>CM034619.1:18681082-19281082 GCA_020080225.1 Gynochthodes officinalis
ATACGTTTCATGGCTCATGTTTAATCAAGATATCTAGGACAAAGGGATTAAATTACAAAGTAACTTCTATTACAAGGAAAGTAATGTTGAATTACTAATATTCTCATAACTTGGGTAGCCTTGATGTGTTACTTGACACCGCTCATTGCTTTTGGCATAAAATAGATTTTATACCATGGCCAACGTTATGAGAACCTATTAGGTCGCACACTTAGGTCTTATCCAAAAGAAGTGTTAAATTCATGTGATGAATTTTGATTAATTTAAAGAATCCTATTACAAATAGGACTCTATCGAATTTTCTGGCTTAAAGCGGTATTCGGTTTTAAGGTTAAATAATTTTGGTTTTATTAATTAAGTAATAACCGAAATTTAGAGAATTTCAAAATAGATTAGAAATTTTAGTTCAAATAAAATTCTTCAGAAGAAATTTTACACTAATACTACAATCTATATTTATATAAATGAGCTTATAATTTTAGCATCCAACAACTTCACATGTACAACATAATTGTCAGTTTTTCTTGCTGAAAAGAAAGCCAATTCAGCCAACAACTTGTAGTGGACAACTCAATTCACATATTTTATTACTGGAAAGAAAAAGGAGCCGACAATCAATATAGAACTACACAAGTCAAGTTATTTTATTGCTAAAAGAAAGATAAGGTTGAGTTTTCCTTTTGAAAAAAAAAGAAAAAAAAAAGAAATTTTGCAATGTTGAAGTTAGCATTCTGCCCAAAAACCAAAGAGAGTTCTTTGGTTCTGCAGAAGAAACTCCTTAGCCTTTCTTTTCAAGAAAAACAGTTGCTTCTTTATTTGAGAAACAAGAAGAAAAACCAATCATTGAGCTAAGAGCTTGAGGGAAATCCGAATGTAAAAATCAGGCTAGCACCATCGGATTTTTGTTGCTTCTTTCTTTGGTTAATTGTGTGACAATTAACTTGAAGTTGGAATGATCTTGTGGATACCATAGAGGCAAGGCTCAGTTGGGTTTTGCTGGTAAGTCGACAAGAAAAGATATTCACAATAGAGTTCTACTGCTATTGATAAGGTAAAACTCCTAACAACCGGTTTGATTTCATTTCATAAAGATCCTTAGAGGAAACCAAAAGTTTTAAATTTCCACTTGTATTTGGTTTTCTACAGAAGATACATGGGATTAGCAGGGAAGAATACTCCTGAGTTTGCAGACAACCTCATAATGAATGAAAAGTTCCCACCAACAGAATCTGTTGAAGAATGTATCAACAGCATCCTCTGTTGAAATTGATTGCCTTTAAGCAACAGGCTCGCTTTCTTGGGTATATGATTGCGAGTTTGATCATGATGGATATTTCATTACCAAGTGTGTAGATAATGTTTGTTCAACAGGGTTTGTATCGAGCATGAATGGATGATGAAACTAGCGAGCACATACAAAATAATAACACTTAGTCGAGCATTTGTCGAGCTCTAAACCAAACACTGCTCATCGCTTATTAATTGTATTGTAATGTGTTGTATTTTATGAATTAAACATCGTGTATTATTGTTATTGACTAAGTCAGCTATTGTTATGAAATTAAATAAGTTGACATCACTTATAAATTGATTGGCATTCTGTTAGTAAAGTGAATAAGTTGTATCAATATACTAACTATCACCCCGAATAAAATAATGTTCATATGAAATTGTACAAATTATTGTATAATAAAAAAGTAATGAAATCACTTTTCCACTCTAGCAACGAATGGATTAGTACAACTTTGTCAGTTGTGTTCGCTTTTTCTGCATCGACCACATTTCTTTATAACTTTTTCATCACTTGTTGAAGGAATTCTTTTTTTTTTTGTGGTTGCCATTTTTAGTCCTTGGTTCTGGTGGTGCTAGTTGAACAAATAAAACCTCTTCAGGCACAATCCAATCATTAGCTTCACTAACCGGCATAATAGAATCTACATAAATACTTAAAAGTGCATTAGTGTGATACAATTGGGAGCATAAGGTGTAATGGTCAATTTATTGGCAACGGGCTGTAGCTAATGCATGAACACATGGAGTTGATCCATATCAAACACGCAACACGTGCACATTTTTTACTATAAATTGACTGTAGCGGTACGATTTACAATGTCTCATACACACTATCGGTGATATCGACCGGCTCAACAACATAAGATTGTGCATCTCTCATCCTAGATGAAATTAGTTCCTTAATGTATGCAGTTGTCATTATATTAATTTCGCTGGCAGCTGTACGTCTTTCGTAAAACTATCTTTCAACAATTTATTGATACATTCTGCAATATTGGTGGTCATTATAGTATACTGTCTCCCACTAGAATGTGCCATTGACTAATGTTTAATCTCGACTTCTCTTAAATACTCATTTACCCTTGAATTTCGCATCGAAAGAATTGCAAACATCTCATCAAATTCAGAAATAGTGTAAGCCTTCGAAACTTTAAAGTATATTGGGAGAATGGCTTCATGTTTGAATTTTGCTTGTAGGTTGTTACTGAGATGATAAATACAAACTCTATGGAAGGAATTTGAGAAAATATTTTTTACACCTTTTGCAATGTTATTGTGTTTGTCAGAAACAAACACCAATTCATCAATATCATCGCATATTGCAGCTTTCAACTTTTGAAAAAACCACTCTCACAATGCGTCATTTTCTGAATCTACCACTTTCTATCTATTAGAATATACTTAGTTATTACCATCCATGTAAGTGGCAACAAGCAATGACCCAAGATATTTTCCTTTCAAGAAACAAACATCAACAGCAAAGACTTGGCGCATATGCATGCGAAATCCCAGTACTAATGCTTCAAATGAAAAAACAAATTCTTGAAACTTCTATCTTTTTCCATTGCTAGGTCAGTAAAAGTACCCAAGTTTAATGAGTTTATTTGCTGCAAATAAGATGAAAGTATCCTATATGAATCCTCAAATCTACCCCTCACTTCGTCCAATGTAGATTCCTGTGATCGCCAAGCATTGTTGTACGTTATGTTCACACCCAACTCTTGACGAATATCTGACATTATTTCGCCAGGTCTATACAGATGACATAGATCTTGATACTTACACTTTATCCATCAACCAATTACTTTACTACTCACCTGTCGGTTATCACATTGAACCAACGATGACTAACATATGTGGGTGTTTTCATAATTAGTGATCTTGCAAACACTCGAATTCCTAATAGCAAATGCATTCAACTTCCATTCGCAATTGTTATCCTTACAACGTAAGTACCATGACTTGCTATTTTCCCTAACAACCTTCCTCTCAAACAAAATATTCCACGACCAGTATACTCATTCTCATATACAAATGCTCTCTTGTTTCAAATACATCCTTTATTACAACATTTACCACGGCGGATAACTTATCTTGAAGAAGGAGAAAATCAGAAAAGCTGAAGAACGACGCGCATAAGACTAGTGATATAATAATACAAAACGACGTCGTTTTAGCGTTTTGAGCAAACCAGACCGGATGGTCTGACTCGGACCGATCTGGGGTCCGGTTCACGGGTTGAACCGGCTGGTCTGGGCTGAGTCTTATAACACTGCTCCCAATTAGTAAAATTCATGTATTTGTAACTACTGAGTTAGAGTTAAAGAGAGCCAAGTTCCCAACAAGTTGTTTTTGCAAGTGACGAGATTATAAACAACACTAACCTACGTTTTTATAAGTTGGGATTGACCAGTTTGGATACTACGTGGTAACCAACATAAAAGTCAACTCTATTGCTTGTATATACCGAATTATTATCCAGATATTTTTAATTTATATTTAGGTTTCAATGAAAGAATTGTTCTCCCAGTTTGCGTTCAACATTCCCACGAATTTCGCATCTTAGACTAATGGGCAATTAATGGGTTATTTACGCGTTCATTTTATTGATTGTTTTTTAAATGAATTTCATTGTTTACTTATGTGGGACTTCAGTTGGATTGTCGAGCAGGTCTGTGAGCAATCTAAAATGGTTTATATATGCATTAATTTCATTGTTTTATTTACGGGTTTTGACATGTGTTGCATTTCTATATAGATTTAATTGAGCACATCATCGAGTCACACAACAAACACTAGCATATACTGTAGGATGAATTTGATCATTCTGGCTTCTCGAATTTGTGTCGAGCATGTCTAGAGTTTGATACAATGACAACTGATATTCTTATTTGTTTTCCCAGGTATGACACACCCCAATGTGTGGTCAGTACATGTCCTTTATAGGGGAGAATGGATGGTTGACCCTGTAACAAATGAGTGAAGATTCATGAATTAGACAAGGATTGAGTCTTTTTTGTTAAAGGAAGACACTAGCTACCCATAATTAGTGAATCTCATCATCTCTATCATGGACTTAGAGATAGAACCAAAAACTAGGCTAATTATTGAATACCTACCGAAGAATCTATCAAAAGTAGACACTCTTCGCATCAAGAATGATTACCATGTTTGGTGCTTTATGAACGAGATTATAAAATAGTCTGAAAAAATTCGGATCCCAATATGTATTATTGTTCGAGAGAACGAAGCAGTACATGCTGAAGATAGTGCTAGCAATAAACCAATAAAATAATTGAGTTTTGATAGTCTGATATGGACCAATGATGTTATTTATTCAACCCATTTGGATGATAACATATTTAGGAGTAAGGACGATGGGCATGGAGCAAGTGAGGAGGATGGTAGTCTATGTAAAGAGCCCATAATTGTTGACGATGTTGCAACATCTGCTGATCAACCTAGAGTTAAGGCATGTGATAAGGACTATGAGCCAATTCAAGAAAATGATTGTTTGGATGGACAAAATGACCCGACTATCATACAATGACAAGGTCATCACATGTGGACAATGGTACTTTTTCTGTAATCGTCCGAACCCTCATTCTTCAACTTTCAAATTGAATATCAGTTGGGACCTTAAATCCTTCTTTCTCCAGCCTTTCAACTAACAAAGAAGGAAGGCCAAGTTCAGAAAAAGATTTTGCAGCGAAAAGGGCTCTCTCAATATCTGTGCTCTGCCGTCTTTAGTTCCAATTGACTATTCTTTGTGACTAACAAGTTTCAATCGATCACGCTTCAGCCTTCGGTCGCCTTCAACTCTCTTCGCCTTCAATCGATCAAACTGGGTCACCTTCGATCTCTTTCAATCACGCTTCAGCCTTCGTGAGCTGAGAAATCAATTGATAGCAAAGAAAGTATCCTCCATTTCTAGCTCTAATTTTTGCCAGATCGGGGAGAACGGGGACTGTAATTGCAGCAGCATCACCTTTTGTCATCCTCTTTCTCAGGTATATATTGCAAATTTCTTTTTTTTTTACCATTTTCTGAATTCCATAATATGGAACCATGCGACTAGATTGGCCTAAATTCCATAGATGTTTTTTTGGTTGTTTGTGGACTATTTTTGCTGGTTGTTTCTGGTTGTTGCTGGATTGAACCAAATTGGCACAAATGTTGATTGATTTTTCAGTCTTTTTTTCTGATTTTTTTGGCTGAAAACAGATGTAGAATGGGACTATTTTTTTGGTTTTTTCTGGATTGAATTGGACTGAATTAGATGTCGATTGATTTGTAGGGGTCTTTTTGGTTTTTTCTGGACTAAATTGGGCTAAAGCATTTCTCTTTGTGTCTTTCTAGTTCATTTTTTGATTGGGTCTGAATATGGATTCATTTTCTGGACTAAATTGGGCTGAAGAATAATGTCTTCCTTTGCTACACCATGAATGGTTCTACTCCTGTTTCATCTTCTCTTACAAGTGTCGTTAGAGGAAAATCTGATCTAGCATGAGGACATTGCACTTAATAAATTTTAGAGAATAAAAAGGCAATAATATGTTTGTATTGTGGAAAAAAGATAAAAGGTGATGAGATTAATCGGTTCAAACAACACTTAGCATGAGTAAAGGGCCAAGCAGAGGCATGTAAAAAGGTACCCCCTAATGTTCGTTATCAAATACAAAAAAGTATTGATGAACATGCTACAAAAAAGAGAAAGGCACAAGAACTGTAGTAGAACATAATCCTTATGCTCCAAAGCTTAGAGATTATGAAGAGCACATATATATGGAAACAGATGATAATGATGATGAAGTTGAAGAGATTCCAGCAACATCTATGCCACCTCCTCATTCTAAAGGAAAGGGTCTATCTACCACTGCTACTACTAGAGGAAGTTAAAGCAAAGGAGGGAAAGGGAAAGCAAAAGGGATAGGGGCTTATTTCATGCCAAGAACAACTCCTAGAGCTCAACCTACTCTCAAGAGTGTTTTGCAAAGCAAACAAGCAACAGAGAAGTGTCATCTTACTATATCAAAATGGATGATTGATGCATCTATACCTTTCAATGCCGTGAACTCTTTGTATTATCAACATGCTATAGATGCTATAGCTAGCATGGGTCCCAATTATAAAGGTCCAAGTTTTCATGATCTTCGTGGCTTCTTATTGACAAAGAATGTTGAGAAGGCTAGAAATTTTGTTAAAGGCTTTCATGCTATATAGAAGAAGACTGGTTGTACTATCAATGCTGATGGTTGGTCAAACCAATGCAGGAGAACTCTTATTAATTTTTTAGTTTATTGTCCAAAAGGAATCGTGTTCTTAAAATCTATTGATGCTTCTGATGTTTCAAAGACTGCAGAGATGTTGTACAAGTTATTCAGAGAAGTTGTAAACTTTGTTGGTCCTGAAAATGTAGTGCACATGGTCACTGATAATGCTGCCAATTATGTTGCTGCGGGTAGGCTATTGGAAAAGAGTTTCGCATGGTATATTGGTCTCCTTGTGCAACCCATTGCATCAATTTAATGCTACAAGATATTGGGAAGTTGGACAAGGTTCGTTTTGTTGTCAAATCAAGCTTCAAATATCACCAAGTATGTATACAATCACTATTTTGCTTTGCATTTGATGAGGAAACAAACCAATGGGCGTGAAATACTTTGCCTTGCTCCTACACGCTTTGCCACTAACTTTATTGCATTGCAAAACTTATTAGCCCAAAAGGATGCCTTGAGGGCTATGGTGACATCTAAAGAATGGACACTTTCAGCATATGCTAAGGAGAGTAAGGAAAAAAAAATTTGATAATTTGTTGGACCGGCAATTTTGAAAAAAAGCGCAACTATTGTGCTATTGACTGAGCCTCTTGTTCGTGTTTTGCGCATTGCTGATAATGATGATAGGCCTGTAATGGGCTACTTGTATGAGGCTATTCATCAAGAATGAGTTGAGATGTTAAGAAGGTTTCAAAGGAATATGAAAATAGTGGAGCTTTACATTCAAATCCTTGATGCTCGATAGGATTCTCAACTTTACAAAAATTTGCATGTTGCTGGTTATTGGTTGAATCCTCGTTACCATTACAAGAACGATGAAAGTCATACTATTTCTGGAGTTATTGATGCTATTGAGAAGTATTCTAATGGAAATGAAGTTTTGCGAAGCAAGCTAACAAGTGAGATGAATATACATAGAAATGCCGAGGAGGCTTTGGTCGAGTATCTACAATATGTGATTGTAGTGTGATGTGTCCTAGAAAAATTTTTCAATCTTCATTTCTTTTATCTCTTTATATTTTATTTTTCTCTTTTTTTATTGTTGTGATTATATGGGATTTAGAAAAACTACAATTTTTTTGGATAATATATTTGTAGATGAATGATGGTTAAATTATGGAAATAATGCACCAACTCTCCAAAAGTTGGCCATTCATATTTTAAGCCAAGCATGTAGTGCTTCGGGTTGTGAGCGTAATTGGAGTATATTTGAGCACATCCATTCTAATAGAGATGAGGAAGGCAATGGAAACACAGGAGTTGGCAATGAAGCAAATGCTAATAGTAGAAGAGTTGAGGTTCCAGATTTTGGCCAAGATTGGAGTACATAGAATATGTAGGAGAAGCAAGTAGGATGTGTGTTGTTTGTGTTGAAACTTTTATTATATATTTAAGCCAGTAGAATGTGTGTTGTTCATTGTTTTTCTTATTATTTTACTTAGATAACGTTTTTATATCAATTTTTATGAGTGTGGATTTTGGATTTTATTATGTTATTATAACAATATCAATTGTTTGGTTGCTTGTAAGTTAATATTTTATATTTTCTCTATATTTTGATATTATTTTAATTTTTTATTAATTTTATAATTGACCCACCAGCTGAACCATTGACCCATTGACCCGAAGCCTCGACCGAGTCAATGCCCGGTCCAAATCTGATAACATTGATTGGGAGACATGATATTTTAATATTAAAAACTAATCGCAGGTAATTCGAGCAAACGTCGAGCATACAAAGTATTATGTTGGTATTACATCGAGCATTAATATGTTTTATACATCGAGTATAGTACAAGCATAGACACATGCACGCTCGAGTATCTATTGATATTTAAAGGACATGTACCTGTTCGAGTTTCTGTCGATATTTAGTCGAACACAATGTATATCATACGTCGATCACACATCGAACATATGTCGAGCACAGAAAATATTATGTCGATCTTTACAATTCCAATTTTAATGACAAAAATCTTATTTTATTTTGTAATGCGATGTATTGTATTAATAAAACGCATAGTATTGTTGGTAATGATTGCATAATTTTTTAATTTTAAACATATACCAAAGAGCATCTTGAATAACACAATGTTTTTATGATATGTAGAAAAATATAAAATATAACATAAATAAAAACACAAATTGAAAAGACTTTTTTCAACAGTCTTCAACTATGGTACATTCATCCTCTTCATTGGCATATTCTAATACTTCTTCTAAAGGTTGAATTTTCTATTTCAGTTTTCTGACACTAGCTTCTAGATGCTTGACTGCCTTATCCAATGCGTCAAGTTGAGTAGTGAATTGTTGGACTTCCCCTTTTATGCTCGTCAATTCGTCTATATTAGCAGGGATCTATTCAACTTTTTCTTTAATCTCCGTCAATTCCACCAGAAACTTTTCTTGTTGTTCATGCACCTTCTTCATGCAATTCTATATCTTATGCAAGACATGAAAGAAAATACACGCAACATACTCTATTCATGCTAGACGAGATGCTAGGAAAATAAACAGATAAAAATATCTAGGTAGTTGACTCGAGATATGGTAAGCGTGTTGTTCGAAAAACACACAATTGACATATTCTGGACCAAGTGCTCGAGACATGATCGACCAATTAGTCGACATTCTCGCAGTTCACATGCTATATGGACCTAATGCTCAATACATGTTTGACTAAGTGCTTGACATCATCGCAGTGCACATACTCTATGAACCTACTGCTCGATACTGGCTCGACCAAGTGCTCCACAACATCACAATTTAAAAAAAAAATACTACTTTATGTGATAGGATATGCACAGTCTCGCAGTTCAATCATACTCGACATGTGATCAATGCTCGGATGAAGAAGTTTGTCACTATTTTCAACATATGATCGACCAACTTCTCATGCACACCAAGTTCAAATTTAAACAAAAAAAACTCTCTATGTGATAGGATATACACAAGTTTAATGTGTTTGAACCAATCGCAATCGCGCTTACATCTAAAATCAAACAAATCCTAACTTGTCATATTCTTTCCAATATTTGTTACCAAATGAAAAAATATCAACAGGTATACCCGATATAGCAAATATGAAGATAAAAATGTAAATTTCTAAACAAATTTTCACTTATCTTGTCCCATTTCGTCGATTTTTGCAATTTATTTTTCATAGCGACAATCTTGTTGCTCGAAGATGCCAGTCTTGGTCCTCCTCGCATGAATGCCATACATCCATGTGGATTGTGTTGGATCAATGTTACATATACAAACAATGCAGAAAAATGGAATGTTGGATCGATGAAAAATGAAAAAGAATGAAACGAACAACCAATTCTCATGTTTTGTAAATAGAGAAGCATTTAGATCTTTTTACAAAGTCAAACTGAGTTGACTTACTATTTTAACAAATAAGTTTTAAGCTATTTTTCAACTATGCCAATAAAGATATGCTACTTTTGCAAATTTTCCATCGCATCATTTCAGCCTTAGGCTTTGGAGGGCCGTGCACAAAGTTGCGACATCCAAACCTTTGAAGCCCAACTTGATCCTCTCCATTATTGCTTACATTTCTTGATATCTCTCGTGGGCTCATCAATCCACTCTTCTTTTCCCCCAAAAAATAAATTGTTAATTAAGTACTCATTTCTCAGTGCATTATATCGACGAATCAAGATCAAGGAAGTTGTAACGAGCTTAGAGTTTGGAGGGATTCCCCATAACATTGAGCAAAAGCAGGTAAATCCAAATTAAGAAGAAAACCAAAAACTTAATTAGTATGTGATGCATGTAAAGCATTATTATTCAGCCAGAAAACTGTCTCAGACAAGCTATTATTCAAACACCATAATCTTCAAAAGCCACACAAGACACACTGACACCATATATAAAGCGCCAAGACCCTTCTTCCTACTTAGAAGCTTTCCAAGATGAGAGGGGCGGAGTTTTCGAATACCTCCAAGTATTCGCGAGATATTCAGGTGAATACCGGTCGCCCTTAACAGCATCGGCTGAGGCAATGGATTCAAGCTCAGCCATGTCCTCTGGTGTCAACTTCACAGATAACGCCTTCATGTTGCTATCCAAATTCTCAATCTTGGTAGTTCCAGGAATGGGACAGACATCATCCCCTTGATGATGAACCCATGCTAAGGCCAATTGGGATGTGGTGCAACCATTTCTTGCAGCCACTGCTGCAACCCGCTCGTACAGCTTGTTATTGTGCTCAAGATTCTCCGCGTGGAACTTTGGGAAAGTCTATAATTATATATACATGTAAGTGTCTTCAGCACTGAAGTAATCAATGTACAAAAACATGCATAAAAGTATGTAAATTACTCGAGGAAATATACAAAAGGAAAAGCACAAATTAGGCAAGTTAAGTAATATTGGGGTCCTTTCAATTTATTTTCCCCTCGATTGTCCATCCATGCATATATACATCGACATTCAAGAACTCAAAAAATTGAACTCAGATACTCATGCCATCGTGATGAGAATTTAATGTCTAATCCATCACCTATTGAATAAAAGAACTCTTTGACTATCCTTTGCACACAGTCACAAACTATCTGGATGGTGCCATTAAAAGGGGTCATCAAAGTGTGACAAACCATTCAAAATTAACCATAGTATAACCACTAGTCAATTCAATCTAGATTTTTCCACATAAGAGAAATAAACCGCATATTCAGCTTCATATTTGATGTACTGGAGAGGACATAATCGCTGAATTGACCAATAAATTAATTAATACTATTAATTACTTCAATGAGACATATGATTAAGAGCATCTGAGCCACAAACACATACCCTGCGGAAGTCATTTTGTTCCATTTTCTCCAATATCTTGCCACCAGATCCAAAGAACCCTTGGCCAAGAGGACTAAATGTAACTATTCCAATGCCAAGTTCCCTGCACAAAAAAAAGAAAAATTGATAAACTCGCCATCAGTAACGCGTATAAATTTGCAAGGCAACAAAGAAATTAATTTCTCTGAACACTCAATCAGTCCAAAAAACTTAACACTCATGTTGGACCACATCCTTTGTACCACTCACCGGCATGTCGGAATAACTTCTTCCTCAGCATCTCTAGCCCACAAGGACCATTCCAGCTGAACTGCTGTTATGGGATGAACAGCATGAGCCCTTCTGATTGTGTCTGGTGAGGCCTCAGATAGACCTATGTATTTTATTTTGCCCTCTTCAACCA
Organism: Gynochthodes officinalis; assembly: GCA_020080225.1. Classification (NCBI taxonomy): domain Eukaryota; kingdom Viridiplantae; phylum Streptophyta; class Magnoliopsida; order Gentianales; family Rubiaceae; genus Gynochthodes; species Gynochthodes officinalis. Next base: position 18,692,861 of record CM034619.1, read on the forward strand.
GTTGTTTTAGTGCTCCAATCTATAACAAGTTGCATAATTTCAGAAAAACTCTGCTTCAACATACAAATTAACAAGAAAAATCCTTTCACTTAAGTTATCGAAGACATCTCAAAATGCTTAGTTAGGACTAGCTAATTGAAAGCCAATTACTCACAAGCACAACTGCTAAAATCGTGGCTTTAGTGGAAGAACAAGATAGAATCAAACACATCAAACAAAAAGTTAGAAAAACATATTAAAAGTACAAACCGTGATTTCAATAGGAATAGTAGTATCAATCCGATGAACATAGTAGAGATCGATATAATCAACACCTAGACGCTTCAAACTACCCTCACAGGCTTGCCTTGCATAATCTGGATCACCACATATTTCCATACGTCCGTCCACCAGTCTGCAAGCAAATTTAGTAGCAATTTGGACCTTTTCCCTGGGCACCTCCTTCAACGCCTGCATTCCCAAATCAAACCAAAGTAAACTAAGCTTACCATCAAAAAATTGAGGTAACAAAACCCATAAATCAGAGATCACAAATCCACCCCTTTTCTCATATTCTAACGAATTAAACAAGAAAGCCAAAAAAAAAAATGGGTGCGGCAGGGGATGCTTCACAGTACCTTCCCAATCAGGATTTCATTGGTATGAGGGCCATAGACATCGGAAGTGTCGAGATGGGTGACGCCATTATTGATTGCATGGAGGATGACTTTGATCATTTCCGCCTCAGGCTTTGGAGAACCATAGCTCCCGGACATGCTCATGCAACCAAGGCCTTGTGCTGAAACATCAAAGCCTTGAGAACCCAGCTTGATTCTCTTCACTGCAGTCGCCATTTTCGCCCAACTCAGTCCAACTGTGTGCACTGAACAGTACCTCCACTTCACTCCAATTGAATATAAAGTCCCAACGCTGTGGTTACTTATTCAGAATATCAAGGAAACGTAACATAAAATAGATAAGGGTATGTTTGGATAAGATATTTTTATTTTTTAAAATGTGTAAAAATTTTTGTGGGTATTTTTTAATAAAAAAATATTTTAAAAAGAAAAATAGAAAAAAAAATTAAAATTATGTGAAAAGAATTTAAGTGGAAAAATTTAAATTTTAAATTTTAAAATAAAATATATTTAAATAAATTTTTTTTAAAATTTTTTTATTTATAAATAAAGAAAACTCGTCCAAACAAACCTAACATATTTAAGTGGATGTACTCATCGTATGTTCAAGAAGAAAAGAATGTGTGAAATTATGCGAGTGGGAAACCATGACATAACGGATGACGTTGCTCACAAATTGGGCGTGAAGCGCGTGATGGACTTCTCCTCCAAAACGATAATTTGTTTTTTTGAAAAAAAAAAAAAAGAGATAATTTTAGTCATTAATTTTAAGAATATCACATATACCAAAAATAAGAGGAATTAAAAAAATTGATTTTTACCAGAATCAATTTTAAGATATGTATAAAACAAAATCTTTTTTTATGAGTAAAAATTATGTTGTTAAAAGAAATTCTGTCAACCACAATCGCACAAGTGTCCGATCTCTAAGGTATTCACACGAACTTATCTTAGAATCCTCCCGGTAATGGTTGACGCCAAACCAATATGCTAATTCTTTTAATGAACATACAACACTGCAAAATTTAGAGTTCAAGAGACCTCCAACAAAACAAAAGAAATCTTTTTCTCATTTGCAGTAAAATTTTTCTTCTATGAAAAACCGGTATGCACAACAATCAACTTGGCATCTGTCTCCTCTTTAAAAAAAATTTTCTGTCTATTTAAAAACCTAACAAACACATCTATTACTCTATCGTGATAGAGTTTATCTTATCAAATTTCTTTCAAAAATAAATTTGAATAAAATTAAAACTTATTTTATAGGAAATCCTTTAGGGCCTGTTTGGTTGGCAAGGATTCTTGACTTGGAAAGTAATTTGTTTCCATAATTTTAAATTCCTATGTTTGGTTAATTTAGGAAAGTAATTTGATTACTTTCCCATGTTTGTTTTAGTTTTGAATTTTTTGGGAAAGTAATCAGATTTCTAAAAATAGGGAAAATAAGTGCAACATTCCAGGATTCTGATTCCTTATTAAAAGTTGGTATTTTGATTACTTTTTTTAGAATTTTAGTTTAAATAAACATATTTTTTACCTTTCAATATTATTTTGTCTTTTTTTTTTCTCTTTTGACTCTCACATATCTTTTTTAATTATTAGTCATGTAATCTTCTATTTTAATTATTATTATTTAAATTTTTTTTTTAAAAAAATTTACTTCAAAACCTTTTTCTATTCAAATTCATAATTTATTAAAAAATAAAACTACATAATTTTTTATTTTTTCTCATTAAATTTTTTGAAATTGTGGTTTGATTTCATCTTAAATGAGGTTTTTTGGGTTTAAATATTATTATATATTACAATTGATAAAATTAAGAAATTTCAAATTATATTTTGATTAAAAGACTAAAAATAGTTGTCTCTATCATTAATCACTATTATATAAAAGGAAAAAGTTTGTCAGTCAGTTCAATGTAATTATTATAAATATTAAGGATTAAATTATCTTTTACAAATCCGTAATATTAATATTAATATAAATATTTAGTCATTAGAATATAGTTAAAGTTCTAAATCTTACAAACTTTTAAAAAAATTATCTATTTACTATGTATTCATTTTTACCAATTTGAAGATGGATAAAATTTATGATTCCTTTTAATAATTTAATTTTCATTGGTATGTTTTTCATAATTAATTAATTATTTTACTATTTTCATAGTAATTATAGAAGAATTTTGGCAGTAATATCTATAACTTTAATTAAATTACTATTACTCTTTTTTTCTTCTTTTATGACCTTATCTACTCCCCACCCCCACCCACCCTAATTTGACACTTTTTTTGTTTTTTTTTTTTTGGCATTTTAAATTTTGGACACTATGAATTGTACTTTTATAGGGTCATTTTACATTTATTTATAAGAGTTTTAGTCTCTTGCTTTATAATTTTTTTAATTGTTTTATATTTTTATTTCTAGGGAATAATTATTCAATTTATCTACGTATAGAATTTCAAAATATTATAATGAAATAAATATTATCAAATTATGATAAAAGTCAAACTTACAATTAGTTTTATGATTTATATGCAATCATGACTTAGAGTTTTACATTTTATACTATTTTTTAAATTATAATAATTATTTAGTAGTTTTATTTTAAAATACTTTCCTACCATAGTCTATGAATTCATTATCTGTATTTTTATTTAACAAATATTATTTTATACTTTTATTAATTTTATTTTTTATTCAATAAACATTTTTAAATTTTTGTTTTCACTAAACTTTTAACAATATGTATTTAACAAATTATTGGACATCCCATGCCTTGCATGGGAATCCTGCACTAGTATAAAATAAAAGAAATACTATGATAGATGTACATGCCAAATAAATCATATTTAAAATATATTTGTGATTCATTGTTACATTAACTTTCCCATAAATATTTTTATTTTATCTAAACATAGGCAAGTATTCAGAATTCTCACAATTAAATTTCTAAGATTTAAATTCCTTAGAAAAGTATTCATTTTCCTTAGAATTAAATTCCTAAAAATCATATTCCCATTTAACTTTACTTTCCCGCGAACCAAACGAGCCCTTAAGTTAATTATTTTACAAATTAACCCCAAGAATTATCATATAATTATTTAATCATTTTAACCTAAGAACAAATTTTTTATGTGTGTGACGCTTTAGGTTTTTAATCACTTGGCAATAAATAAAAAATTATAATATTAGAATTAAATTGCTTTATACCAATTATTATAATTTCTTATTCCCGAAATCCAACTTTTTTAAAATAAATTTAGAATTCTTCCAAATTTATTTACTCGTTTGCAAACATTTTGACTTGATATTTTAACAAGTAGGATATACTCTTTTTACTATTAGAAATGGTGCATCCTTTATTGATTGTAAATCATTTATCAATGTTTCATGTTATACCCAACTTCTATGGGTACGACACACACAACTAGCTACAGTTATGAATTTATAGGATTAAAGTATAACAATTCACACTATAAAGACTCTTATGATCTCAAATCTGATGATCACTTACACTACTGTCACGTAGAGATTATAGGCACTCAAATAGTTATCCTCATGGGAATCTCTAAGCAGATCAATCCAATGAATTATTCTCCAACAATTCATTTATATATTAACATATATACTAATCTATCCGTATTAACAACGTCCTTAATTTTGTTAATACTATGATTAGGGATATTTAAGAATAATAAATATTATTTTAAGGACTTTATCATATACATATATATATATATATATATATATATAATCCAAGATGATAAAACGGCATATATCTTTATTGCATAAAATGTCAAAGTACAACCAAATATGATGATTTTAAGTTACATAACAAATCTCTTACTAAAACCAATCATTCATGTACTTTAAACCGAATGAAGATACATGACAATCATGTTTCTTTTGTGATAAAGGTTTAGTCAATGGATCTGCTATATTTTCCTTTGTAAGAATCTTTTCTATATTTACTTCATTTCTACCAATGATTTCTCTAATAAAATGATAGTGTCTTAGTACATGTTTGGACCTTTGATAAGACCTAGGTTCCTTGGCTTGAGCAATAGCCCATTATTATCACAATACAAAGGTATTGGGTTGGCTATTAAAGGAACCACTTCAAGTTCAGACATGAACTTTTTGATCTAAACAACCTCTTTAGCAGCTTGTGAAGCAGCAATATATTCGGCCTCTGTCATAGAATCTGTAGTAGTTTCTTGTTTGGAATTTTTCCAACTTATAGCACCACCATTAAGGGTAAAAATGTACCCAAACTTAGACTTGCTATTATCTTTATCAGATTGAAAGCTAGCATTAATTAACCCACGTACTTTAAGCTCTACCCCCCATATATCAAAAATAAATCCCTAGTTCTTCTTAAGTACTTAAGAATATTCTTAACAGATTTCCAATGACCATCACTGGGATTAGCCTGATATATGCTCGTTAACACTTAGAACATAGGAGACATCTGGTCTTGTACATAACATGGCATACATAATTGATCCTGCAGCAGAAGCATAGGGAACATTTTGTATGCTATGTTTTTCAACATTAGTTTTTGGACACATATCTTTAGAAAGGTAAATCCCATGAGACATTGGAATATAACCTCTCTTAGACTGATCCATGCTTAACTTTTTTAGCATTTTATCTATGTATGTTGACTGTGAAAGACCAAGCAACTTATTAGATCTATCATGATAAATCTTTATTCCCAAAATATAAGTTGCTTCACCCAAATTTTCATTGAGAAGTTTTTAAACAACCATACCTTAACTAACTGTAGAGAAGGTATGTCATTTCCCATCAATAATATGTCATCCACATATAATATCAAGAAAACTACAGCACTCCCTCTAATCGTTTTGTATACACAAAGTTCATCTTCGTCTTTTATAAAACCAAACTTTTTTATTGTATAATCAAAACAAATATTCCAACTCCTTGAAGCTTGCTTAAGTCCATAAATAGACTTTCGTAACTTACATACTTTATTAGGGTCTTCGGATACAAAGTCCTCAGGTTGTATTATATACACTTCTTCTTGCAAATGACCGTTAAGAAAAGCTGTCTTAACATGCATTTGCAAGATTTCATAATCATAATATGCAGCTATAGCAAGTAAAATTCTAATGGGTTTTAGCATAACAACTGGTAAAAAGGTTTCATCATAGTTATACCATGTTTTTGTGTGTAACATTTTGCAACCAGTCTAACTTTATAAGTAGTCACATTACCATCCATGTCAGTCTTCCTTTTGAAAACCCACTTACACCTTATGGGTTTTATCCCTTCAGGTGGATCGACTAAGGTCCATACCTTATTGTCATTCATGGAATCAATTTCAGATTTCTTGGCTTGAAACCACTTATTAGAGTCCTTATCAGATAAGGCTTCCTTATTACAGTCCTTACCAATGATAAACACATCATCATACCTTCTAGGTGCATGACGTGTCCTAGTTGACAGCTTGTGTATCTTGAGTTTCGATTTCTACCGCATCATTATGAGGTTCAAGCTCTTGTTCCATGTTCCTATTTTTGCTAATTTGTGGTTCTAGAACTTCTTTAAGTTCTATATTGCTCCCTCTTTCCCTTTTTAGAATAAACTCTTTTTCTAAAAATGTGACATGTTTTGAAACAAACTCCTTTTGTTCAATGGAATTATAAAATTGATAACCAAAAGTTTCCTTTGGATATCCCACAAAATAGCATTTTTCAGATTTTGGATCGAGCTTATCTGAGTTTACCTTTTTAATAAATGTGGGATATCCCCAAATTCTTAAATGTTTAAGATTTGGCTTTTTCCCATACCATATCTCATATGGGGTAGTATCAACAGTTTTAAATGGAACAAGATTTAATAGGTAGAAGGCAATATTTAGGGCATATCCTCAAAACGATTTAAGGAGAGTTGCATGACTCATCATGGATTGAACCATATCTAATAATGTTCGATTTCTCATTTTAGATACACCATTCAGTTGTGGTGTATATGAAGGAGTCCATTGTGAAAGAATCCCATTCTCTTTTAAATAATTTTAAAATTCTTGATTTAGGTATTCTTCGCCTTGATCTGATTGAAGTATTTTAATACTCTTCCCAAGTTGTTTTTCTACTTCATATTTATATTCTTTGAACTTTTCAAAGATTTCAAATTTATACTTCAATAAGTATACATGACCATATCTAGAATGATCATTAGTAAATATTAAGAAGAATGAAAAACCTCCTCTAGCTTGAATTGACATAGGTCCACATTCATCGGTGTGTATGAAAACTAATAATTCAGTAGATTTTTCACCTTTTCCATTAAAATGTGTTTTAGTCATTTTTCCTAGTAAACAAGATTCGCATGTTTCATATGATTCATAATCAAAACAGCCCAAATAATCATCATCATGCAATTTGGTTATACGTTTCTCATTTATGTGATCTAGTCTGCAATGCCAGAAATAAGAATTTCTAAAATTATCAAATTTGGGTTTTGGCGTGAAAATTCCCTTGGATCTACCCAACTGAAAATTCTTCCCTTGGAGTTGGTATGTTCCTTGAAGATGGAATAGGTCCTCAACCCCTTGATAACCCGTATCAAGAAACCTTGGAATCAATTGAAGGATGGAATCCGAATTTCCTAGGGAACAAATCTAGGAAATCAAGAACAACAAACACACAAATTCCGAATTTGTGTAATTTGCAAGTAATTACAGAAACTAGAGAGCAATTCTCTCAAGCTTGTAATGTCAAGAACCAAATTTTCATTTCATCAAATCTGCCCTCAAGAATGGCCGACGGCCACTATATGGATACAAGGTAGGGTTTACAAAATTAGGGTTGCTCAAGCTAGGGTTTCTCTTTAGGGCCAAATAGGCTACATAACTCTTTGGGTCACATAACTCAAATTGCCATATAATTAGAACTAAGCCCAATGATCCTAATGGGTTCTAAGGAAAATAGTTGTCAAGCCAAACCCATTATGGCCACAAATTGGAATTTGGCTCCAAAATTCTAATTAACAAGATCTAATTACACTTAGTAAATTAATAAATACGGTTCTATCAATCGTGTTCTAGCCCTTGTCATCATGCTTCGAGTTCAAAGTCTCTTCAATGCTTGTTGGATTCATATCAGGTTTCTTTGTATTTATGTTGAAAATTGAATTTTCAAGATCTAATATATAAAGACCATTATTTTGATAACCAGCACCATAAAAAATACTTTCACGATAAATAGAACAATATTTACTCTTAGTATTTATTTCAAAACCATCATTGTCTAAACAAGAAATTGAAATAATATTCTTTATGAGTACTGATACAAAATAACAATCTTTCAAATCAAGAATCAATCCACTAGGTAGAGAAAGACTATATATTTTTACGGCTAAAGCAGCAACTTTTGCTCCATTGCCCACGTGTAGGTCCATATCTCCTTTTGCCAGCTTTCTACTTATCTTTAGACCCTGTATATTTGTACAAATATGAGAGCAACATCTGATATCTAATACCCAAGAATTTGATTTTAAAGTATAAATGTTTATTTCAATCATAAACAAACCTGAAGTAGAAGCTTCAGTAAGCTTCTTCTGTTTCACGGTTTCGAGATAAATCTTGTAATTTCTTTTCCAATGTCCATCTTGTCCACAGTGGAAGCAAGTGCCCTTTTCCTTCTTGTCCCTTTTGGCTTTTTGTGCTGCCTTAGGTCCAGCATTCTTCTTGGTCTTCTTAAGACCAGCTTTATACTTTCTTTTCTTGGACCCCTCAACTAGCAACACAGTAGCCTTTTCTCTATTCATGGTATCCTCAGCTTCCTTAAGCAGGTTCAATAACTCAAGCAAAGTAGAGGTCTCAACTTTGTTCATATTACAGTTCATCACAAATTAAGTAAAGCTGGGAGGAAGGGATTGTAGTATCAAGTCAACACTTAACTCATGATACATTACAAATCCCAATTTCTTCATTTTCTGAATTAAACCAATCATCTTCAGTACATGAGTTGAAACTGAAGATCCTTCTGCCAACCTACTTTGGAAGAGTTCCTTCGAGTTATCATATCACTCACTTCTAGCCCTTTTATCATACAATGCTTTCAAGTGTTGAAGCATTGCAAAGGCACTCATCTACTCATGCTGCTTTTGCAGCTTGGGACTCATGGAAACGAGCATGATACAATATGCACTTTCAGAATCATCTAAATGCTTTAGATATACATTTCTTACTACTTGATCAACTTCAGCAGCAGGCTCATCAGCAACAGGACCATCAAGAACATAAAGCAACTTCTCATTCCTAAGAACAATTCTTAGGTTTTGAACCCAGTCTAAATAGTTTGGGCTAGTAAGTTTCTTGTCAAGCAAAATAGTACACAAGATCATGATGTTATTCATTTTCTACAACAAGAAAATAAAGACAGAATAAGAATTTAAATTTATGCAATGTACAAAACCAAAATACACAAATATATGGACTTAATAAAATATTGGTTTTGCTCCCACTATTTTATCCAAATAAATATCCCTCACATTGATTCGAGAATTTTCTCACAATTCTTAGTAGGCTAGGATCCCATTTCAATTATTTTTAATCTTGAGTTAGCTCAACAGATCAAAAATAACTTCAATGAGTAGGTATTAACTACCAATTGCAACATATTTGCAACTTCTAGATAGTTGTTATCAACTTTTGATACACATCACATATATCTCCTAATTCTTGCTTCAAAGACTTTTGACCTTGAGTTAGCTCAACAAACTTGGATTGACTATTCTTAAAAACCCAAATTTCAAAATTCTGCTGTATCCTTGAGGACAAGGGGAGTTTGATGTGGTAACTGAATGTTTTTCTTAGCACGTGAGCTGAAGTATGCAAGAGGGAATAAAGGAGAATTAGAAATAATTGCTAACTCATCAAACTAAGATGTCAAAGTCCATTAATATGACTAGTGCTAAATCACATAATATGTATAGACTTTATTTTAGTACCCTAAATCTTCCGAATCACATATAACATATGTAGACTTGATTTTTGCACCCCCAAATCGTCTCAATCATATATATCATTTGTAGACATGATTTTTGTACCCCAAACATCCTTTGTCATCATTCATTTCTCTCTCTCTCACTTTCATCTTTTAGCTGGTTCATTGAAGTTCCACTTTCTGTCTCTCGACTTCCAGTTATAATCACAAGTATTCAGAGTTGTTTTTTCTTTTCAGTTCTCTAATGTTGTATTCAGTATTTTCAAATTTATTGAGTGTATCAGACTCGCATCATTTCAAAATTAGGCTTTGGAGGGCCGTGCACGTTGCGACATCCACATCTTTGAAGCCCAACTTGATCCTCTTCATTCTTGCTTACATTTCTTGATATCTCTCGTGGGTTCATCAATCCACTCTTCTTTCCCCCAAAAAAAGAGTGTTAATTAAGTGCTCATTTCTCAGTGCTTTATATCTGCGTATCAAGATCTAGGAAGTTGTAACGAGCTTAGAGTTTGGAGGGATTCTTTATAACATGTAGGTACTACTAACTAAGGTAGTAGTCTTGACTGGTACACCGCCAATTACATGCGATGGAAGAAACTAAACTTAGAATCCCTAACTCTCAACCCATTCTATTCGTTGTGAGTCGCAAACTGCATCTGGCAACTAAACTACTATCGCACCATTCGTGGTGATCCACAAACTGCATACTTTGAATAGTCTGACAATGAAACTATTACCGAATATATTAAAAAGCATGCAATCAAGCTCGTAGCAAAACTATCTACTGCTAAAAAAAAAAATAAGTACAAAATTGCACCTAAAATCCTAAACTGGTTTTGGAATTATAGTGGTAAATAGTTTTAGGTGTAAAGACTATTTATTCAAAAAAAGACTTCGTTTAGATATGTTTTTTATTTATAAAAAATTACTTTTTATTAAATAAAAATAAAATATTTAAATATATTTTTATTTAAAAATTTAAAAAAAAATTTCACTAAATTTTCTTTCATATAATTCCCAGGACCCCTGGAATGTGGTAAAAAAATAACACGTGTGAAATTGTGCGAGTGGAAAATCATGCCATAACGGATGAGAGATAATGTTAGTCCATTAGTCAATGCTGAGCGTGGATTCCAGAATTCCGCATAAACTACTTGAGTTGGAAACGTGTTTCGATAATCATCAAAGTCAGAAAAGGTTGGACGTGTGGGTAGGGATGGCAAAACAAACCCGTCCCGATGGGTTTCCCGACCCCGACCCCGGTCAAAACCTGATTGATCGGGGTTTTTTCGGGTTTGGGATCGGGTTCGGGGTTTAAATTAAAACCCGGGTCGTTCGGGGTCAGGTACCATACCACTAACCCAAACCCAACTCAACCCAAATATATTTATAATTTTAATAATTATATATTAAAATCGTAATAATAATATTAATATATTAAATAAAAAAAGAAATTTATTAAAAATGTAAAAATTATTTTAAAATAAGATAAAATAATTCAAAAAAATAGAGAAAATAATATGTAAAGATTTATTAATTGATCATATTAATATAAAATGCTATATTAATTGACTAAATTTTGTATTAAAATATGAATGATGCAATTGAAAAAAATAAATATATTTTGAAGAAATAAATGCATTTAAAAAATATTTTACATTTAATACAAAATACTATTTTTAAATAGTAATAAAATAATATTTATGAGTTTGGAGTTCGGGTTCGGGTATTTTAATCGTCGTCTCATGAACCCGAAACCCGATCGGGGACGGGGATGGGTTTTAGAGTTGAAACCCGATCGGGTTCGGGGACGGGGTTAAATTTCGAGTTCGGGGATGGGGTTGTAAATCTTTTATCTCATCCTTAATTCCTTATCATCTTTATTATTTTATTAAAAAATATAAAAATATATTTTAAAATATAATTTTTACATAACTTTAATTTTTATCATCCATGTTTTTTATTTAATTTAAAATTTAAAATTATTAAATTTTGTACAAAATTTAAACCAAAATCTATCTAAAATATTTTTTAATTTTAAACTAGTACAAGATTTAAACCAAAATCTATCTAAAATATTTTTTAATTTTAAACTAATTTCATTTCTCTCTCTCGCGTTCATCTTTTTGCTGGTTCATTGAAGTTCCTCTTTCTGTCTTTCACTTTCACTTTCACTTTCATATTTAACGTAATTCATTGAAGCTTCCTTAAATTCCAGTTATAATCACAAATTTTCAGAGTTGTTTTTCCTTTTCAATTCTCTCATGTCATTTCAGCCTTAGGCTTTGGTGGGCCGCGCACAAAGCTGCTACATCCAAACCTTTGAAGTCCAACTTGATCCTCTTCATTCTTGCTTACATTAACTCGTCGTTTTTTGCAGTTTATTTTTCATAGCGACAGTCTTGCTGCTCAAAGATGCCAGTCTTGGTCCTCCTCGTGTGGATGCCATACTTCCAGATGTGGATTGTCTTGGATCGATATTGCATAGACAAATAATGCTGAAGAATGAGATGCTGAATCGATGAAAAGTGAAAAAAAATAAAACTAAAAACCAATTCTCATGATTTGTAATTAGAGAGGCATTTAAATCTTTTTACAAAGTCAAACTGAGTTAACTTACTATTTTAACAAATAAGTTTTAAGCTATTTTTCAACTATGCCAATAAAAATAAGCTACTTTTGCAAATTTTCCATCGCATCGCATCATTTCACCCTTAGGCTTTGGAGGGCCGTGCACAAAGTTGCGACATCCAAACCTTCGAAGCCCAACTTGATCCTCTCCTTTATTGCTTACATTTCTTGATATCTCTCGTGGGCTCATCAATCCACTCTTCTTTTCCCCCAAAATATAAAGTGTTAATTAAGTGCTCATTTCTCAGTGCACTATATCGGCAAATCAAGATCAAGGAAGTTGTAACGAGCTTAGAGTTTGGAGGGACTCCCCATAACATTGTGCAAAAGCAGGTAAATCCAGATTAAGAAGAAAACCATAAATTTAATTAGTATGTGATGCATGTAAAGCATTATTATTCAGCCAGCAAACTGTCTCAGACAAGCTATTATTCAAACACCATAATCTTCAAAAGCCACACAAGACACACTGACACCATATTCAAACACCATAATCTTCAAAAGCCACACAAGACACACTGACACCATATATAAAGCGCCAAGACCCTTCTTCCTACTTAGAAGCTTTCCAAGATGAGAGGGGCGGAGTATTCGAAAACCTCCAAGTATTCGCAAGATATTCAGGCGAATACCGGTCGCCCTTAACAGCATCAGCTGAGGCAATGGATTCAAGCTCAGCCAAGTCCTCTGATGTCAACTTCACAGATAACGCCTTCATGTTGCTATCCAAATTCTCAATCTTGGTAGTTCCAGGAATGGGACAGACATCATCCCCTTGATGATGAACCCATGCTAAGGCCAATTGGGATGTGGTGCAACCGTTTCTTGCAGCCACTGCTGCAACCCGCTCGTACAGCTTGTTATTGTGCTCAAGATTCTCCGCGTGGAACTTTGGGAAGATCTATAATTATATATACATGTAAGTGTCTTCAGCACTGAAGTAATCAATATACAAAAACATGCATAAAAGTATGTAAATTACTTGAGGAAATATACAAAAGGAAAACCATAAATTAGGCAAGTTAAATAATATTTGGGTCCTTTCAATTTATTTTCCCCTCGATTGTCCATCCATGCATATAAACATCGACATTCAAGAACTCAAAAAATTGAACTCAGATACTCATGCCATCGTGATGAGAATTCAATGTCTAATCCATCACCTATTGAATAAAAGAACTCTTTGACTATCCTTTGCACACAGTCACAAACTATCTGGATGGTGCCATTAAAAGGGGTCATCAAAGTGTGACAAACCATTCAAAATTAACCATCGTATAACCACTGGTCAATTCAATCTAGATTTTTCCACATAACAGAAATAAACCGCATATTCAGCTTCATATTTGATGTAATGGAGAGGACATAATCGCTGAATTGACTAATAAATTAATTAATACTATTAATTACTTCAATGAGACATATGATTAAGAGCATCTGAGCCATAAGCACATACCCTGCGGAAGTCATTTGGTTCCATTTTCTCCAATATCTTGCCACCAGATCCAAAGAACCCTTGGCCAAGAGGACTAAATGTAACTATTCCAATGCCAAGTTCCCTGCACAAAAAAAAAGAAACATTGATAAACTCGCCATCAGTAACGCGTATAAATTTGCAAGGCAACAAAGAAATTAATTTCTCTGAAAACTCAATCAGTCCAAAAAACTTAACACTCATGTTGGACCACATCCTTTGTACCACTCACCGGCATGTCGGAATAACTTCTTCCTCAGCATCTCTAGCCCACAAGGACCATTCCAGCTGAACTGCTGTTATGGGATGAACAGCATGAGCCCTTCTGATTGTGTCTGGTGAGGCCTCAGATAGACCTATGTATTTTATTTTGCCCTCTTCAACCAGTTGTTTTAGTGCTCCAATCTATAACAAGTTGCATAATTTCAGAAAAACTCTGCTTCAACATACTGCATCTTAACAAATTAACAAGAAAAATCCTTTCACTTAAGTTATCGAAGACATCTCAAAATGCTTAGTTAGGACTAGCTAATTGAAAGCCAATCACTCAAAAGCACAACTGCTAAAATCGTGGCTTTAATGGAAGAACAAGATAGAATCAAACACATCAAGCAAAAAGTTAGAAAAACATATTAAAAGTACAAACCGTGATTTCAATAGGAATAGTAGTATCAATCCGATGAACATAGTAGAGATCGATATAATCAACACCTAGACGCTTCAAACTACCCTCACAGGCTTGCCTTGCATAATCTGGATCACCACATATTTCCATATCCGGTCTGCAACCAAATTTAGTCGCAATTTGGACCTTTTCCCTGGGCACCTCCTTCAACGCCTGCATTCCCAAATCAAACCAAAGTAAACTAAGCTCACCATCAAAAAATTGAGGTAACAAAACCCATAAATCAGAGATCACAAATCCACCCCTTTTCTCATATTCTAACGAATTAAACAAGAAAGCCAAAAAAAAAAAATGGGTGCGGCAGGGGATGCTTCACAGTACCTTCCCAATCAGGATTTCATTGGTATGAGGGCCATAGACATCGGAAGTGTCGAGATGGGTGACGCCATTATTGATGGCATGGAGGATGACTTTGATCATTTCCGCCTCAGGCTTTGGAGAACCATAGCTCCCTGACATGCTCATGCAACCAAGGCCTTGTGCTGAAACATCATAGCCTTGAGTACCCAGCTTGATTCTCTTCACTGCAGTCGCCATTTTCGCCCAACTCCGTCCAACTGTGTGCACTGAACAGTACCTCAACTTCACTCCAATTGAATATAAAGTCCCAACGCTGTGATTATTTATTCCATTCGCCGAATCTCAAGGAAACGTAACATAAAATAAGTGGCTAAGATATTTCAGTGGATGTGTGGTTCCCCTTTCCCCTGTCCCTGTGAGTGTTGCTTGTCAAAAGATATTTCAGTGGATGTACTCCTATTAAAGCAGGGGGTACAATGACGATAATGACTGAGTGGTCCATTTTCATCGTCCGTTCAAGAAGAAAGAACGTGTGAAATTCTGCGAGTGGGAAACCATGACATAACGGATGACGTTGCTCACAAATTGGGCGTGAATCGCGTGATGGACTTCTCCTCCAAAACGATAATTTGGTTTTTTGAAAAAAAAAAAAGAGATAATTTTAGTCATTAATTGTAAGAAAATCACATATACCATAAATAAGAGGAATTAAAAAAATTGATTTTTACCATAATCAATTCAATATATGTATAAAACAAAACCTTTTTTATGATTAAAAATTGTGTTGAAAGAAATTCTGTCAACCACAATCACACAAATGTCCAATCTCTAAGGTATTCTAACAAACTTGTCTTAAGATCCTCCTAGTATTGATTAACACTAAACCAATATGCTAATTCCTTTAATGAACATACAATACTACAAAATTTAGAGTTCAAGAGAACTTGAACAAAACAAAAGAAATCTTTTTCTTCTTTGTAGGAAAATTTTTCTTCTATGAAAAACCTATACGCACACCTATCAACTTGGCATTTGTCTCCTCTTTAAAAAAAAATTCCTATCTATTTGAAAACCTAACAGACACATCTGTTACTCTATCGTGATAGAGTTTATCTTGTCAAATTTCTTTTAAAAATAAATTTGAATAAAATTAAAACTTATTTTATAGGAGATCCTTTAAGTTAATTATTTTACAAATTAACCCCAAGAATTATCATATAATTATTTAATAATTTTAACCTAAGAACAAATTTTTTATGTGTGTGACGCTTTAGGTTTTAAATCACTTGGCAATAAATAAAAAATTATAATATTAGAATTAATTGGCTTTCGTACGAAACCAACAAACTCCCACTTGGACCAAAGTCAATTTAGTCAAGAGTATTCTAAGATCAAATAAATTAAACAACTTTAATTTATCATTAATTCAATAATTAATTAGTTTATATTAATAAATCAAGATTGGCCTCTAGCCAGGCATCATGATCACCCAAGAGTTAAGAAAAGTCAAATGGTTGACTTCACCTTTCCATAAACCAAAATCCGTATAATTAATATCCTTTCACCATACTATATCCCTAATTAATACAAGAGTAAGGTATAAGTGCCAAGTCTTATTATACTAATTATTATAGTTTCTTATTCCCGAAAATCCAACTTCTTTAAAATAAATTTAGAATTCTTTCAAATTTATTTACTCGTTTGCAAACATTTTGAGTTGATATTTTAACAAGTGGGATATACTATTTTTACTATTAGAAATGGTGCATCCTTTATTGATTGTAAATCATTTATCAATGTTTCATGTTATACCCAACTTCTATGGGTACGGCACACACAACTAGCTACAGTTATGAATTTATAGGATTAAAGTATAACAATTCACACTATAGATACTCTTACGATCTCAAGTTTGATGATCACTTACACTACTGTCACGTAGAGATTATGGGCACTCAAATAGTTATCCTCATGGGAATCTCGAAACAGATCAATCCAATGAATTATTCTCCAACAATTCATTTATATATTAACATATACACTAATCTATCCATATTAACAACGTCCTTAATTTTGTTAATACTATGATTAGGGATATTTAAGAATAATAAGTATTATTCTAAGGACTTTATCATCAATATATATATATATATAATCCAAGATGATAAAACGGCATAGATCTTTATTGCATAAAATGTCAAAGTACAACCAAATATGATGATTTTAAATTACATAACAAATCTCTTACTAAAACCAATCATTCATGTACTTTAAACAGAATGAAGATACATGACAATCATGTTTCTTTTGTGATGAAGGTTTAGTCAATGGATGTGCTTTTTTTTCCTTTGTAAGAATCTTTTCTATATTTACTTCATTTCTACCAATGATTTCTCTAATAAAATGATAGCGTCTTAGTAGATGTTTGGACCTTTGATAAGACGTAGGTTCCTTGGCTTGAGCAATAGCCCATTATTATCACAATACAAAGGTATTGGGTCGGCTATTAAGGGAACCACTTCAAGTTCAGAAATGAACTTTTTGATCCAAGCAACCTCTTTAGCAGCTTGTGAAGCAGCAATATATTCAGCCTCTGTCGTAGAATCTGCAGTAGTTTCTTGTTTGGAACTTTTCCAACGTATAGTACCACCATTAAGGGTAAAAATGTACCCAAACTTAGACTTGCTATTATCTTTATCAGATTGAAAGCTAGCATTAGTTAACCCACATACTTTAAGCTCTGCCCCTCCATATATCAAGAATAAATCCCTAATTTTTCTTAAGTACTTAATAATATTGTTAACACCTTTCCAGTGACCATCACTGGGATTAGCCTGATATCTGCTCGTAACACTTAGGGCATAGGAGACATCTGGTCTTATACATAACATGGCATACATAATTGATCCTGCAGCAAAAGCATAAGGAACATTTTGTATGCTATGTTTTTCAACATCAGTTTTTAGACACATATCTTTAGAAAGGTAAATCCCATGAGACATAGGAACATAACCTCTCTTAAATTGATCCATGCTAAACTTCTTTAGCATTTTATCTATGTATGTTGACTGTGAAAGACCAAGCAACTTATTAGATCTATCATGATAGATCTTTATTCCCAAAATATAAGTTGCTTCATCCAAATTTGTCATTGAGAAGTTTTTAAACAACCATACCTTAACTAACTGTAGAGAATGTATGTCATTTCCCATCAACAATATGTCATCCACATATAATATCAAGAAAACTACAACACTCCCTCTAATCTTTTTGTATACACAAGGTTCATCTTCGTCTTTTATAAAACCAAAATTTTTTATTGTATCATCAAAACAAATATTCCAACTCCTTGAAGCTTGCTTAAGTCCATAAATAGACTTTTGTAACTTACATACTTTATTAGGGTCTTCGGATACAAAGCTCTCAGGTTGTATCATATACACCTTTTCTTACAAATGACCGTTAAGAAAAGCTGTCTTAACATCCATTTGCCAAATTTCATAATCATAATATGCAGCTATAGCAAGTAAAATTCTAATGGGTTTCAGCATAGCAACTGGTGAAAAGGTTTCATCATAGTCAATACCATGTTTTTATGTGTAACCTTTTGCAACCAGTCTAACTTTATAAATAGTCACATTACCATCCATGTCAGTTCTCCTTTTGAAAACCCACTTACACCCTATGGGTTTTATCCCTTCAGGTAGATCGACTAAGGTCCATACCTTATTGTCATACATGGAATCAATTTCAGATTTCATGGTTTGAAACCACTTCTCAGAGTCCTTATCAGATAAGGCTTCCTTGTAAGTAGTAAGTTCATCATTACCAATGATAAACACATCATCATACCTTCTAGGTGCATGACGTGTCTTACTTGACAGCTTGTGTATCTTGAGTTTCGATTTCTACCACATCATTATGAGGTTCAAGCTCTTGTTCCATGTTCCTATTTTTGCTAATTTGTGGTTCTAGAACTTCTTTAAGTTCTATATTGCTTCCTCTTTCCCTTTCT
Organism: Gynochthodes officinalis; assembly: GCA_020080225.1. Taxonomy (NCBI): domain Eukaryota; kingdom Viridiplantae; phylum Streptophyta; class Magnoliopsida; order Gentianales; family Rubiaceae; genus Gynochthodes; species Gynochthodes officinalis. Next base: position 18,711,565 of record CM034619.1, read on the forward strand.
AGAATAGACTCTCTTTCTAAAAATGTGGCATGTTTTGAAACAAACTCCTTTTGTTCAATGGAATATAAAATTGATACCCAAAAATTTCCTTTGGATATCCCACAAAATAGCATTTTTCAGATTTTGGATCGAGCTTATCTGAGTCTACCTTTTTAACAAATGTGAGATATCCCCAAATTCTTAAATGTTTAAGATTTGGCTTTTTCCCATACCATATCTCATATGGGGTAGTATCAACAGCTTTAAATGGAACAAGATTTAATAGGTAGAAGGCAATATTTAGGGCATATCCCCAAAACGATTTAGGGAGAGTTGCATGACTCATCATGGATCGAACCATATCTAATAATGTTCGATTTCTCCTTTCAGATATACCATTCAATTGTGGTGTATATGAAGGAGCCCATTGTGACAGAATCCCAATCTCTTTTAAATAATTTTGAAATTCTTGATTTAGGTATTCTTCGCCTCAATCTGATTGAAGTATTTTAATACTCTTCCCAAGTTTTTTTTCTACTTCATATTTATATTCTTTGAACTTTTCAAAGATTTCAAATTTATACTTCAATAAGTATACATGACCATATCTAAAATGATCATTAGTAAATATTAAGAAGTATGAAAAACCTCCTCTAGCTTGAATTGACAGAGGTCCACATTCATCGGTGTGTATGAAAACTAATAATTCAGTAGATTTTTCACCTTTTCCATTAAAATGTGTTTTAGTCATTTTTCCTAGTAAACAAGATTTGCATGTTTCATATGATTCATAATCAAATGAACCCAAATAATCATCATCATGCAATTTGGTTATACGTTTCTCATTTATGTGATCTAGTCTGCAATGCCAGAGATAAGAATTTCTAAAATTATCAAATTTGGGTTTCTTAGTATTTATGTTGAAAATTGAATTTTCAATATCTAATATATAAAGACCATTATTTTGATCACCAGCACCATAAAAAATCCTTTCACGATAAATAGAACAATATTTATTCTTAGTATTTATTTCAAAACCATCATTGTCTAAACAAGAAATTGAAATAATATTCTTTATGAGTACGGATACAAAATAACAATCTTTCAAATCAAAAATCAATCCACTAGGTAGAGAAAGACTATATATTTTTACGGCTAAAGCAGCAACTTTTGCTCCATTGCCCACGTGTAGGTCCACATCTCCTTTTGCCAACTTTCTACTTATCTTTAGACCCTACATATTTGTACAAATATGAGAGCCAGATCTGATATCTAATACCCAAGAATTTGATTTTGAAGTATAAATGTTTATTTCAATCATAAACAAACCTGAAGTATAAGCTTCAATAAGCTTCTTCTGTTTCACGGTTTCGAGACAAGCCTTGTAATTTCTTTTCCAATGTCCATCTTGTCCATAGTGGAAGCAAGGGCCCTTTTCCTTCTTGTCCCTTTTGGCTTTTTGTGATGCCTTGGGTCCAGCATTCTTCTTGGTCTTCTTAAGACCAGCTTTATACTTTCTTTTCTTGGACCCCTCAACCAGCAACACAGTAGCCTTCTCTCTCTTCATGGTATCCTCAGCTTCCTTAAGCAGGTTCAATAACTCAAGCAAAGTAGAGGTCTCAACTTTGTTCATGTTAAAGTTCATCACAAATTGAGAAAAGCTGGGAGGAAGGGATTGTAGTATCAAACCAACACTTAACTCATGATACATTACAAATCCCAATTTCTCCATTTTCTGAATTAAACCAATCATCTTCAGTACATGAGTTGAAACTGAAGATCCTTCTGCCAACCTACTTTGGAAGAGTTCCTTCGAGGTATCATATCATTCACTTCTAGCCCTTTTATCATACAATGCTTTCAAGTGTTGAAGCATTGCAAAGGCACTCATCTACTCATGCTGCTTTTGCAGTTCGGGACTCATGGAAACGAGCATGATACAATATGCACTTTCAGAATCATCTAAATGCTTTAGATATACATTTCTTACTACTTGATCAACATCAGCAGTAGGCTCATTAGGAACAGGACCATCAAGGACATAAAGCAACTTCTCATTCCTAAGAACAATTCTTAGGTTTTGAACCTTGTCTAAATAGTTTGGGCCAGTAAGTTTCTTGTCAAGCAAAATAATACACAAGATCATGATGTTATTCATTTTCTACAACAAGAAAATAAAGATAGAATAAGAATTTAAATTTATGCAATGTACAAAACCAAAATACACAAATATATGAACTAAATAAAATATTGGTTTTGCTCCCACTATTATATCCAAATAAATATCCCTCACATTGATTCGAGAATTTTCTCACAATTCTTAGTAGGCTAAGATCCCATTTCAATTATTTTTAATCTTGAGTTAGCTCAACAAATCAAAAATAACTTCAATGAGTAGGTATTAACTACCAATTGCAACATCTAGATAATTAGGTTATCAACTTTTGATACACATCACATTTGTCTTCTAATTATTGCCTCAAAGACTTTTGACCTTGAGTTAGCTCAACAAACTTGGATTGACTATTCTTAAAAACCCAAATTTCAAAATTGTGCACTATCCTTGAGGACAAGGGGAGTTTGATGTGTTAACTGAATGTTTTTCTTAGCACGTGAGCTGAAGTATGCAAGAGGGAATAAAGGAGAATTAGAAATAATTGCTAACTCATCAAACTAAGATGTCAAAGTCCATTAATATGACTAGTGCTAAATCACATAATATTTGTAGACTTTATTTTAGTACCCTAAATCTTCCGAATCACATGAAACATATGTAGACTTGATTTTTGCACCCCCAAATCGTCTCAATCATATATATCATTTGTAGACATGATTTTTGTACCCCAAACATCCTTTGTCATCATTCATTTCTCTCTCTCTCACTTTCATCTTTTAGCTGGTTCATTGAAGTTCCACTTTCTGTCTCTCACTTTCATCTTTTACCTAGTTCATTGAAGCGCCCTCGACTTCCAGTTATAATCACAAGTATTCAGAGTTGTTTTTCCTTTTCAATTCTCTAATGTTGTATTCAGTATTTTCAAATTTATTGAGTGTATCAGACTCGCATCATTTCAAAATTAGGCTTTGGAGGGCCGTGTACGCTGCGACATCCACACCTTTGAAGCCCAACTTGATCCTCTTCATTCTTGCTTACATTTCTTGACATCTCTCGTGGGTTCATCAATCCACTTTTCTTTCCCCCAAAAAACAGAGTGTTAATTAAGTGCTCATTTCTCAGTGCTTTATATTCGCGTATCAAAATCTAGGAAGTTGTAACGAGCTTTAGTGTTTGGAGGGATTCTTTATAACATGTAGGTACTACTGACTAAGGTAGTAGTCTCGACTGGCACACCGCTAATTGCACGCGATGGAAGAAACTAAACTTAGAATCCCTAACTCTCAACCCATTCCATTCGTTGTGAGTCGCAAACTGCATCTGGCAACTAAACTACTATTGCACCGTTCGCGGTGATCCACAAACTGCATACTTTGAATAGTCTAATAATAAAACTATTACCAAATATATTAAAAAGCATGCAATCAAGCTCATAGCAAAACTATCTACTACTAAAAAAAAAAAGTACAAAATCGCACCTAAAATCCTAAACTGGCTTTGGAATTATAGTGGTAAATAGTTCTAGGTGCAAAGACTATTTATTCAAAAAAAAACTTCGTTTAGATATGTTTTTTATTTATAAAAATTTATTTTTTATTAAATAAAAATAAAGCATTTAAATATATTTTTATTTTAAAATTTAAAATTTAATTTTTTTTACTAAATTTTCTTTCATATAATTTCCAAGACCCCTAGAAGGTGGTAGAAAAATAACACATGTGAAATTGTACGAGTGGAAAACCGTGCCATAACGGATGAGAGATAATGTTAGTCCACTAACAATATTAGTCAATGCTGACCGTGGATTCCATAATTCCGCATAAACTACTTGAGTCAGAAACAACGTGTTTCGATAATCATCAAAGTCAGAAAAGGTTGGACGTGTGGGTTACAATTTTAAAATGTAAAAATCTTTTATCTCATCCTTATCATCTTTATTATTTTATTAAAAAGTATAAAAATATATTTTAAAATATAATTTTTACATAACTTTAATTTTTATCATCCATGTTTTTTATTTAATTTAAAATTTAAAATTTAAAATTATTAAATTTTGTACAAAATTTAAACCAAAATCTATCTAAAATATTTTTTAATTTTAAACTAATTTCATTTCTCTCTCTCGCGTTCATCTTTTTGTTGGTTCATTGAAGTTCCTCTTTCTGTCTTTCACTTTCACTTTCATATTTAACGTAGTTCATTGAAGCTTCCCCAAATTCCAGTTATAATCACAAATTTTTAGAGTTGTTTTTCCCTTTCAATTCTCTAATGTCATTTCATCCTTAGGCTTTGGTGGGCCGTGCAAAAAGCTGCTACATCCAAACCTTTGAAGTCCAACTTTATCCTCTTCATACTTGCTTACAATAACTCGTCGTTTTTTGCAACTTATTTTTCATAACGGCAGTCTTGTTGCTCAAAGATTCCAGTCTTGGTCCTCGTGTGGATGCCATACTTCCATATGTGGATTGTGTTGGATCGATATTGCATAGACAAATAATGCTGAAAAATAGGATGCTGGATTAATGAAGAGTGAAAAAAAATAAAACTAAGAACCAATTCTCATGATTTGTAATTAGAGAGGCATTTAAATCTTTTTACAAAGTCAAACTGAGTTGACTTACTATTTTAACAAATAAATTTTAAGCTATTTTTCAACTATGCCAATAAAAATAAGCTACTTTTGCAAATTTTCCATCGCATCGCATCATTTCAGCCTTAGGCTTTGGAGGGCCGTGCACAAAGTTGCGACATCCAAACCTTTGAAGCCCAACTTGATCCTCTCCATTATTGCTTACATTTCTTGATATCTCTCGTGGGCTCATCAATCCACTCTTCTTTTCCCCCAAAAAATAAATTGTTAATTAAGTACTCATTTCTCAGTGCATTATATCGGCGAATCAAGATCAAGGAAGTTGTAACGAGCTTAAGAGTTTGGAGGGATTCCCCATAACATTGAGCAAAAGCAGGTAAATCCAAATTAAAAAGAAAACCATAAATTTAATTAGTATGTGATGCATGTCAAGCATTATTATTCAGCCACAAAACTGTCTCAGACAAGCTATTATTCAAACACCATAATCTTCAAAAGCCAGAAAACCATAAATTTAATTAGTATGTGATGCATGTAAATCATTATTATTCAGCCACAAAACTGTCTCAGACAAGCTATTATTCAAACACCATAATCTTCAAAAGCCACACAAGACACACTGAAACCATATTCAAACACCATAATCTTCAAAAGCCACACAAGACACACTGACACCATATATAAAGCGTCAAGACCCTTCTTCCTACTTAGAAGCTTTCCAAGATGAGAGGGGCGGAGTATTCGAAAACCTCCAAGTATTCGCAAGATATTCAGGCGAAAACCGGTCGCCCTTAACAGCATCAGCTGAGGCAATGGATTCAAGCTCAGCCAAGTCCTCTGGTGTCAACTTCACAGATAACGCCTTCATGTTGCTATCCAAATTCTCAATCTTGGTAGTTCCAGGAATGGGACAGACATCATCCCCTTGATGATGAACCCATGCTAAGGCCAATTGGGATGTGGTGCAACCATTTCTTGCAGCCACTGCTGCAACCCGCTCGTACAGCTTGTTATTGTGCTCAAGATTCTCCGCGTGGAACTTTGGGAAGATCTATAATTATATATACATGTAAGTGTCTTCAGCACTGAAGTAATAATATACAAAAACATGCATAAAAGTATGTAAATTACTTGAGGAAATATACAAAAGGAAAACCATAAATTAGGCAAGTTAAATAATATTTGGATCCTTTCAATTTATTTTCCCCTCGATTGTCCATCCATGCATATAAACATCGACATTCAAGAACTCAAAAAATTGAACTCAGATACTCATGCCATCGTGATGAGAATTCAATGTCTAATCCATCACCTATTGAATAAAAGAACTCTTTGACTATCCTTTGCACACAGTCACAAACTATCTGGATGGTGCAATTAAAAGGGGTCATCAAGGTGTGACAAACCATTCAAAATTAACCATAGTATAACCACTAGTCAATTCAATCTAGATTTTTCCACATAACAGAAATAAACCGCATATTCAGCTTCATATTTGATGTAATGGAGAGGACATAATCGCTGAATTGACTAATAAATTAATTAATACTATTAATTACTTCAATGAGACATATGATTAAGAGCATCTGAGCCATAAGCACATACCCTGCGGAAGTCATTTTGTTCCATTTTCTCCAATATCTTGCCACCAGATCCAAAGAACCCTTGGCCAAGAGGACTAAATGTAACTATTCCAATGCCAAGTTCCCTGCACAAAAAAAAAGAAACATTGATAAACTCGCCATCAGTAACGCGTATAAATTTGCAAGGCAACAAAGAATTAAATTTCTCTGATAACTCAATCAGTCCAAAAAACTTAACACTCGTGTTGGACCACATCCTTTGTACCACTCACCGGCATGTCGGAATAACTTCTTCCTCAGCATCTCTAGCCCACAAGGACCATTCCAGCTGAACTGCTGTTATGGGATGAACAGCATGAGCCCTTCTGATTGTGTCTGGTGAGGCCTCAGATAGACCTATGTATTTTATTTTGCCCTCTTTAACCAGTTGTTTTAGTGCTCCAATCTATAACAAGTTTCATAATTTCAGAAAAACTCTGCTTCAACATACTGCATCTTAACAAATTAACAAGAAAAATCCTTTCACTTAAGTTATCGAAGACATGTCAAAATGCTTAGTTAGGACTAGCTAATTGAAAGCCAATCACTCACAAGCACAACTGCCAAAATCGTGGCTTTAATGGAAGAACAAGATAGAATCAAACACATCAAGCAAAAAGTTAGAAAAACATATTAAAAGTACAAACCGTGATTTCAATAGGAATAGTAGTATCAATCCGATGAACATAGTAGAGATCGATATAATCAACACCTAGACGCTTCAAACTACCCTCACAGGCTTGCCTTGCATAATCTGGATCACCACATACTTCCATACGTCCGTCCACCAGTCTGCAAGCAAATTTAGTCGAAATTTGGACCTTTTCCCTGGGCAACTCCTTCAACGCCTGCAGTCCCAAATCAAACCAAAGTAAACTAAGCTCACCATCAAAAAATTGAGTTAACAAAACCCATAAATCAGAGATCACAAATCCACCCCTTTTCTCATATTCTAACGAATTAAACAAGAAAGCCAAAAAAAAAAATGGGTGCGGCAGGGGATGCTTCACAGTACCTTCCCAATCAGGATTTCATTGGTATGAGGGCCATAGACATCGGAAGTGTCGAGATGGGTGACGCCATTATTGATGGCATGGAGGATGACTTTGATCATTTCCGCCTCAGGCTTTGGAGAACCATAGCTCCCTGACATGCTCATGCAACCAAGGCCTTGTGCTGAAACATCATAGCCTTGAGGACCCAGCTTGATTCTCTTCACTGCAGTCGCCATTTTCGCCCAACTCAATCCAACTGTGTGCACTGAACAGTACCTCAACTTCACTCCAATTGAATATAAAGTCCCAACGCTGTGATTATTTATTCCATTTCGCCGAATCTCAAGGAAACGTAACAGAAAATAAGTGGCTAAGATATTTCAGTGGATGTGTGGTTCCCTTTCCCCCTGTCCCTGTGAGCGTTGCTCGTCAAAAGATATTTCAGTGGATGTACTCCTATTAAAGCAGGGGGTACAATGACAGTGATGACTGACTGGTCCATTTTCATCGTCCGTTCAAGAAGAAAAGAACGTGTGAGCCCTAGGGGCATAGGCGAGTTGGTAAGTTTGAGGTGATGTGGGGAGAAATTTTTCGACAACACAGGTTCAAATCTTGCGTGAGCAGATTTTTCGTTAAAATATTGTGAGAGTTTGCCCTAGGGTTTTGGTATGTTGGCTCTCTCGCACTCGCCAATTCGCGACATCCTCGATTTATAACCCGCCGCTAAAGCGCCTTGCATACGTGTGGCGGTTTTGACTTGTAAGAGAACTTTCAAAAAGAAAGAAAAAAAAACATGCGAATTATGCCCATGAAACCATGACATGACGGATGGCGTTGCGTGAATCGCGTGATGGACTTCTCCTCAAAAACGATAATTTGGTTTTTTGAAAAAAAAAAAAGAGATAATTTTAGTCATTAATTGTAAGAAAATCACATATACCATAAATAAGAGGATTTAAAAAAATTGATTTTCACCATAATCAATTTCAATATATGTATAAAACAAAACCTTTTTTATGATTAAAAATTGTGTTGAAAGAAATTCTGTCAACCACAATCACACAAATGTCCAATCTCTAAGGTATTCTCACGAACTTGTCTTAAGATCCTCCTAGTATTGATTAACACTAAACCAATATGCTAATTCCTTTAATGAACATACAATACTACAAAATTTAGAGTTCAAGAGAACTGAACAAAACAAAAGAAATCTTTTTCTTCTTTGTAGGAAAATTTTTCTTCTATGAAAAACCTATACGCACACCTATCAACTTGGCATTTGTCTTCTCTTTAAAAAAAAATTCTGTCTGTTTGAAAACCTAACAGACACATCTGTTACTCTATCGTGATAGAGTTTATCTTGTCAAATTTCTTTCAAAAATAAATTTGAATAAAATTAAAACTTATTTTATAGGAGATCCTTTAAGTTAATTATTTTACAAATTAACCCCAAGAATTATCATATAATTATTTAATAATTTTAACCTAAGAACAAATTTTTTATGTGTGTGACGCTTTAGGTTTTAAATCACTTGGTAATAAATAAAAAATTATAATATTAGAATTAATTGGCTTTCGTACGAAACCAACAAACTCCCACTTGGACCAAAGTCAATTTAGTCAAGAGTATTCTAAGATCAAATAAATTAAACAACTTTAATTTATCATTAATTCAATAATTAATTAGTTTATATTAATAAATCAAGATTGGCTTCTAGCCAGGCATCATGATCACCCAAGAGTTAAGAAAAGTCAAATGGTTGACTTCACCTTTCCATAAACCAAAATCCGTGTAATTAATATCCTTTCACCATACTATATCCCTAATTAGTACAAGAGTAAGGTATAAGTGTCAAATTTTAATGTACTAATTATTATAATTTCTTATTCCTGAAATCCAACTTCTTTAAAATAAATTTAGAATTCTTCCAAATTTATTTACTCGTTTGCAAACATTTTGAGTTGATATTTCAACAAGTGGGATATAATCTTTTTACTATTAGAAGTGGTGAATCCTTTATTAATCGTAAATTATTTATCAATATTTCATGTTATACCCAATTTCTATGGCACACACAACTAGCTACAGTTATGGATTTATAGAATTAAAGTATAACAATTCGCACTATAGCTACTCTTATGATCTCAAGTCTGATGATAACTTATACTACTGTCATGTAGAGATTATACCATTGGCACTCAAATAGTTAACCTCATGGGAATTTCTAAGCAGATCAATCCAATGAATTATTCTCCAACATTTCATTCATTTATCAACATATATACTAATCTATTCGTATTAACAATGTCCTTAATTTTGTTAATACTATGATTAGGGATATTTAAAAATAATAAGTATTATTCTAAGGATTTTATCATCAATATATATATATATATATATATATATATATATATATATATATATATATTGATGATAGCCAAGGTTATCATCAATAAGGGGACCCATTTTATCTGCGACCCACTTCTCCTTTTACTTTCTGTTCTTTTAAGGGGTCCCTCTCCTCACTGGTATCAGAGCCAGAGAGGGAAGTGGGATTGTAATGATGAATTTCAATATTTTATGATATTGTTATTATGCATCTACCTTTAATAATTATTTATTTTAATGCTTTATGATATTGTTCTTGTGGATCTAACCTTTTTTATGCAGATCTGTTTGTATTTTGCCTGTTTTACCAACAGTGTTATGGTAGTAAGACCCAGGGTAGGGCAGTAAACCCAGTTGAGCTGTTGAGAGTCTTAGAGTCCCAAAGACTTTAGGATTGGTAAAATAAAATCGGTTTGAATAAAATTTGGTTGATCTATAACAACTTTAACATAAAATGTTAAAATTTATAATTATTTGGTAGATTTATAATAACTTTAGCATAAACTGAAAAATTCATGATTATTTTCCCATGGAACTCGAAAGCTTTTGATACTAAAGGAAAGGGTTAAAAGTTTTATAAGGTTTATTGCATTTCTGTCTGCTTATTTCCTTGTATCTTTATTTGCAACATGTCTTCTCTTTTTAGATCCTTTTCTAAAGCGTCTTCTTCTTCTTCCTCTTCTTCAAACACTCTTCTTAAAGAAGAAATTAATTTAGAAAACATTAGTCAAACTATAGACAATTGGAAAATTCCTAAACACCCAACTAATCATGTTTATCATGAGTCAAAATGGTCTTTAACTTCAGATTACACAATTAAAACAGTAGAACAAACTATAGCTCTTCACTCTGATTATGGAGAAATTAAACTTTTGTCAAGAAAAACTATAGAAAAACATTTACGAAAATATAACTACCTTCATTTTGGTCTAGTACAAGTGGCTGCAAAACCACTTACTAGAGAAGGTCTAGATACATCTCTTTTACTTGCTTTAAGAGATTGTAGATTTTTAAACTTTGATGATTCATTGCTTGGAATGGTTGAAACCAGTCTATGTGATGGACCAGTTTATTTTGATTATTTTCCAAATTTCACTGTTTCTTTACGTGATAGAAACATTTTAGACACTCTTACTTTAAATATTAAAACTGAAAATTATAAAACTAAGACAGGTACACTTCCAGTAGCAATTTTGTTTAGGATCCAGTACAAAGCCATGTGTTCAGCCTTTAGTACAGGAGCATTAAAGTCTCACAAAAGGGGGGAAACTATCCTCTTCCAGACAGATCTAGCCAGATCCCAAATCACTGGACCCAAGTCTATCACTTGGAACCAAGTCACACTTCCAGAGCAATGGCTGCTACCGGATGCGGCACCCACTAATCCAGTAAAAAATACAACGGTGTCCAGTATTCAACAGTTTCCAACAGGAGCCGTCCAAATCAGATTTGAAAGAACTTCTAGCTTTAGGATCTCTACTTCTAATCCTACTTATTCCCAACCTACACATTCCGTATCTGACTTTAGACCAATGTCTTCGTCCTCAACCATGTTTCAACACCTTGACAATTCATCAAGTATACCTCAAGCAAGGTATACAGTTCAAACCGAGCCATCCTCATCAGATCACGGAGATTTACCAAAATCTCCAACATACTCTATTATTACTGATAGTACTCCAATTAGTGAATTAAGAACTTTGACTCTAGATACCCAAATTGGTTTTCAAATTGATAAAGAATATCTTAGAAAGAAATTTTACTCAGAAGAAAATCTTTCTAAAAGAACATGGTTCTTGAATTCTTTTCAAGGCAATTTTCGAAAACAAATCCAAGAAAATTATTATAATTTTCTTAATAAAATTAAAGAACATATTTTCTTCTTTGAATGGTTCATTATTTATGCAGAAGAAAATTCAATTGATTTTCCTTTTGATAAAACAATCTCTGTTTTGAAAAAATGGAAAACTTCAGAAGGAGAAGACCCATATGAATTTCCTCCAAATAAACCAGTCACGATTTCTTACAAATCTATTGAATTAAAAGCTGTTCCTTTTAAACAAAGAACTGAAACAGAACCAATAACTAGTAAAGATATACAAAGTATTTTTGAACAAAACAATTATACTAATAAGTATTTACAAACTATTGGAGAATATTTCATTACAAATAATAAAACTACTCCTCAGTCTTTTTATGTTCCCCCTCTTTCAAATTTACAGATTTCTACAGTTCATTCACCTACTTCTTTTCCAAATATTCCTTTATTCAAGCCATATGAAATTCCTAGTCAATTAACCAAACCTATTCAAGAAAAGCCTTTGTCTGAATTTGAGAAAAAATTAGCCAAAATAGAAGAGTCATTTTAGACTCATAAGCCCAACCAGAAAATGGAAATGGGGTCATCTTCCGTTTCTGCTCAACCATCCAAGTCAAATGATCTAGCATCGGCCTCGGTTAACCAATCAGTCTGTGTCTTAAATAAAGACACTGATAAAGATGAGTCCTCCGACCCTGAAGTTGCCAAACTCAGAAGTTTTAGACCCCATATCTATGGTAAAGAAAAGTCTATTTCCATCTGGAAAAATTCACAAAAACTTTATTACCCTAGGGCTGCTTATCCAGATTTAGCATTAGAAGAAAGACCAAATGTTTTCCAAAATAATTATACTGCAAATTGTATTTATGAATGGTGTATTGATGGTCAATTTGAATACAATATTTTAACAATACTACAACAAATGACTATGGTTGCTACAGCATACCGCACAACTCATAATTGTCCTGACCAATTAGCAGCTCATGTTTTAATTGCTGGTTTAACAGGTCAATTAAAAGGATGGTGGGATGAACACCTATCAGCCATAGATAAAGAAAAAATTTTAAATTCTGTTAAAATAGATGAAGATGGTGAACCCATTTTGGTCAATAGTCAAACTATTTCTGACGCTGTTTCTACTCTTCTTTTTACAATTGCAAAAACTTTTGTTGGAGACCCAGGGATCTTTAGAGATAGATCATCTGAGCTCCTAAATAATTTGAAATGTAAAAAACTATCTGATTTTAGATGGTACAAAAACACATTTTTTACTAGAATTTATTCTAGGCCTGATGGTAATCAAGCCTATTGGAAAGAAAAGTTTTTAGACGGTCTTTCAAAATCTTTGCGTGACATGGTTCGTGATGAACTACGAGTCCAATACAATGGCGTAGTTCCTTACGAACAAATTACTTATGGTCAATTAACCAGTCAAATACAACAAGTTGCTTTAAAAATTTGTAGACAAGATAAAATCTTTAGACAATTAGCTAAGGATAGGGCCCAACAACAAAGAGACTTAGGATCTTTTTGTGAACAATTTGGTCTTCCTAGTTGTCATCCGACCCATAGGAAGATGTCATCCAAAACTAAGTTTAGAAAATATCAGCCCAATCTTCCTTACAAACCCAATAAACATTTTTCTAAGAAACATTCCGATCCACCCAAACTAGCTTTCCAAAAGTCAAAAGATATTGTTTGCTATAAATGTAAAAAGCCAGGACATATAGCCCGGTATTGTAGACTTAAAAATAAAATTCAAGAATTAAATTTAGAAGAAAAGGTATTAGATCAAATAGCTAAACTACTTGTTGATTCTGATAATTCTGATAACTCAGAACATGAGTCCAATGATCTTCTAAACCAATTAGAAGATCAAGATGATTATTACAGTTCTAGTTCAGAAGATTCTGGACAAGAACATTCGATCAATGTTCTTACCAAAGAACAAGATCTTTTGGTTGATCTTCTTGAAGAAATTTCTGACTCTGAAAAGAAGAAAAAATATTTTGAAAAATTAAAACAAGTTTTTGTAGATAAAGAATCAAAAAAAGATCACTATTTCTCAAAAGATCCCAGATTTTCCAATATTTACAATTTTAATGACATTTTAAATTGTTTTCCAAAAAATCCTAAACCAGTTTCTTTGCAAGATCTTCAATCAGAAGTCTTATTCCTAAAAGAGGAAATTAAGAAAATAAAAGCACAACAAGAATTAGATCGTCCTGTCATTGATTCATTAATTTCTGAAAAGGGGAAGCTTTCTGAAACTTCTACTCTTTCTAAACCTTTTTCTTCAAATCCTTCTACTTCCGAAAATTTTGAAGAAACAGATCAATTTCTTAATCATATTTCTTTAGTCCAACAAAAGTATGACATTTTAATTACTTTAGTTATCAAAGATAATTTCAAACTTGAAGTTTCTACTTTATGGGATACAGGGGCGGATATGTGTTGTATCCAAGAAGGACTTATCCCTTCAATCTATTTTGAAAAAACCAAAGAACGACTTCGTTCTGCAAATGGTTCTAAATTACAAATAAATTACAAACTTCCTGAAGTTGAAGTTCATTTTCAAAATGGTTTTGTAAAAACATCTTTTCTTCTAGCAAAAGATTTAAATGGATTAGCTTATTTAGGCACTCCATTTATCTATCAAGTAACTCCATATTTGACTAATTTCAAAGGAATTTACCCTCAAAATATTCCAAATTCTTGTATTCCTTTTGTCAAACCACCTTTGGAAAGAAAATTAAATACTTTGTTTTCCAAAGATTCTCAAATAAATGTTTTAACCTTAAAACAAAATCAAATCAATTTTCTTATTCAAGAAATATCTTTCAAAAGAATTGAAGAACAACTTCAACAACCTTTGATTCAAAATCGAATTAAAGATCTTGAGTCCAAACTCCAAAGGGAAGTTTGTGCTGAAATTCCAACAGCATTTTGGAATAGAAGACAACATGTCGTTTATCTCCCTTATGAAAAGGATTTTGATGAACGTCAAATTCCTACTAAAGCTAGAGCTATCCAAATGAATCAAGAACTTCTTCAACATTGTGAAGAAGAAATTAATGATCTTCTGAAAAAGAAGATTATACAAAAAAGTCAGTCTCCTTGGAGCTGTCCTGCTTTTTATGTCAATAAAAATTCTGAAATAGAAAGAGGTGTTCCAAGACTTGTAATTAATTACAAAGCTTTGAACAAAGCCCTTCAATGGATTCGATATCCAATTCCCAACAAAAAAGATCTTCTCCAAAAATTATATGCTACAAAAAAATTTTCAAAATTTGATATGAAATCTGGATTTTGGCAGATTCAAATCCATCCTTCTGATAGGTATAAAACCGCATTTAATGTCCCTTTCGGACATTATGAATGGAATGTAATGCCTTTCGGTTTAAAGAATGCCCCTTCTGAATTTCAAAGGATTATGAATGATATTTTTAATCCTTATTCAAATTTTATTATTGTTTATATTGATGATGTGTTAGTTTTCTCAGAGAATATTGATCAGCACTTCAAACATGTTAATACATTTCTGCATGTCATTAAACAAAATGGTTTAGCTGTTTCTCAGAAAAAGATTAGTCTCTTTCAAACAAAAATTAGATTCCTAGGACATCATATTCATTTAGGAACTATTATTCCAATTGACAGATCAATTCAATTTGCTGATAAGTTTCCTGATCAAATCCTAGATAAACAACAACTCCAAAGATTTTTGGGTTGCTTAAATTATGTTTCTGATTTCATTCCAGAACTTAGCAATCTTATTAAACCTTTACATGATCGCCTTAAGAAAACTCCCCCTGCCTGGACTGATATTCATACAAATATAATTAGACAAATTAGAAAGCAAATTAAAGCACTTCCTTGTCTTGCATTATCAGATCCATCAACTCAAAAAATTGTTGAAACTGATGCTTCTGATATTGGCTATGGCGGTATCTTAAAACAGGTCCAGAACGGTAAAGAGCAAATTGTGGCTTTTGCATCTAAGCATTGGAATGATTCCCAACAGAATTATTCTACCATTAAAAAAGAAATTCTTGCAATTGTCTTATGTGTTTCTAAATTTCAATCCGATTTAGTAAATAAAAATTTTTTATTACGTGTTGATTGTAAATCTGCAAAAGAAGTTTTACAAAAAGATGTTAAGCACCTTGCTTCTAAACAAATTTTTGCAAGGTGGCTAGCTATCTTATCTGTTTTCGATTTCGATATTGAATATATTAAAGGAGAAAACAATTCCCTCCCTGACTATTTGACTCGTGAATTTTTGCAGGGAAGATAAACATAACCATACCGCCTAAGAAGAAAAAAGAAGATCCACCTTCCAGCAAGCCTAGTTCTTCCCATATATCCAAAACCGAATCTTCGGATTCAACTAAAACAGTAAACATGCAAACTCCAGCAAACTATGCCCTCACACCAACCCAGATTCAAGCTTTTGAATTTTTAGAAAACATCAAACCAATCTCTATCCTCGGACCCAGATCATGGGCAGATATCGCTGAAGAGGATGAAGCTCAAACACAATCTGCGCCTCTCTACCACTGGCCCATCTGATTTCAGTTGGTGAAATCACCCCAAACTTTGGTGGCGGCTCCAAGTCCCATCCCTGCTAAATCTCAAGTGGTGGCTCTGAGCCCCACTCAATCTTATCAGACAATTATGGCTCCAAATCCGCAAAAACAGGTAGTAATCCCAACTACCTCCTCTCCAAAAGCCCAGGAATCATATTACAAAAATGACTACCCAGTAAATATTCTTCAAATGGAACCCGATATTTTCCAAAACAGCCCACTACAAATGGCCCAAACTATTCTTCCCAAAGGGTTCCAATTCCTCCCATACTCTATCTCTAAAACACAAACATACTATGAGTTCATCTTGTTGGACTCTGGATCAGTATCTTTCAAACATTACCAAGATAAGACCAAAACTTATGTTACCCATTCCACAGCATAAATCCTTAAAATCATTAAATCTTCAGAGTGGGGTAATGATCTAAATAAACCCAGAAACTTCTCCCAACCATTCCAACTCCAAGGGTACAATTATTGGGATTATAGAACTGCCTGGTTCAATGCGTTTACTCTTCAAAATACCATAAATAAACACTCTTGATTCTTTTATTTTAAAAGAACTAATAAATATGATTTCCCAGTTTGCTTTGTTCAATGGTGGGGAATTCATGGCCCACAACAAAAAAATATTGCCAAAAATAGTCAACCAAAGTTTTCAAATTTTTGATCAAAAATTTCAATCCCCAAAACCATTCGTACCAAAACTACTCAGTTTCTTTTCCCATTTTTCCCTTTCATGGATCTATTCATGGAAATTTGAATTTCTCAAACAACACACTATTTTCCCCCCGCTCCTTGTCAGGCAAGGATATTCAAAATGGTGGAAAGAATTCAATATTGAATCCGTCCAACCTGATCAAGTCTTGGCTTGGTTTACAAACAATCCGCAATTTTTGCCTCCAGCTGATCCTCAAATAACTGGATTTTTACAACAAAAGAGTCTAGCCCAATCTAAATTGGCAACAGTTACAAATAAAGAAGATTATGTCAAACATCTGGAAAGCCTACTTTCTCAATTCAAACAGGAGTCCCCGAAAGCCCAACAAAGTGCTGAGGCCCAAAAGGAAACGGCAAAAGAGAAACAAAACCTTCCCGAATGTTCTACTTCATCCAAAGCCAAAATTGAAGACCAAGAAGATCAAGAAGATGAAGAAGACCCATTTTATTTGAATGGAGATGATTGTTATGAAATTCTCTAAAAATTCAAGAAAAATTTTAGCGGTGGTATCAGAATCGCTGAAATTATCGCTCACAAGATCAGAAAGCAGAAGATCAGTAGCGGACACTATTCAAACACAAAGAACCATCAGACATCGCTCATTATAATGGGCAATGCTTCACCGACATCAGTAGCGCTATCAGATCGGGAGTTTTCTATAAAATTCCCTTTTGTCTTCCATTTAAACAGAATTTTTTAGACACCACAAACATTGTATCCTTATCTCCTCTCAACCTTAGACTAGAAGACTTTCTTTCTTGCATTTCCTCTCTTTCTTGCATTTCCTCTCTTTCTTTCTTCCTCTCTTCCTTTCTTCCTCTCTTCCTTTCTTTCTTTCTTTCTTTCTTTCTTTCTTCTTCCTTTCTTGTACTATCATTCACCCAAACATAACCTTGACTACCAAGGTATAAGCTTTTGTATTTTGCAAGTTTAAATAAACTCCAAGTATTATCCAAGCAAGAGCTAGTCCCAATGTTTGGCTAGTTCTTTTGTTATTTATTTTTCAAAGTTTATTATTGCTTGTATTCTTGTTGATGCTTGGCCGGTTCAACCGCCTAATTTAGTTTCTGTCTATTTATATTCTGTCATTTAAATTTCTGTTTATTTAATATTCTTGTTTATATCCTGTTTATGGTTGGCTAAGCCACCTATCCCTTTCCTCTAAGTGGCAGTCCGTCTGCGACCCACTTCTCCTTTTACTTTCTGTTCTTTTAAGAGGTCCCTCTCCTCACTGGTATCAGAGCCAGAGAGGGAAGTGGGATTGTAATGATGAATTTCAATACTTTATGATATTGTTATTATGCATCTACCTTTAATAATTATTTATTTTAATGCTTTATGATATTGTTCTTGTGGATCTAACCTTTTTTATGCAGATTTGTTTGTATTTTGCCTGTTTTACCAACAGTGTTACAATAGTAAGACCCAGGGTAGGGCAGTAAACCCAGTTGAGCTATTGAGGGTCTTAGAGTCCCAAAGACTTTAGGATTGGTAAAATAATATATATATATATATATATATATATATATATATATATATATATATAATCCAAGATGATAAAACGACATATATTTTTATTGCATAAAATGTCAAAATACAACCAAATATGATGATTTTAAATTACATAACAAATCTCTTACTAAAACCAATCATTCATTTACTTTAAACCGAATGAAGATACATGACAATTATGTTTCTTTTGTGATAAAGGTTTAGTCAATGGATCTGCTATGTTTTCCTTTGTAGGAATCTTTTCTATCTTTACTTCATTTCTACCAATTATTTCTCTAATCAAACAATAGCATCTTAGTACATGTTTGGACCTTTGATGAGACCTAAGTTCCTTGGCTTGAGCAATAACCCCATTATTATCACAATACAAAGGTATTAAAGGAACCACTTCAAGTTCAAAAATAAACTTTTTGATCCAAACAACCTCTTTAGCAGCCTCTAAAGTAGTAATATATTCAGCCTCTGTCGTAGAATCTGCAATAGTTTCTTGTTTCGAACTTTTCCAACTTATAGCACCACCATTAAGGGTAAAAATATACCCAAACTGAGACTTGCTATCATCTTTATCAGATTGAAAGCTAGCATTGGTAAACTCACGTACTTTAAGCTCTACCCCTCCATATATCAAAAATAAATCCTTAGTTTTTCTTAAGTGCGTAAGGATATTCTTAACAATTTTTCAATGACCATCACTGGGATTAGCCTGATATCTGCTCATAACACTTAGAGCATAGGAGACATCTGGTCTTGTAAATAACATGGCATACATAATTCATCCTACAACAGAAGCATAAGGAACATTTTGTATGCTATGTTTTTCAACATTAGTTTTTGGACACATATCTTTAGAAAGGTAAATCCCATGAGACATGGAACATAACCTCTCTTAGACTGATCCATGCTAAACTTCTTTAGCATTTTATCTATGTATGTTGACTGTGAAAGACCAAGCAACTTATTGGATCTATCATGATAAATATTTATTCCCAAAATATAACTTAGTGAAGGTATGTCATTTCCCATCACTAATATGTCATCCACATATAATATCAAGAAAACTACAGTACTCTCACTAATCCTTTTGTATACACAAGGTTCATCTTCTTTTTTATAAAACCAAACTTTTTGATTGTATCATCAAAACAAATATTCCAACTCCTTGAAACTTGCTTAAGTCCATAAATAGACTTTTGTAACTTACATACTTTATTAGGGTCTTCGGATACAAATCCCTCAGGTTGTATCATATACACCTTTTTTTACAAATGGCCGTTAAGAAAAGCTGTCTTAACATCCATTTGCCAGATTTCATAATCATAATATGCAGCTATAGCAAGTAAAATTCTAATGGGTTTCAGCATAGCAACTGGTGAAAAGGTTTCATCATAGTCAATACCATGTTTTTATGTGTAACCTTTTGCAACCAGTCTAACTTTATAAGTAGTCACATTACCATCCATGTCAGTCCTCCTTTTGAAAACCCACTTACACCCTATGGATTTTATCCCTTCAAGTGGATCGACTAAGGTTTACCTTACTGTCATACATAGAATCCATTTCAGATTTCATGGCTTGAAACCACTTCTCAGAGTCCTTATCAGATAAGGCTTCCTTGTAAGTAGTAAGGTCATCATTACCAATGATAAACACATCATCATACCTTCTAGGTGCATGACATGTCCTACTTGACCTACGTACAGTTTGTGTATCTGGATTTTTTATTTCTACCACATCATTATGAGGTTCAAGCTCTTGTTCCATGTTCCTATCTTTGCTAATTTGTGGTTCTAGAACTTCTTTAAGTTCTATATTGCTCCCTCTTGCCCTTTCTAAAATAAACTCTTTTTCTGGAAATGTGACATGTTTTGAAACAAACACTTTTTGTTCAATGGAATTATAAAATTGATACCCAAAAGTTTCTTTTGGATATCCTACAAAATAGCATTTTTCAAATTTTGGATCGAGCTTATCTGAGTCTACATTTTTAACAAATGCAGGACATCCTCAAATTCTTAAATGTTTAAAATTTGGCTTTTTCCCATACCATATCTCATATGGGGTAGTATCAATAGCTTTAAATGGAACAGGATTTAATAAGTAGGAGGCAGTATTAAGGGCATATCCCCAAAACGATTTAGGGAGAGTTGCATGATTCATCATGGATCAAACCATATCTGATAATGTTTGATTTCTCCTTTCAGATACACCATTCAGTTGCAGTGTATATGGAGGAGTCCATTGTGAAAAAATCCCATTCTCTTTTAAATAATTTTGAAATTCTTAATTTAGGTATTCTCTGCCTCGATCTGATCGAAGTATTTTAATACTCTTCCCAAGTTGTTTTTCTACTTCATATTTATATTTTTTGAATTTTTCAAAGACTTCAAATTTCTACTTCAATAAGTATACAAAACCATATCTAGAATGATCATTAGTAAATGTTAGGAAGTATGAAAAACCTCCTCCAGCTGGAATTGACATAGCTCCACATACATCGGTATGTATGAGACCTAATAATTCAGTAGATTTTTCACATTTTCCATTAAAATGTGTTTTAGTCATTTTTCCTAGTAAACAAGATTCACATGTTTCATATGATTCGTAATCAAATGAGCCCAAATAACCATCATCATGCAATTTGGTTATACGTTTCTCATTTATGTGACCTAGTCTGCAATGCCAGAGATAAGAATTTCTAAAATTATCAAATTTGGGTTTCTTTATATTTATGTTGAAAATTGAATTTTCAAGATCTAATATATAAAGACCATTATTTTGATAACCAACACCATAAAAAAATACTTTCACGATAAATAGAACAACATTTATTCTTAGTATTTATTTCAAAACCATCATTGTCTAAGCAAGAAATTGAAATAATATTCTTTGTGAGTACTAGTACAAAATAACAATCTTTCGAATCAAGAATCAATCCACTAGGTAGAGAAAGACTATAAGTTTTTACGGCTAAAGCAACAACTTTTGCTCTATTGCCCACGTGTAGGTCCACATCTCTTTTTGCCAGCTTTCTACTTATCTTTAGACCCTGCATATTTGTACAAATATGAGAGCCAGATCTGATATTTAATACCCAAGAATTTGATTTTGAAATATAAAAGTTTATTTCAATCATAAACAAACCTGAAGTAAAAGCTTCAGTAAGCTTCTTCTATTTCACGGTTTCGAGATAAGCCTTACAATTTCTCTTCCAATATCCATCTTTTCCACAGTGGAAGCAAGTACCCTTTTCCTTCTTGTCCCTTTTGGCTTTCTGTGTTGCCTTGAGTCTAGCATTCTTCTTGGCCTTCTTAAGACCAGCTTTATACTTTCTTTTCTTGGACCCCTCAACCAACAACACAGTAGCCTTCTCTCTCTTCATGGTATCCCCAGCTTCCTTAAGTAGGTTCAATAACTCAGGCAAAGTAGAGGTCTCAACTTTGTTCATGTTGAAGTTCATCACAAATTGAGAAAAGCTGGGAGGAATGGATTGTAGTATCAAGTCAACACTTAACTCATGATACACTACAAATCCCAGTTTCTTCATTTTCTGAATTAAACCAATCATCTTCAGTACATGAGTTGAAACTGAAGATCTTTCTACCAACCTACTTTGGAAGACTTCCTTCGAGGTATCATATCACTCACTTCTAGCCCTTTTATCATACAATGCTTTCAAGTGTTGAAGCATTGCAAAGGCACTCATCTACTCATGCTGCTTTTGTAGCTCGGGACTCATGGAAACATGCATGATACAACATGCCCTTTCAGAATCATCTAAATGCTTTAGATATGCATTTCTTACTGCTTACTCAACATCAGCAGTAGGCTCATTAGGAATAGGACCATCAAGGACATAAAGCAACTTCTCATTCCTAAGAACAATTCTTAGGTTTTGAACCCAGTTTAAATAGTTTGGGCCAATAAGTTTCTTGTCAAGCAAAATAGTATACAAGTTCATGATGTTATTCATTTTCTACAACAAGAAAATAAAGATAGAATAAGAATTTAAATTTATGCAATGTACAAAACCAAAATACACAAATATATAGACTTAATAAAATATTGGTTTTGCTCCCACTATTTTATCCAAATAAATATCCCTCACATTGATTCAAGAATTTTCTCACAATTCTTAGTAAGCTAGGATCCCATTTCAATTATTTTTAATTTTGAGTTAGCTCAACAAATCAAAAATAATTTCAATGAGTAGGTATTAACTACCAATTGCAATTTATTTGTAACTCCTAGATAGTTAGGTTATCAACTTTTGATACACATCACATATATCTCCTAATTCTTGCCTCAAAAACTTTTGACCTTGAGGTAGCTCAACAAACTTAGATTGACTATTCTTAAAAACCCAAATTTCAAAATTCTGCACTACCCTTGAGGACAAGGGAGCTTGATGTGGCAACTGAATGTTTTTCTTAGCACGTGAGCTGAAGTATGCAAGAGGGAATAAAAGGAGAATTAGAAATAATTGCTAACTCATCAAACTAAGATGTCAAAGTCCATTAATATGACTAGTGCTAAATCACGTAATATGTATAGACTTGATTTTAGTACCCTAAATCTTCCGAATCACACATAACATATGTAGACTTGATTTTTGTAACCCCAAATCGTCTCAATCATATATATCATGTGTAGGCAATGATTTTTGTACCCCAAACATCCTTTGTCATCATTCATTTCTCTCTCTCTCACTTTCATCTTTTAGCTGGTTCATTGAAGTTCCACTTTCTGTCTCTCACTTTCATCTTTTACCTAGTTCATTGAAGCGTCCTCGACTTCCTGTTATAATCACACGTATTCAGAGTTGTTCTTCCTTTTCAATTCTCTAATGTTGTATTCAGTATTTTCAAATTTATTCAGTGTATCAGACTCGCATCATTTCAAAATTAGGCTTTGGAGGGCCGTGCACAAAGCTGCGACATCCACACCTTTGAAGCCCAACTTGACCCTCTTCATTCTTGCTTACATTTCTTGATATCTCTTGTGGGTTCATCAATCCACTCCTCTTTCCCCCAAAAAAAGAGTGTTAATTAAGTGTTCATTTCTCGGTGCTTTATATCCGCGTATCAAGATCTAGGAAGTTGTAACGAGCTTAGAGTTTGGAGGGATTCTTTATAACACGTAGGTATTACTAACTAAGATAGCAGTATCAACTGGCACATCACTAATTGCCTACGATGAAAGAAACTGAACTCAGAATTCCTAACTCTCATCCCATGCCATTCGTGGTGAGTCGCAAACTGTATCTGGCAACTAAATTACTACCACACCGTTCGTCGTAATCCACAAACTGCATCCTTTGAATAGTCTAACAACTAAACTATTACGGAATATATTAAAAAGCATGCAATCAAAATCGTAGCAAACTATCTACTACCAACAAAAAAAAAAAGTACAAAATCGTACCGAGAATCCTAAACTGGTTTTAGAATTATAGTGGTAAATAGTTTTAGGTGAAAAGGCTATTTAGTCAAAAAAAAACTTCGTTTAGATATGTTTTTTATTTATAAAAAAATTACTTTTTATTAAGTAAAAATAAAATATTTAAATATATTTTTATTTTAAAATTTAAGATTTAATTTTTTTTCACTAAATTTTCTTTGATATAATTTCCAGGACCCCTGGAAGGTGGTAAAAAAATAACACGTGAAATTGTGCGAGTGGAAAACCATGCCATAACAGATGAGAGATAATGTTAGTCCACTAACAATATTAGTAAATGCTGAGCGAGGTTTCCAGAATTCCGCATAAACTACTTGAGTCAAAAACAACGTGTTTCGATAATCATCAAAGTCATCAAAGTCATCAAAGTCATCAAGTCAGAAAAGGTTGGACGTGTGGGTTACAATTTTAAAACATAAAAATCTTTTATCTCATCCTTATCATCTTTATTATTTTATTAAAAAGTATAAAAATATAATTTTTACATAACTTTAATTTTTATCATCCGTGTTTGTTATTTAATTTAAAAAATTTTACTTAAAAATTTAATTTAAAATTTAAAATTATTAAATTTTGTACAAAATTTAAACCAAAATCTATATAAATTATTTTTTAATTTTAAACTAATTTCATTTCTCTCTCTCGCGCTCATCTTTTAGCTGGTTCATTTTTTTTTTATTTTTTTTATTTTTTTTATTTTTTTTCATCTTTTACGTAGTTCATTGAAGCTTCCTCAAATTCCAGTTATAATCACAAATTTTCAGAGTTGTTTTTCCTTTTCAATTCTCTAATGTCATTTCAGCCTTAGGCTCTGGAGGGGCGTGCACAAAGCTGCTACATCCAAACCTTTGAAGTCCAACTTGATCCTCTTCATTCTTGCTTATAATAACTCGTCGTTTTTTGCAATTTATTTTTCATAGTGGCAGTCTTGTTGCTCAAAGATGCCAATCTTGGTCCTCCTCGTGTGGATGCCATACTTCCAGATGTGAATTGTGTTGGATCAATGTTGCATAGACAAACAATGCAGAATAATGGAATGCTAAATCAATAAAGAGTAAAAAAGAATAAAACGAACAACCAAATCTCATATTTTATAAATAGAGACACATTTAGATCTTTTTACAAAGTCAAACTGAGTTGACTTACTATTTTAACAAATAAGTTTTAAGCTGTTTTTCAACTATGCCGATAAAAATATACTACCTTTGCAAATTTTCCATCGCATCGCATCATTTCACCCTTAGGCTTTGGAGGGCCGGGCACAAAGTTGCGACATCCAAACCTTTGAAGCCCAACTTGATCCTCTCCATTATTTGCTTACATTTCTTGATATCTCTCGTGGGCTCATCAATCCACTCTTCTTTTCCCCCAAAAAATAAAGTGTTAATTAAGTGCTCACTTCTCAGTGCATTATATCGGCGAATCAAGATCAAGGAAGTTGTAACGAGCTTAGAGTTTGGAGGGATTCCCCATAACATGGGGCAAAAGCAGGTAAATCCAAGCTAAGAAGAAAACCATAAATTTAATTAGTATGTGATGCATGTAAAGCATTATTATTCAGCCAGAAAACTGTCTCGGACAAGCTATTATTCAAACACCATAATCTTCAAAAGCCACACAAGATGCACTGACACTACATAGAAAGCGCCAAGACCCTTCTTCCTACTTAGAAGCTTTCCAAGATGAGAGGGGCGGTGTATTCGCTTGCCTCCAAGTATTGGACATAAATGCAGGCGAATACCGGTCGCCCTTAACAGCATCAGCTGAGGCAATGGATTCAAGCTCAGCCATGTCCTCTGGGGTCAACTTCACAGATAACGCCTTGATGTTGCTATCCAAATTCTCAATCTTGGTAGTGCCAGGAATGGGACAGACATCATCCCCTTGATGATGAACCCATGCTAAGGCCAATTGGGATGTGGTGCAACCCTTTCTTGCAGCCACTGCTGCAACCCGCTCATACAGCTTGCTATTGTGCTCAATATTCTCCGCGTGGAACTTTGGGACAGTCTATAATTATATATACATGTAAGTGTCTTCAGCACTCAAGTAATCAATATACAAAAACATGCATAAAAGTATGTAAATTACACAAGGGCAAGTTAAATAATATTTGAGTCCTTCCAATTTATTTTCCCCTCGATTGTCCATCCATGCATATATACATCGACATTCAAGAACTCAAAAAATTAAACTCATATACTCATGCCATCGTGATGAGAATTCAATGTCTAATCCATCACCTATTGAATAAAAGAACTCTTCGACTATCCTTTGCACAGAGTCACAAACTATCTGGATGCTGCCATTAAAAGGGATCATCAAAGTGTGACAAACAATTCAAAATTAACCATAGTATAACCTCTAGTCAATTCAATCTAGATTTTTCCACATAACAGAAAAAAATCACATATTCAGCTTCACATTTGATGTAATGGAGAGGACAGAATCGTACAGAAAGCATGAATTGACTAATAAATTAATTAATACTATTAATTACTTCAATGAGACATATGATTAAGAGCATATGAACCATAAGCGCATACCCTGCGGAAGTCATTTTGCTCCATTTTCTCCAATATCTTGCCACCAGATCCAAAGAACCCTTTGCCAAGAGGACTAAATGGAACTATTCCAATGCCAAGTTCCCTGCACAAAAGAAAGAAATATTGATAAACTCGTCATCAGTAACGCGTATAAATTTGCAAGGCAACAAAGAAATTAATTTCTCCGAACACTCAATCAGTCCAAAAAAATTAACACTCCACTTACCGGCATGTCGGAATAACTTCTTCCTCGGAATCTCTAGTCCACAAGGACCATTCCAGCTGAACTGCTGTAATGGGATGAACAGCATGAGCCCTTCTGATTGTGTCTGGTGAGGCCTCAGATAGACCTATGTATTTTATTTTGCCCTCTTCAACCAGTTGCTTTAGAGCTCCAATCTATTACAAGTTGCATAATTTCAGAAAAACTCTGCTCAAGGGCTGTTGAAAACTAAAAATTCCACCGAACCGCTCCGATCCTATATGAACCGAAATTTGCGAATCGGATCAAGTTCGAATAGGATCGGTTTAAATTTTGATCCGATTTTTTTTTTTTTACTATTATTTTCATTTTCGAAGTGATTTAATTTAAATTTAAAATTTTATATTAAAAAATTTGTTATTTTTATATAAAAATAATAAATAAATTTTATTTAAATATTTTAATTTTTAAACTTTTTATGTAAATTAATTTATATATTTTTATATAAATATTTTAATTTATTTTACCACAAATGGACTAATTTTAATGAACACTCCTAAACACATCAAGCAAAAAGTTAGAAAAACATATTAAAAGTACAAACCGTGATTTCAATAGGAATAGTAGTATCAATCCGATGAACATAGTAGAGATCGATATAATCAACACCTAGACGCTTCAAACTACCCTCACAGGCTTGCCTTGCATAATCTGGATCACCACATATTTCCATACGTCCGTCCACCATTTTGCAAGCAAATTTAGTAGCAATTTGGACCTTTTCCCTAGGCACCTCCTTCAACGCCTGCATACAATTATTTCCCAAATCAAACCAAAGTAAACTAAGCTTACCATCAAAAAATTGAGACAACAAAACCCATAAATCAGAGATCACAAATCCACCCCTTTTCTCATATTCTAACGAATTAAACAAGAAAGACAAAAAAATGGGTTCGGCAGGTTAGGCTTCACAGTACCTTCCCAATCAGGATTTCATTGGTATGAGGGCCATAGCCATCGGAAGTGTCCAGATGGGTGACGCCATTATTGATGGCATGGAGGATGACTTTGATCATTTCCGCCTCAGGCTTTGGAGAACCATAGCTCCAAGACATGCTCATACAACCAAGGCCTTGTGCTGAAACATCAAAGCCTTGAGGACCCAGCTTGATTCTCTTCACTGCAGTCGCCATTTTCGCCTAACTCAGTCAAACTGTGTGCACTGGACAGTACCTCAACTTCACTCCAATTGAATATAAAGTCGCAATGCAGTGATTATTTATTCCATTTCGCGGAATCTCAAGGAAAAGTAACATAAAAATAAGAGGATAATTTATTTCAGTGGATGTACTCCTTGTAAAGCAGGCTGAGTGGTCACGGGTGTGCAGTTGAAAATCACGTCCGTTTAAGAAGAAAACAATGTGTGTCCCACCTTAGATCAACTGGTTCTATTTTTTTTTATTTTTTTGGGCAAAACAACGGATATATTATATTATAATTGTAAAATTACATAGTTAAAAAGTGCTAAATGATTGTGATATTTGATCTGAATCATGAACAACAAGTGATTAAACGTGATCTATAATAAACCTTCGAAAATGAAAAAGTCTTCGAAAACGAAAAAGTTTTCGAAAAGGCAAAATACACCCTAAAATGTATGTACTATTAATAAAGGTAGAAGTCTCGACTAACACACTGCTAATTACATGTGATGGAAAAAACTAAACTCAGAATTTCTAACTCTCATCCTATGCTATTCATGGTGAGTCGCAAATTGTATTTGGCAACTAAACTACTACACCACCGTTCGTGGTGATCCACAAACGGTATACTTTAAATAGTTTGACAATAAAACTATTACCGAATACGTTGAAAAATATAAAATTATTACTAAATATATTAAAAAGTATGGAATCAAAATCGTAGCAAAACTACCTATTACCAAAAAAAAGTGTAAAATCGCACCTAAAACCCTAAACTCGTTTTGGAATTATCGTGGTAAATAGTTTTAGGGATAAAGACTATTTATTCAAAAAGAGACTTCGTTTAGATATGTTTTTTATTTATAAAAAATTAATTTTTATTAAATAAAAATAAAATATTTAAATATATTTTTATTTTAAAATTTATAATTATTTTTTATTAAAATTTCTCTTATATAAATTTTTTTAAAAAAATTATTTTTTTAAAAATATTCTTTTATTAAAAATTTTCATATATTTTAATATAAGTTTTTTAAAAAAATCATTGTGCAAATGAAACCTAGAACAATGAAACTAGTCTCGTGGGATGTGAGCCAGGACCCCTGGAAGGTGGGTAAAAAAAAAAAAACAGAACATGTGAAATTGTGGGAGTGGAAAACCATGACATAACGGATGAGAGATTAATGTTAGTAAATGCTGAGCGAGGATTCCAGAATTCCGCATAAACTACTTAGTCGGAAACAACGTGTTTCGATAATCATCAAAGTCAGAAAAGGTAAGACGTGTGCGTTGCAATTTTAAAACATAAAAATCTTTTATCTCATCCTTATCATATTTTATTAGAAAGTGTAAAAATATATTTTAAAATATAATTTATATATAATTTTAATTTTTATCATTCGTGTTTTTTTATTTAATTTAAAATTCAAAATTTAAAATTTAAAATTTAAAATTTTTAAATTTTGTACAAAATTTAAACCAAAATCTATATAAAATATTTTTTAATTTTAAACCAATTTCATTTCTCTCTCTTTCATCTTTTAGCTGGTTTATTGAAGTTCCTCTTTCTGTCTTTCCCTTTCGCTTTCACTTTCACTTTCACTTTTTAGGTAAGTTCATTGAAGCTTTCTCAAATTCCAGTTATAATCACAAATTTTCAGAGTTGTTTGTCCTTTTCAATTCTCTAATGTCATTTCAGGCTTAGGCTTTGGAGGGCCGTGCACAAAGCTGCTACATCCAAACCTTTGAAGCCCAACTTGATCCTCTTCATTCTTTTTATAAAAAGGGTAACCCAAAGGATACCCCTTTTCCTGGCAGCCGAGCCTGCAACAACACCCGAGAATGTAAATCACCTGATGTGACAATGACCACCCTTCCGGAGTTTGATCCCAACCACTTCTGCCAGAACCACTTGGTTTGATCCTCTTCATTCTTGCTTACATTTCTTGATGTCTTTCTTTTTAATCTCTCGTGGGCTCATCCATCCACTCTTCTTTACCCCCCAAAAAAGTGTTTAATTAAGTGCTCACTTCTCAGTGCATTATATCGGCGAATCAAGATCAAGGAAGTTGTAACGAGCTTATAGAGTTTGGAGGGATTCTCTAGAACATGGTGCAAAAGCAGGTAAATCCAAATTAAGAAGAAAACCATAAATTTAATTAGTATGTGATGCATGTAAACCATTATTATTCAGCCAGAAAACTGTCTCAGACAAGCTATTATTCAAACATCATAATCATAAAAAGCCACACAAGACGCACTGACACTATATATAAAGTGCCAAGACCCTTCTTCCTACTTAGAAGCTTTCCAAGATGAGAGGGGCGGAGTATTCGCATGCCTCCAAGTATTCGGCATATATGCAGCCGAATACCGGTCGCCCTTAACAGCATCAGCTGAGGCAATGGATCCAAGCTCAGCCAGGTCCTCTGGTGTCAACTTCACAGATAACGCCTTGATATTGCTATCCAAATTCTCAATCTTGGTAGTGCCAGGAATGGGACAGACATCATCCCCTTGATGATGAACCCATGCTAGGGCCAATTGGGATGTGGTGCAACCCTTTCTTGCAGCCACTGCTGCAACCCGCTCATACAGCTTGTTATTGTGCTCAATATTCTCCGCGTGGAACTTTGGGACAGTCTATAATTATATATACATGTAAGTGTCTTCAGCACTCAAGTAATCAATATACAAAAACATGCATAAAAGTATGTAAATTACACAAGCAACAAAACAAAAGGAAAACCATGAATTAGGCAAGTTAAATAATATTTGAGTCCTTCCAATTTATTTTCCCCTCGATTGTCCATCCATGCATATAAACATCGACATTCAAGAACTCAAAAAATTAAACTCAGATACTCATGCCATCGTGATGAGAATTCAATGTCTAATCCATCACCTATTGAATAAAAGAACTCTTTGACTATCCTTTGCACAGAGTCACAAACTATATGGATGCTGCCATTAAAAGGGA
The DNA here is from genome assembly GCA_020080225.1 of Gynochthodes officinalis. Lineage (NCBI taxonomy): Eukaryota > Viridiplantae > Streptophyta > Magnoliopsida > Gentianales > Rubiaceae > Gynochthodes > Gynochthodes officinalis. The sequence continues at coordinate 18,742,284 of CM034619.1, forward strand.
TCATCAAAAGTGTGACAAACAATTCAAAATTAACCATAGTATAGTCTCTAGTCAATTCAATCTATATTTTTCCACATAACAGAAATAAACCACATATTCAGCTTCATATTTGATGTAATGGAGAGGACATAACTAATAAATTAATTAATACTAAAATTACTTATGAGACATATGATTAAGAGCATATGAGCCATAAGCACATACCCTGCGGAAGTCATTTTGTTCCAATTTCTCCAATATCTTGCCACCAGATGCAAAGAACCCTTTGCCAAGAGGACTAAATGGAACTATTCCAATGCCAAGTTCCCTGCACAAAAGAAAGAACAATTGATAAACTCATCATCAGTAACGCGTATAAATTTGCTAGGCAACAAAGAAATTAATTTCTTTCAACACTCAATCAGTCCAAAAAAATTAACACTCAAGTTGGACCACATCCTTTGTATCACTCACCGGCATGTCGGAATAACTTCTTCCTCAGCATCTCTAGTCCACAAGGACCATTCCAGCTGAACTGCTGTTATGGGATGAACAGCATGAGCCCTTCTGATTGTGTCTGGTGAGGCCTCAGATAGACCTATGTGTTTTATTTTGCCCTCTTCAACCAGTTGCTTTAGTGCTCCCATCTATAACAAGTTGCATAATTTCAGAAAAACTCTGCTTCAGCATACTGCATCTATTATCTCATTAACAAATTAACAAAAAAATCCTTTCACTTAAGCTATCGAAGACATCTCAAAATGCTTAGTTAGGACTAGCTAATTGAAAGCCAATCACTCACAATCCGCACAACTGCTAAAATCGTGGCTTTAATGGAAGAACAAGATAGAATCAAACACATCAAGCAAAAACTTAGAAAAACATATTAAAAGTACAAACCGTGATTTCAATAGGAATAGTAGTATCAATCCGATGAACATAGTAGAGATCGATATAATCAACACCTAGACGCTTCAAACTACCCTCACAGGATTGCCTTGCATAATCTGGATCACCACATATTTTTATTTTTCCGTCCGCCGGTATGCAAGCAAATTTAGTAGCAATTTGGACCTTTTCCCTGGGCACCTCCTTCAACGCCTGCATACAATTATTTCCCAAATCAAACCAAAGTAAACTAAGCTTACCATCAAAACATTGAGATAACAAAACCCATAAATCAGATCCACAAATCCACCCCTTTTCTCATATTCTAACGAATTAAACAAGAAAAACAAAAAAATGGGTTCGGCAGGGGAGGCTTCACAGTACCTTCCCAACCAGGATTTCATTGGTATGAGGTCCATAGACATCGGAAGTGTCGAGATGGGTGACGCCATTATTGATGGCATGGAGGATGACTTTGATCATTTCCGGCTCAGGCTTTGGAGTACCATGGCTCCATGACATGCCCATGCAACCAAAGCCTTGTGCTGAAACATCAAAGCCATGAGGACCCAGCTTGATTCTCTTCACTGCAGTCGCCATTTTCGCCCAACTTAGTCAAACTGTGTGCACTGGCCAGTGGCTGAACTTCACGCTACATATAGTCCCAATGCAGTGATTATTTATTCCATTTCGCCGAATCTCAGGGAAGCGTAACATAAAAAAAAAAAGGATAAGGCTTCGTTTGAATAGGCTTCTTATTTACAAAAGTTAAATTTTTTTTAAATAAAAATAAAATATTTAAATATATTTGTATTTTAAATTTGAAATTTTTTCATTCAAATTTATTTTACATAATTTTATAAAAAAATTCTTATTTTCTTTTTAAAATATTTTTTATTAAAAAATATTTATTAAAATTTTTATATAATACAATATAAATTTTCTCAAATATATTATTGACCAAACGAAGCCTAAGACATTTCAGACATTTCAGTGGATGTACTCCTTCTAAAGCAGGGGGTACAAGGAGTTGATTGGCTGAGTGGTCCCGGATGCAGTTGAAAATCACGTCCGTTTGAGAAGAAAAGAACGTGTGAAATTGTGCGAGTACGAAACCATGACCTAACGGATGACGTCGGTCACAAATTAGGCGTCCGTGATTGACTTCTCCTCCAAAACGATAATTTGTTTTTTTGAAAAAAAACAAACAATAGATAATTTTAGTCACTAACAATATTAGTAAATGCTCAGAGAAAAAAATATATATATATTAGTAAATGCTTAGCAAGGATTCCAAAATTCCGCATAAATTAGTTGAGTAGGAAACAACGTGTTTCGATAATCATCAAAATCAGAAAAGTTAAGAAGCGTGGATTGCAATTTTAAAACGTAACAATCTTTTATCTCATCCTTATCATCCCTGTTTTTTATTTAATTTAATTTAATTTGTAGGAATTGATACAAAAAGGAAAATTTTATGATTTGTAGCACCTTAATTATTCAGTCGATAAATATCAGTTGGGGGAATCCAATGAGATAGTCAAATACTTATCACGTGGTAGATGCCCCACATAAGGGGAATATATGAGTTGGAGGTTGTTGGGAAGTGGAACAAAAATTAAAGTGACATAGCCATGTGGGGTTTTGTATTTAAAAATTTTATATTAAAATATATAAAATGTTTTTTAAAAATTTTTTTATAAAAAAATAATTTGAAAAGAAAATAAAAATGTGTGTTCGAGGGAAAATTTTTAAGAAAGAATGTAAGAGAAATTTTAATGAAAATTTGAATTTTATAATAAAATTAAAAAAAAATTATTTGAATATTTTTTATTTTATTTGAGAAAAAGTTTTAAACTCTTCTTAAATTAGAGTCTAACCAAACATAAAGAATTCATAAATTGAAACTAGTAAAAAAAGCCAAACCCAACCTTTCCTATGGGTTTAATATTTGTTTTTCAAAATTATCTTTAACGCATCCCGGGACCCGGGTTATCCACTCTCACTTTACTTAGGGTAAGCCCCAATGTAATTCCGTGTCAAAAGGCAAGTGCTAAGCGAAGGGGTAAATTAGGTCAAGTGGGCAAGCGTGTCAAAAGGTCATTGGACCACAAATACCGACTAGATCTTAGAAGAGGGGATGCTTTAAGGGATGTGATGTCACAGATCTCCAATGCACGACAAGTGCCGGTTCTTTTGGACAAGTGGCAACGATAATTAAGTGTAATTCCGTGTTTGAAAAGGGCCGGACAAGGCTGCCCAAAAACAAAAGCCAAACAGTAACGAGGGGAGGGGAGATTTGAGGTTTGAGGTCTCGCAATGCTTTCACTTTTTTTTTTTTTTTTTTTTTCTGGCTACGATTTTAGTTGACAACTCTTCAATATACACGATAATAATTTAATTATCAAGTTATTTAATACTTATGACAATAATTTAGTTTATCGTACTACTCAACGTATGCAATTTGTGAGATCATCACAACGGCGTGAAACGAGAGTTAAGAACCTCACATACATTTTTTTTTTCATATGTCATTTGCGGTGCTTAATCGAGCGAACTATCTTAGTTAGTAGTTAGTAGTTAGTAGTTAACAGTCTTTTGTCCCTCTATACGAAAGTGTATGTCCTACTTGTTAAGGTGTTTTTTCTTGATTTATTCGGATTTTTCTTTCCATTGTGAGGGTGTTTAGTATACTCTTGTGGTCGTTTGTTTTCGTGGGTTAGGTTTTATTTAACATTACGAAACTCAATTAGTTTTTTGGTTATATATTTTTGTTATTAATATAATTATCATTTTTAGAGAAAAAAAAAAAGACGGACCAAAGAGAAATGATTATTAAAAAAAAAAGCTTCAATTGTTCATAGGATACTTTTAATGTTAAATTCTTGTTATCCAATATATATTTTAAATTAAAAATATAAAATCAGACATTTAATAATATATTAATGTAATATACCTTATAATTTAAAAATTATCATATTAAAAATAATTTTTTTAAGGAGAAATGTGTAATTAATAACACCCTGGGATGGATATTCTAATTTCTCAACCCAAAAAGAAAAAGTAAAAAAGCATTAGCTGGCCACAACCAAAAAGGTCTATGAAAGAAAGCATGCCCACGGTAAAAGGGGTAAGTAAGGAATCGGATGGGATTTTTAACTATAGTATATTAATAGTATTTATTAATATTTTTTTATTTGTAATTTAATTAAAATTATGTTATTTTAAAATATAACGTATTATTAATACGAGTTAAGATATTTTATTTTATTTATTATATACTAATTATGTTTCATTAATAAAATTATACCTTTCATTAACTTTAATTTTAATAAGGTAAGTTTAGAATCCGATGTTTTTTAAAATTGAATAAGACAGTTGTCAGATGAAAGGTATTATTTACTAATTATGTACTAACAAGCCGTTTTTTAAAATTTAATAAGACAGTTGTCAATTTAATATTAAAGTTACTCGGTAAGGGATGTCAGTTTTTTAATATTTGACTTGATTTCTGATAAGACAGTTGTTTGGATGATGATTAATTTTTTAAATTTGGTTAATTTTTTAATTTTCGTTTGCTTTGGATGATGATCTTTTCGATTTGGATAAACAATTGTTGTTTGATTTGGATAATTAATTTTCTGATTTAGATAGTTAATTTGTGTCTGATTTGAAAAGGTTGGTCGATTTCTTATCCAAAATTTTTGGTTAAAATAGGTACCCATTAAATACCCCGGGAAATGGGGCGGGCAAGTGGCGAGTGGAATGGAAGTGGGTGGCGGAGGAAGGTGGCAACAGCCGGCACCGGTGGTGGGAGAGGCTCTCCTGCCCTAAATTCGCTCTATTGCCATCTCTAATCAGACTGTTATTCGGATGGACTAGACAAAAGTTAAATTGAGTAAATAGTCGTTCAAAATGCATTTTTGATATTTTTAAAATACTTTTTTAATTTTCAATACATTTTTTTATCTCATAACTATTATCTTAAAAAATATTAAAATATATTTTAAAATGTTATCTATACAAACCCTAATAATCTTTACTACATGCCCAAATTAATCTTAATTGAATAAGCCAATTTTATTTTCATTCACTATCTCATATCTTTTCTCTCCATTTTATTTTCTCTCTTTTTGGCCGCCGTGAAGAAATATTCCAAACCACCACCTTTATGGCTGATTTGTCACTAATTTTCACAGCATTTTTATTAGTATTATTATTTTATTTTTATATCATGTCCCAAAGAAGAAGATAGTTATATATAACCTCTCCGAAAAACAATCACCATATGTTATTGGTTCACTAAAGTTCAATTTCTTTAATTTACTCTTCATAGTTTATACCCATGCCTAATTAGGCTACTAAATTGCACAAATGTCACTATTACAGGAAGGCAAAAACCCAAGCACACTAGCGCACTGCTTTTCTTAAAACTCTTCACATTTCCAATTGCACTAGTGAGCAAGCGGTGATTAGCCCATTTTGACCTAGAATGCTTGGTAGATAAATAGCATTTGTAAAAAGAAGTATCACATATGTACCAAATACCTCCACAGTTTAGCTTGAAATTTGAAACTTTCGTGACCTAAGAGAATTGCAGCCAACGTCTCTTCTCCAAAGCAGTTACTTTCAACTGAAAAAATAAAAAAGAAAAAAAAAATCCGAGTAGTAGACACCAAAGGTGGTGCAAGGTTAATAGTTAATATTATGGATAAGTGTAAAAACAATTTCATCCACAACATGCTAGTGGTTTAATTAGTAATTCTAAATCACTAGACTTGTCTTACTGAGCACCCAACATATATTCGGAACTAAGAGGTTAGAGGTTCGAATCATACCTTTATTATTCCCTATACAAGTTTAAAGACAATTCAGCACTTATCAAGCTAACCATTAATTAAACCAAATTAAGAATATTTTGAACTAGTAAAGACAATTTAATACTTATCATGCCAACCCATGGTTAAACCACATTAAGGTTGGCATCGAAGGGAGCCTTATCTGGGAACAAAATGTCATGACAAAATCAACCTGTATAACTAATTTGTTTGACTACGTGTTAAGTGAAGTCACATTTAGAATCGTGTCTTAACAGAGATTAGATCAATAGTAATATCTTCATGCTAAAAAAACGTTTATTTTTAATTTTTTTGGTTCAAAAAAAAGAGAAAGAGTTCATTTTGATAATTTTTTTTCTATATTATCTTTACTAATATTGATAATACATGACCTAAAATTAAAAAAAAAAGTAAAAATAAATTTAGAGAAAATTTATATTTAATTATGTATTATGTGTATTACATTCTAAAACTTCAAAAAATAATAAAAAGAAAAAAGTGTACCTTATAGAAAGTGGGATTGTCCTTCCTCTCTTTTGGTTAACATGGGGATTGAAAAAAAATTGTACCTAATAAATTTTTCCACTCAAATTTTTTTTACATAGTTTATAAAAAAAAAAAATCTTTTATTTTCTATCTAAAATATTTTTTTATTAACAAATACCTATCAAAATTTTTATATAATACAATATAACTTTTCTCAAATGCATTATTGTTTAAACGAAGCCTACGACATTTCAGTGGATGTACTCCTTCTAAAGCAGGGGGTACAATGAGCGGATTGGCTGAGTGGTCCCTGGTGCAGTTGAAAATCACGTCCGTTTAAGAAGAAAAGAACGTGTGAAATTGTGCGAGTGGGAAACCATGACATAATGCATTGCTAGTTTATGTTAGAAGGTTGGAAGACACGTTTTCTTAGCCTAGCAAGTAAGGAAATTCTAATCAAATCTGTACTTAATGCATTACTAGTTTATGTTATGGGATGTTTTAAGCTTCCTGTGGCAGAATGCAAAGAGATAAGTAGTGTTACAGTCAAGTTTTGGTAGGGAGACAATGAAGAAGGCAAGTAGAAAGTGCATTGGAAAGCCGAGACAAATCTTACAGATCCAAAATGCCAAGAAGGGTTGGGATTTTAAGACATACAAAGATTTAACGAATCACTATTGGTGAAACAATTATAGAGGGTGATGACACAACCACAGCTCCTCATGAGCTAGGTGATCAAAGCAAAATATTTCTCAAATGGAGGCTTAATGAAGATGAACCCGAAGAAGAACAGTTCATGGCTTTGGAGAGGATGGCTAGGAGCTAGGCACTTGCCGAAAAAAGGAACAAGATACAAGGTGGGAAATGGAAAGTCAATACAAATTTGGGACTCCCCCCGAATTCCAGATCAAAAAGACTTCAAACCAAAGTCAAATAATCCAAACAAAGACAAGGTAATGTGGGCAAATGAACTCATGCTGAAGGAGGGACACAGCTGGAACAAGGAGCTAGTTGCACAGTTGTTCGATCACCGCCACACTCGAGGTTATCACATGGAACAGCAAGCAGCAGAGATCAGTTAATATGGCAACTAAACTCTTCAGGAGCCTTTACTGTAAAATCAGCCTACCAAAATATACTAAAGGAGCAACTACAAAAGAGGGACAAAGCTAAATCCAGCAGCAGTGCAAGATCAAGAACAACAATGTGGCAGTCCATTTGGAGACTAGATATCAAAACCAAACTGAAACACTTCATGTAGAGGTGATGCCACAACATCTTACCAACAAAGCAAGCACTTCAAAGGCGGAAAATGATGATAGACACAACATGCCATATGTGCGGTGAAGGAGCCAAGAGTATTGAACACGTTTTCTTTAACTGCTCTAGAGCAAAAACAGTATGGAGACTTGCTCCCTTATAGTGGCATAACACCGATATAGATGTGCTGAGCTTCCGAGGCTGGTGGGAACAAGTCGGCAGTAGCACAAAGCAGTATCTTGGGCAGGAAAGGAGTCAATTAATTGTATATTTGCTGTGAATGCTATGGAAGTCAAGAAATGTATGGCTATTTACGGGAGAATGGATTGAGGAGAAGGCAATCACAGATATAGCTATGGAAGAATGGATTGAATTCGCCAACGTAAAGCAAATGGAGAGGAGTTGTAACTAGGACCACATATATTGTTTGGTCAGTGGTTATGGGAGAATAGAGGATGTTATCTGTCAAAGAAATATAGTGGTTGAGGTAACCTTTTTTCAATCTAAAAAGGTTACATTGGCTACTTTGTACTTAGATAAATTTGTTAGGAAAGTAAAGCATATAGTTAAAGTAGTTTCAGGGATAGTACTATGCCTTGGCCTATACATGGAGTCAAGGAGGGTTCTAAGGATTAGAATCATTGTTGTATTAGTTAGCTTGTGTTATTTGCCAAGTTAATATATTGAAGAATTTTGAAAAAAAAAAAAGAAAAAAGAAAAGAAACCATGACTTGTTTGGATAAAGAGTTTATATTTGCAAATAAAAAAATTCTCAAATAAAAATAAATTATTTAAATATTTTTTTATTTCAAAATTTAAAATTAAAATTTTTCCACTTAAATTCCTCTCCATAATTTTAAAAAAATTTCCTCTTATTTTTTCCTCCAAATACATTTTCTATCCAAAAATAACAACTAAAATTTTTACACATTTCAATATAACTTTTCTCAAAAAAAAACAATCCAAACGAAGCCTTTGTCACTAACAATATTAGGAAATGCTTAGAGAAAAAAAAAACAATATTAGTAAATGCTTAGTGAGGATTCCAGATCCAGAATTCCGCATAAACTAGTTGAGTAGGAAACAACGTGTTTCGATAATCATCAAAGTCAGAAAAGTTAAGACGCGTGGGTTTAATTTAATTTAATTTGTAGGAATTGATACAAGAAGGAAAATTTTATGATTTGTAACACCTTAATTATTCAATCGATAAATATCAGTTGGGGGAATCCAATGAGATACCCAAATACTTTTCACATGAGTAGATGCCCCCACACAAGGGGAATGAGTTGGAGGTCGTTGGGAAGTGGAACAAAAATTAAAGTGAAAGAGGGTGTTTGATATGGGTTCAGAATTGTGCTGTATTTAAAATTTTTATATTAGAATTTATAAAAAGTTTTTTAAAATTTTTTTATAAAAAAATTAGAAAGAAAAATAGAAATGTGTGTTTGAGGGAAAATTTTTAAGAAAGAATGTAAGAGAAATTTTAATGAAAATTTGAATTTTATAATAAAATAAAAAATATGTTTGAATATTTTTTATTTTATATGAAAAAAAGTTTAAACTCTTCTTAAATTAGAGTGAAACTAAACATAAAGAATTCATAAATTGAAATTAGTAAAAAAAGCCTAACCCAACCTTTCCTTTGGGTTTAATGTTTGTTTTTCAAAATTATTTTTAACGCATTCTCTCTCATTTTACTTTTTTTTCTCTTTCATTTTATTCTTATCTCTCTCATTTTTTTTTTCTTTTTTTCATTCTTTCTCATTTTATTTTCTATCTCTTTTCTTCTCAATCTTCTCACTTTCTTTTTCATTTTTTTTCTCTCTCTTTCTTTTTATATCTTTCTTCTCTCCCTTCTACTTTTACACTCTTTAATTCTCTATTATCTTACTTTCTTTTTAATTCTATTTTTACCTTAAACTTTCTCTTTCATATCTCCTATTTAACACCATTTAAAATGTTATTAAATATGCTTAATATAAGGACAAAATAATTCTCTCTCATCCATCTCATTTAACACTTTTTAAAATATTATTAAACATGTGACAAAAAAGAAATTTGTTCCATTACTATTTTAAAAGATAACTAATCAACCATTTCACAATATTATCAAATTCATTAATATTTCAACAATCATGGACGGACTAAGGGCCCCACACTAGTATGATAGTGGGGGAGAAGAAAGAATTTGGATGTGAATGAATTATATTTAAAATATATTTTTATTTTTGTAAAATAATTTTTTTACAATTTCTATACAATTTTTTTATATTAATTTTTATTTAAAAAGATTAAAAATATTTTAAAATGTCAATAGTATAGTCAAAAAGAGTTTTGAAGGTGACGAGTGATTACTTAGGGTAAGCCCCAATGAAAGGGCAAGTGCTAAGCGAAGGGGTAAATTAGGGTCAAGGGGCAACCGTGTCAAAAGGTCATTGGACCACAAATACAGACAAGATCTTAGAAGATCTTTACGGGATGTCATGTCACAGATCTCGAATGTAATTCCGTGCTTGAAAATTGCCGGACCAAACAGAAATAATTATCAAAAAAAAGGTTTTAATTTTAAAATTTTTTAAAGATAATATCATTTACCTTTCTTAAAATTTTATAATATATTAACTAGTCTTTCATAGTTTTAAAAAATATCAACCAACTCTTTGAATAATAGTCAACTTAATTATAGTTAGAAAAAAAAAACGAAAAAACCTTTAGGAAGCTAGTTGTTATTTTAAAAAATACGGGGGGCTGGTTGTTATATTATAAAATGTCGAGGGAAGTAAATAATGTTAAGTCTAAAAAGACAAAAAATACAAAATTTTAAAATAAAAATTTAATAAAATTATGTAAAATTATGTTAAAAATTTTAATTCAGAAAGATAAAATTCTATTCTTACCAGAACAGGGATCAATCTTTATGTTTTTTAAATAAACTTTACTCTAGTTTGATATTCGTCTATTTAGCTTAAAAACCTGTTTAATAAAATTGAATGTTTAGTTTAAATGTCACATGCTAAAATTTGAATATTGAAATAATTAATTTGTTGGAATTTAAATTTTTAAAACTTAATTTTGAATGTTTGAATAATATTACTAAACAATTAAACAAATTATACTATTTTTTCCTTTTCATTAATTTTTTTATTTATATGTACAAATATTAATTTTTTAAATTAAGCACTAAATATTAGTCATGAAATTATGTAAGAGATACAATATATCAAAATCAATATTCAATACAATGAATATAATAAAAAATAAATTAAGTGAAATTTATTTTGTATTTTTATATAAAAAAAACACTTTTGAAAATATGTCTTATGAAAAAAAAAAAAGCAAAGAGAGTCATATTAAAAGTGTTATTTAGAGTTAAAGAAAAAATAAATTACTTACCCCATGTCAAAACAAAAAAAAAAAATAGTTCAGTTTGAAAATTTTTATTTGTTCCAAAAGAAGTGTCTATTTTTTGGGTGAAATTCTTATATTATCTTTAGTAATGATCATAATGTATATTTCAAATTAAAGAGTAAAATAAAAATATAAAATTATACACTTAATATACTGTACCTTATAACTTAGAAAAAGTTGCACCAAATTCAAAGTAGACTTTTTATTTTGTGACATAGGGAGTAGTTTGTTGAATGATTTAATAAAGAGATAACCCCCAAAATAGTTTCTTACATATTGGCTAATGAACTTTTTAGTCCCTCACTTTTAAAACGGGCAAAAACTAGTCATTCATATTTCATGAATGTAACATTTTGGTCTTCCATCACTATTTCGTTAGTCAATATTCTATCACTATTCCGAAAGAAAAACAAACGGAATAGTGACGGAGGATCAAAAGGATACATTCATGAAATGTGAGGGACCATTTTTTCCCGTTATAAATGTGAGGGATTAAAAAGTTCATTGACCAATATGTGAGTGACCATTTTGAGGGTTATTTAATAAATAGGGTAAATTTGGAAAATTTGTTAAAAAGTTTTGTTGATAACATTAATGATAAGAATTAATTTAACTTTTATTGTTTGAATTTTTTTATAGAAATTAAACAGTACTTAATCGTGAAGTAAAATTTCTTTATTAAATAATTCAAAATTTAAAATCTTTTAATCCATTAATTTTAAACAAAATTGATAGTATCAAAACAACTCTAACGATCTGGCCTCAAAATATGATACAAACAAATATCTGTAATAAGTCACCCACAATGTATTGCTAAAACCATGTGCATAATGATAACATAAAAATTGGAGACTATCCTCGAATTATGTTATATTCTGTATACACTAGCTTTTTTTCTTTTTTCTTTTTTCTAAAATGTTAGTCATATTATTGTCAGGAATAAATACTTATACATGTGTTAGCCAAGATAGGCTAATTGATTTTCTTGGTCTAATACGATAGCCATGGAGAAAAATGTAATAACAGTGCAAAACTGCTATTCCACTCTATTGTTGTTTTAACTAGTCTATGACAAGTTACATTGATATCTTTATGTACAAAGAGAAACCTAATATTTTTAAAAAGATTGTATAAAAAATTGATGTCTTTAGATATAGAGAAAAGGCTAACTTCAAAAGATTTTTTATTGAATTAGCTTTCACACAATATCATGTCCCTCATTTGCAATATAGACATGTTGTCGTTCTAGATTTTCTACCTCTAACTGTGCATAATATACTGTGTGTAATGTAGTAGTTACTGAATACAAATTTTGGTTTTTAGCTATTGCTCACGCCTTTCATGTTGTTTGCTCATGCAAGTCCTCCAATTTCTCTTGGTTCAAAAATAGGATTCCAGCAACATACCCCACCAGCTCAGTTAGTTAATTTCTAGCAAGAATGCCCTTTTCATCTCCTTTCAATTTGAAGATAACAATTCAAGTACAAAGTACTCCTAGAAAACAAAAAATTCAAATGTACTAAGCAGCCCAAATCATTTCCTCATACTCAAGATAGCAGTAAGAAAAAACCAATGCAAATATACTGCCTTTAATCGGACAGAAAAAACAGCTTTGGTATCAGTAAGAAATTGCATCAGAGCATTCATATTAGTAAGAAACTTCACCAGAGCATTCACAATGAATTTCTCTTGGTATTAGCAATAATTTCTCTTGACTCAAAGCAGAATGCTAGCAATATACCCCACCAGCTCAGTTAGAAAAATTCCAGCAAGAATGCCCCTTTCATCTCTTTTCAATTTGAAAATAATAACTCAAGTACAAGGTACTCTTGGAAAACATAAAATTAAGATGTAATAAGCAACCCAAAACATTTCCTCAGATGTAATATATTGTCCAAGAAAACATCCCAAGCAATGCCATACTGCTTGCATTCCCACCACTCTACTGAGTACTGCTCACATGCTGCCTCATTGCCCCTTGAACATACATACCATTCAACAACATCAGCCTTTTGTTTTGATAGATTACTGGCTGATTCTATTAGAGCCAATTCCTAGTTTGCTATCCCACTTTCAGTAGCTGGTGTTTGCTATGCTGAAGTTATTTTAGGCTCTCCATCAGATGGAAATACTTCCTATGAGCCATTTTGCGATAGCTTGTGCTTGTGCAGAACATCTTTGGCTTTCTCCAGTTGATTATCTAAATATAGACACATATTTCAAGCTATTCATATAAGCATATAGATAGTAAAAGGCCATCATTTGTCAAGAACAAAATAGGTACATTAACAAAACTGGTAAGATATAGCAGTATTTTTTTTTTTTTTTTTACAAAAACATGAACTTCATTTGGTTACTGCCCGTGATGCTGCATTCTCTGTGTTTGTTCAACCCCTGCCATAACCTCTTGAAACTCTTGCCATTACAAAATAGCCTGATCAACAACTTCCTTGGTTGATTTTTTTATCTCTTAAAATAGCCATAAATTCCGAGTCTTTAACAACATCCACAACGTGTACACTAAAAGCTACACTCTGTCATGGTCTATTATGTCCTTTTCTAGCCTGCTCAATTTTTCCCACCAGTTATGAAAATATCCACATTTCACTTGCAAGCCATCCCAGCTCATAGGAAATAGCCTCCATACAATCTTTGCCTTATCACAAGTGAAAAAAATGTGCTTCATTGTCTCCTCATATTCTCCACATAGACTGCATATGGAATCAGACACAATCCCTCTTTTGATCAATTTCATTTTGGTTGGTAGAATGCCTTGGCAGCATTCTCACAGGAAATGTTTCAATTTTCCTTTAATATGGAGTTTCTGGATTTTCAGCCACATCCGTTTAGTTGATTCCATCTCATGATTGCTGGTAGCAATGTATATTGGATTTCTTCTTTTCTCCATAGCATATTTATAGGCAGAGTTAATAGTAAATTGGCCCTTGCTATCATGTTGCCATATTATCTTATCTCTTTCTCCATCATGGCTTATCTGGATTTAGAGAATTGCGTCTGCATCTTGGGGTTGAAATGAGCTTCTGATAAGAGATTGATTCCACTGTGTACCCTCATCAGACATCAGTTGCCTGCACCAAGTGTCTGGCACTGCATTTGTCTCTTTCGGGAGAGGTTTGAAGTTTGCTTTGTGAGACAACCATGGAGACTCCTAAACTCTTATTGATTTGCCATCACACTACAAGAAAAATGGGCTTTGGTGATGACGGGTATTTCGTCACTAAAAAGCACTTTTTTTTGTCACCAAAAGCATTTAGTGATGAAAAAAACGTTCGTCACTCGATGGTAAGCAATGCTCTGTCACTAAAGGGTCTGACGTGATTGAAAAAAAAAGTCGTCACTAAATAGGTGGCTTTAGTGACTAAATGAGGATGTGACAAAAAAAAGTCATCACCAAAAAGGGGGGAAATTTTGTCACTAAAAGATAAAAGTTGTCACTAATTCCGACATATTGGTGATGAAAATTAGTGATGACAAATTATTGTCGCTAAAAGAATGGTGGTCAGCGGGTAGTTTTGACGGTTTTTGGTGACAAAAAAAAAAGTCGTCACTAAAAAATGCCTTGGTCAACTCCTTTTGTGATGAGCTAGTGATGATAATTTTTTCGTTACCAATTGGCGATTTTCATTGGTGATGAAAAAAGTTCATCACCAAAGGTTCGTTGGAAAATGGAATTAGTGAAGGAAAAAATTTGTCATTAAATAGTGTTATTAGTGAAAAATTTTAACCAAAATTGGAATGTGGTTTGTTTTAGTATCTTATTACCAATATCACTGTATTGATCATCATATTATTTATCCTTATAATACATGTATCGAAATAAAAAATGTAATGAAGGCAATTATACTAAGCATCGAACATTAAAAAATACATGAAGAAGGGCACAAAAGTTGAACTTGTGCAATGCAAGAGACAACATTTTAATTTTCCACCAGACAAGAAAATAACAGTCGAATATCCTAGTTGTACCTTGAGAATAAAATATTATCCAAACACCTAAACAACAGAAAATAGTAGTGTACACATAATTCCCTTAATATTCTAAAAGAAAAGAGGCAGTAAGAATGAAAAAGATCTCAGCAACACCAACCAACAGGCAATTTGTAATGCCTTCATTCTGTGGATGCTTGGCTATGTGGTGGTGGATGCGTCATTGTGACAAGAACAGTAAAAAACACTCAATGTTATAAATTCAATCTAATCCAATTGCAAATATGACTAGCTACAGAAACAACATCACCCCCCCGTAACTATATCTCATGACATAATACAATTCCAATAATAAATGATAATACTCATACTATATTTTTCATCAATCAAAGAAAACTAAAGTGACCACGCAATGTATCATGTAACATAATACAAAACCACAAAACGAAGATAATACTCATAAACCAACTCTATTAATTAGGCATCATTATGTTATATAACGTTTATTTCTCAGAGAAATGTAGAAATGTGTTGTGCATTGATAATAATGATATGAAACGTATGAGTGTACATGTGAGAACGTATTAAGAGAGCAACATGTCGCGATAACAAAGCTCATCTTTATAAGACAATTATATCTACAGAAGCAACAACATTCCATAATTATGAAAATAACAAAATACAAGTTCACCAATGAATGACAGTAATCATGCTACATTCTCCACTAATCAAAAAAAACTGAAGTGACCACGAAACGTATCACATAACATAATACAATACGACCAATCAAAGATAATCTTTATAAACCAACTCTATTAACTAGGTATCAATATGTTACATAATGTTTATATCTCATAGAAATGTAGAAATGTCCCATGTATTGATGATAATGATATGAAACCTATGAGTGCATGTGCAACAATCTTTAAGGGAACATGTTTTTGTGATAACCAATCTCATCTTTATAAAACAATTATATCCACAGAAGTAGCAACATTCTATAATTATATCTCATTACATAATATAATTCTACCAATTAACGATAATAGTCATACTACAATTCCAACAATTGAAGAAAACAAAACTGACCACAAAGTGTATCTCGTGACATAATACAATACCACCAATCATAGATATAAATCACAAACCAACTCATACATCTAGGCATCAATATGTTACATAACGTTCATATCTCAAATAGATGCTAGAAATGTCCCACGCATTGCTAATATTGATATGAAATCTATGAGTGTACACGTAACAATTCCTTCAGGGAACATGTTTTTTGCGATAACCAATCTTATCATCATCAGGCACTCAGACACTTTAAAACATTATATTGGAACCAACCAATTATATTGGACACTTTAAAACATTTATAATTAGTACCACGTGCCAACCAACTACATTTTAATGCTTCAAAGTAACTAATGCTAGTTTTGTCAATATGAGGATTAAAGTTATACTTACCCTTAAAGGCTAAACAACTAAGGGACAACCTGTCTCCAATCCCAAGGCATAAATCGTGCAATTGGTACAATATTAGGCCCAATATTGGGATGCCTGGCTATTATCTTTGGTGACCAATTTGGGAATATGGGCAATGCTATTACTGTCGGCACTTCTGTCTTTATCATTGGTAAAATTAAATACACCCATGATTGCTAGCTCTTGACAATATATATAATATTTATTCTTATTGGCACTTTCTCTTTTGCCTTTTCCTTCCTTATCAATATATACCATATCATCTATCGCTTGATGTATGCTACTCATTTTTGGTGATGAATTAGGGGTCGCAACAACATTTTCGAGGTTGGTTCCAAGAATTAAAATGAGATAAGACTATGGCAGGAAATTAAAAGACAGTAAATTATATTGGACACTTTAAAACATTTATAATTAGTACCACGTGCCAACCAATTACATTTTAATGCTTCAAATTAACTAATGCTAGTTTTGTTAATGTGAGGATTAAAGTTATACTTTCCTTTGAAAGCCGAACAACAAAGGGACTGCCTGTTTCCAATCCAAGGGTATGATGTGAGGGGCGAATTCGGATCACTAGCAAATCTATAAAAGGTCCGCTTTCCAATGCTAAGTCGCTAGAAAACAAATAAGTAGATACAATAGGATAGGTTATTTGGTCCTACATAAAGAAAGGCCAAGTTAACAAAAAATCATGATATTTTATTACAAAAATGTAGTCCATTATATGATATGTGTTTCAAGAAAGACCAATTGTATATATTTAGTTGTATGGTCCAGCAATCCAAGTCAAATAAGAAAACATAGAAGAAACAAAACCACTTAGAAAGATATCCAGATCAATAAAACCATCCCTAGTGTCTCATAGATACATTAATTCACTCTCTCAAGCATTTTCTAAAACTAGCAAACCAAAATGTAAAACCATTATGCAATAGCAAACAATAAAAAGAATGCAAGAGTAAATATTTACAACTTTGTCCAAAGGAGATGCTAAATTCTATCACTGCACCCGGCACATGTATGGTCATGCCTTTTAATTAACTAACCAAAAATAAAAGAACTCCAAAACCACCCAGACATATTCACTCCATTTGCACTTTGACCGATGTCTTTTTAGCCTAACTTATTTATTCATCTGTACACTATCCAAAGCAGCAAACCGAAATTCACAACTAAATAGGTCACAAATAATAAAAAGGATGGCAAGAGTGAAGTAAACATACATCACATGCTCTATCATCCAACAAAGTAAAGCAATAGTAGACTTTATGTGTTGCATATAACGGCAATACAGCAATAAACATTCAAATTTAACGAGTCATTGGACATTCACAATTCTCAGAAATTTAGTAAATGAGAATAAGATTTTGGACTCATACACAACACTTGTGTATAGCATAACTATCACCATCCATCCACAAACAATTTCCTATTTCATTTTAGAGTTGTCCCAAAATTTTGATACAACCAAAAAGGCCAACTTTTATATCCAAGATCTAATGTCCATTTGAAATCTAAACATATTTAATATTTTGAGACCCAATTTTAAGAATCTACAATGACAAAAACATCCAAGATCTACTGTCTGCTTTAGCACCATTTCTTGTTTTACCATGTAAGGAAATGTAAAACCAGAGAGTTTGCAAATGATTGCTGTGTATATTACATCGCTTTGTACAATGAACTATCGTACATTTATAACTTGGAGCCTACGCTAAATAAGGTAGAAAGATACTTACAAATCAAAAGAGATATACAAAAAGATATACAAAATATTTTATCTGATATACAATAGAAATATTCTAGTTTATCTTTTAACACTCCCCCTCAAGCTGGAGATTTGTATAAGTCAAATACGCCTAGCTTGGAAAGAAGATGCCAGTGCTGTCCACTGCTTAATGCCTTAGTTAACAGATCGGCTGGTTGCTCTTTAGTGGATATATGGCGTGTTGCAATGACACCTTGCTGAATCTTTTCTCTTACATAATGGCATTCCACTTCAATGTGTTTAGTGCGCTTATGAAAAATTGGATTGGCCGCTATTTTTTCTGCAGCTTCATTGTCGCAATAAAGTAGAGCAGATTTCTTTAGATGGAAGCCAAAATCTTTGAGAAGTCCCATGATCCAAACTATTTCGCTAGTTGTAACTTGCATGGCTCGATATTCGGCCTCAGCTGAAGAAAGTGATACAGTGGGCTGCTTCTTTGTACGCCAAGAAATGAGAGAATCCCCAAGCATGATGCAAAAGCCAGTGGTGGATCTCCTGGTCATCGGGCATGTACTATAGTCTGAATCACAGAAGGCTCGTACTTCTAACTTTGAAGATGAAGGAAACAGAAGACCAAGGCACAGGCTCTTGATACTTTATTACCTTTAAAGCTGCTTCCATATGGGATGGCTTTGGTTTGTGCATGAATTGGTGAGAAGTTGAACCGAGAATGTAATATCGGGCCCGTGAGATTCAAATAGATGAGTCGCCAACCAATCTACGATATACCAAGGATCTTCAAGAAGTGGATCATTTATTTGCTCATTTGAACCGTCATATTCAACACTTGTGAACTTCTGCTCGCTCCATAGGGATGATGGAAGGCTTGGAACTCGCTAGTCCAAATTTCAGATATCAGCTCTAGTGTGTACTTGCGTTGACTTATTGATATACCAGCTGGAGATCGAGCAATCTCAAGACCAAGGAAGAACTTTGATTGACCAAGATCTTTCATAAAAAATGTGGAGTTGAGATATTGTTTGAGATCGAGATACACCGATCATTGTTCGTAATGAGAATGTCATCAACATAGATAAGTAAGGCAACAAAAGAATTACCCTGAATCTTGGTGAACAAAGAATAGTCATGGCGAGACTGACAAAAACCATGCTGGAGAAGAGCGTCAGTGAACTTGGTGTTCCATTGACGAGAAGCTTGCTTCAACCCATACAAGGATTTCCGCAGTCGACATACCAGGTTCTCCCCCTGAGGGCGAAATCCGGGAGGAAGATCCATATACACCTCTTCAGAAAGATCACCGTGGAGAAAGGCATTTTGCACATCCATCTGATAAAGGGGCCAAGCATTGATGGTAGCCAGGGTGAGAAGAAGACGAATTGTGACATGTTTAGCAGTGGGAGAAAATGTATCCTGGTAATCAATGCTCTCTTGCTGGTTAAAACCTTTAGCCACTAGACGGGCTTTATACCGCTCAAGAGAACCATCGGCATGATACTTGACCTTGTAGACCCATTTACACCCGATTGGACGACAATCAGGAGGCAATGGAACCACATCCCAAGTATGATTGGCTTGAAGAGCACGGAGTTCAGTGTCCATGGCTTTAACCCAATTGGGGTTGTTTACAGCATCGTGAAATGTGGTAGGTTCATGAATGGCTGAGATGGAAGCAATGAAGTGTTGATATGAAGGGTGACAGTTGGCCAAAGAAAGGTAATTGGAGATGGGATAGAGAGATGTACAAGAAACAGATGGAAAGTAGGGCAGATGTAATCGGAACTCCAAATAGGAGGTCGAGAAGGGCGGCTTGATCGGCGGAGAGAGACTGCTATGTTAGGAGCTGAGGTTGGCGGGGATACATTTTCATCCGCTGAAGATGAAATAGGAGCAGATGAGGAAGTAGGAGCGGTAGAATCTGCGGGAGATGATAGCTCATCTACAGGAGGAAGAGACGGAGGTGAAGTCTCGTCGAGCCATACAGCTGGAGATGTCGAGTCGGATGGAGCAGCAGGGGATATCACAGACTCAGACGTTAAAAATGGAAAAATATTTTCTTAGAAAACGACATCTCGACTAACAAAGAATTTCCCCGAGGCGGGGTCATACAGGCGATAACCCTTCTGAGTAGGGGGATAACCCATAAAAATGCATGGAGTAGCACGTGGACCTAAGGTGGTGGCATAACAGCGACACCCAAAAACACGAAGGTGTTCAAGTATGGGTGGTTTGTGAAAGAGGAGTTCAAATGGGCTGATGCCATGAGTGGAAGAAGAAGGTAGCCGGTTGATGAGATATGTAGCAGTGAGGATGCATTCACCCCAAAATTGAGCTGGGACGTGAGCCTGAAACATTAGGGCTCGTGCTACATTCAGTAAATGACGATGTTTGCGTTCAACTACTCCATTTTGCTGAGGAGTGTAAACGCAAGAGCTCTCATGGAGAATGCCTTGACTAGCAAGGAAAGAGCGACACTCAGTGGAAAAAAATTCGGTCCCATTGTCAGAGCAGATGCGGCGGACAAGGGAACCGAATTGAGTGAATACCATGGATATAAAATGTTGAATTTTAGAAAAAACTTGAGATTTTGAGTGTAAAAGAAATGTCCATGTGGCACGAGAAAAATCGTCTACAATAGTAAGAAAGTATCGTGAACCATCAAGATTGGGTGTCCGATGAGGACCCCAAACGTCCATATGAACTAGGCCAAAAGTGGAAGTGGTAGCAGTGGACCGTGGTGGAAAAGTATTGCGTGTTTGTTTGGCCAAAGGACAAATTGGACAGGAAAACGATGGAGGACAAGAAATGGAATGACCATGGGTAGTATAGGTTTTTAAAGAAGAATGACCAAGACGACGGTGCCAAATGTCATAACTAATATTATTGCAAAAAATCAAATTACAATGAGAAATGTTTTTTGGAATGCAGGCGGCATTCTTTATGGAAAGTAAATAACTCTGAAAAACTAAATAAAAAGATTTAGGAATGGAGGAACACAAAAAATATAATCCCCTATTAGCCCTGCCGAGCCCGATCAGATCCCAGTCGTACGGTCCTGAAAGACACAAAAATCATCGAAAAAAATTGCCACACAATTATTATCCCTAGTGAGTTTGCGGATGGATAATAAATTATGTTTAAAATGTGGAGCATATAGAACATGTGTGAGGTGTAAGTGAGGACAGGGCTGAGATTGGCCAATATGTGTCACAGGACTAGTGGATTGATCAGGTAATGTAATGGAAACAGGTGATATGCAAGCAAAAAACGAATCTAGCAGAGATAAATTACAGGTGATGTGGTCACTTGCACCTGAATCGATAATCCAAGCGGATGAAATAGTGTTCCAAGGTTGAGTAATACCTGAAAAATTAGCGGTGGAATCAGAGGTCCCCATTTGATTTAGAAGAGTGACAAGTTTATGTTGTTGATCGGCCGTCAAGTGAAGACTGGAGGATCCACCATAGACATTGCCAGGACTGGGAGTGGCGGAGCCCAATATACCTGCACTGGAAGAAGGATATGGGTTAAAACCAAGTGAGTCCATGAATGATGGGTTATGGCCAAAGTGATTAGGAATAGGCCCAAATCCAGGAGGAGGTGTTGGACCATTAATTGTTGCATGATGGGCTAGAGGGCCATTAAAGTTAGAATTTTTTTTCTTGGACCCATTACGTTGTTTGGGCTTCCAATTAGGTGGGTAGCCCACGAGGAGAAAACAAGCCTCACGAATATGGCCCGGTTTTTTGCAGTAAGTGCAAAATGGGCGCTGGTTATTGGGCTGATTTATTGTAACCGCCGAATGGGCCTCTCCTGGCCCAAGAGAGACTTGTGATGGTTGTGGCCCAAGAGAATGAATTTGTGACCCAACAGCTTGTAATGACCCGGGTCCAGGAAGAGCCAAATTCGGCTGAAGTGCTGAACCAAAATTGATGGGTTTCTGGATTGCAGTGAAGGCACTATTTTCGCCCGAAATTGAAGATTGCCCGTCGAGAGATCGCTGATGGAGATCCTCCTTAGCAAGGCTGTGAAGACGCTCAAGGGAAAGAAAGGTATCTCGGGCAAAAACATTAGTGCGAAGAGTGCGGAAGTCATCGGGTAGAGCCATTAGGAATTTCATTGCCCGATCAATGTTGTCATGTAGTTGAAGCCGATCGTTAACCCGACACTCACAACGGCCACAGTTGCAACGAATAGGTGGTTGATGAACGTCCAAGTCAGTCCAGAGATCCTGAAGACGAAGATAAAAGGTAGTGAGCTGTGTACTGGTTGCTCCGCCGGGGAGTTTAGCGTCTCCAATAGATTGCTTGATGGAGAAGATTTGAGAGCCAGAGATGCGTCCAAAGCTTTCTTGTAAAGTATTCCAGATGGAGGACACCGTGGGGAGTCGAGAAACCATCGCCTCCAAAGATGGGTCGACGGAATGAGTTAACCATGTCTTAGCGGCGGCATGGCATTGATCCCATTTTTCTGCTAAGGCGTCGTCTCCGGCTGGTCGTGCGAGAGTCCCAGTCAAAAAACCAAGTTTATTTCGTGCGAGAAAGACTGTGCGAACCTGGTTGCTCCACACTTGCCAGTTGTTTTCGCCAGTCAGTTTGGTTGATACTATGCTGCCGGTTTGAAGATCGGCGGCGGAGAGGAAGTACGGGTCGCGTGGTGGCGCTGGGACAAGTGTAGCAGTGCCGGATGTAGTAGTTGCAGCGTCGGCCATGGCGGTTGCTGAAGAAGAAGCTTCGGGGAAAATGCAGAAGGTGCAGGGGCAAAGTGGGAAATCTGCAGCGAAGAACTGGAGTAGGGTTTTGATAGTTTGGGGGCAAAACTGTAATTTTGCTAAATGAACACAGAAAAAAAAGGGAAAGAAAAACAGCAACAAACTCGTAAATGATGGTTTTTTTTTTTTTTTAAAATTTGGATAAGAATTCCTGCTCTGATACCATGTAAGGAAATGTAAAACCAGAGAGTTTGCAAATGATTGCTGTGTATATTACATCGCTTTGTACAATAAACTATCGTACATTTATAACTTGGAGCCTACGCTAAATAAGGTAGAAAGATAATTACAAATCAAAAGAGATATACAAAAAGATATACAAAATATTTTATCTGATATACAATAGAAATATTCTAGTTTATCTTTTAACATACCAACTAAATTTCAAAAATCAATTACAAAAAGCTGCTAATTAATAAAAGAAATGGTGCTAGTCTTCAAAACCTGTCTGCTTCCAAAATTTACAGAGAAAAGGCAAAGCCAAACTTTTTTCTCACAACAGATATAATAAAATTCGCAACAGAGCGAGCAAAAAAGGTAAGCCTCTACTATTTGCAGATTCACTGCAAATCAAGACACCAAATAAATTATCAAACGCAAGGGAACTTGAAGAAGATCGAGAGGACCTGCGGCAATGCCCATAGTGTACGGCCTTAGTCAATGGCGGAAAGATTGACCGCAGACCAAGACCTCCTTGATGAGCTGCGAAACTTAGTCATTGTCAGCGTACGATGGAGGACCAACGTGATGAGGAGCTACAAATAGGCGGCAGACGACCTGAATCTACTAGTGAGCTAAAGATGATGATGAGCTTTGGACTGAATCTGTGGTTGAGTTGAATCTTCGCTGAGATTCGAACTGAATCTGCCACCGATTTGAATCTGAAGACGAGCCACAGATAGTGGACGACCCAAAATAGTGATGACGATGATGAGCTGGAGATGGGCGGCTTACGGACGACGACGACGACGAGCTTCGGACTGGAAGCTACAAATGGACAATGACAAGCTATGGACCATGCCAAGCTCCAGATGGGTGGCAAAAAAAAAAAAAAAAGATGGGGGAGAAAAACAAGAAAGTAAAGAATGGAATACTAGAGGTGTATACAAAGACATCTCTGGATTTGAAAGACAACAATTTTAGATTTGGAGAAAGGAAGGAAAGGAAGGCTAGTATACAAAGACATCTCTGGATTTGAAAGACAACAATTTTAGATTTGGAGAAAGGAAGGAAAGGAAGGAAAGGAAGAAATGGATGGCGAAGAGGGTTTTGAGTGAGCAAAGGCCAGTTGAGAGATCGCAAAGGAATTGAAATTTTGTTAAGTGTATTGGCAAAGGTAATAAACGTTTTCAAACTATTGGACTTGACTTTTATTTTTTGAATCCCACTTTTCTCCTTAAAATAATTTTGTTTTCCCTCTTTTTCTTTTTCTTAAGCATTCAAACTTTTTATTCAATTATTCATAATAAAAAGACTTTTACTTTTTTAAACTAATAATTAATCTCTCACTTTACAATACTATGTTGGTCTAAAAAAATTCTATCTTGATTTTTTTTTAAATTTTAAATTTTGAAATGCTAATTATTAATACTTAAAGTGAAATTGTTTTAAAATATTTCGTAGGAAAAAATAATATTTACATTTTTATGTTGAAATAGAAAAAAATTATGTATATTATATATTTAAGTTTATATAAATTATTTATATTTAAGATTATATATTACTCACTTAAAAGATTAACAAACAAATGAATAATTAATATGTGTTAGTTACCGAGTGTGTGCATAAAACTACGTGTATATATGCACTAAACTGCTTATATTGTGTAATAATTACTTTTATTATAACTATATTATTTACTAACTACTATATATATGTGTTAACTTTTAACTATATATATATACACTCCCTCCATCTCAAAGCAAATAATTCAGTTTCTAAACAAGTTTTTGTCTCAAAAAAAGAGTCCAGTTTCAAAAGTCAAAATTAATATTTCAACAAAATTTCCAAAATATCTTTAATGAGATAAAATACATTAAAATGGTGTATTTATAGACAATACCCTTAATGAGAAAATTAGTTGTATAAAATGAGTTGTATCTTCCACTTGGTTCACCAAAAATAAAAAGTTGTACATTTGTGAAATCGAACTTTTTTTTGGGATAAGGGGAGTATAAGTATTTGCTACTTTTGTTATACATTATATGTCTAACAATATATGTACATGTATCAACAACTACTTATGTTATAATATTACATTAGTGACTATAACTATTTTAAAACTATATATTTTTTATTCCTGATTTTCTTATAAAGAAATATAATTTGTAATAAATTCCAAAACTTTTAATTACTTTTAATCAATAGTGTATTTTAATACTAACAAAATTATATGTTTAAAGTAATTAAACTTATGTGTGCAAGTTCATAAATCTCAAGGTGTCCTAATATAATTATTTTAAATTAAGAGCCATAACATAAATAAGCCAATAAAGCTTAGGAATGGCAATTTTCGGGTTCGGGGTCGGGTTTGCTATACCCATCCCCGAACCCGAAATTTTGGAATATACCCGACCCCGACCCCGAACCTGATTGGGTTTTACTTTCAAACCCCATACCCGACCCCGATCGGGTTTCGGGTTCCCCGCGGGTACCTGAAACCCGAACTTCAAAACCCGAACCCCAACCCCCCGAAACCCGAAACCCGAATGATTTATTTTAGTGGAAATGTAGGATTTTGAGAAAAAATATTAAAGATGGAAGAACTTTTCGGCTGCAGCAAGTTCTTCCACATTTTGAGAAAAAATAACAAGAAAATAAATACAAAGACAATCCACAGGCATTACACAATTCATGACGAAAGTGACAAAAAGAGAACTACCAGGAAAAAACTTCACAATGGTTAAAACATCCTAATAACTTACATCAACAGCAAGAATAGCATAAAGAATCAAATACAGACTTTATGATTTGATGTTGCTGTTGATACCATGTAAAAAGAGAACTACCAGAATCAAATCAAAAAGAGAACTAGCAGGAAAAAACTTCACAATGGTTAAAACATCAACAGCAACAACAAAAAGACTGTTCTAAGATAATAACTTACATCAACAGCAAGAATAGCATAAAGAATCAAAAACTACAAATCATACCACTTCCTAGGAATATAGAGATCCATATTCTGTCCCTCCTCGTTCTGCATCTTGGCAAAATTGTGAAAAAAACTCAAACTTCAAAAGTTACCTGAGTCAGGATAGCCTAATCAATAACTTCCCATCGTATCAATATACATTAACCCATTTTTCCTACATGGCCAAACTTATCAACATATATCAACACACGTTAACCCATTTTCCTACATGGCCAAACTTATCAGTACATAAATCTAATCAAGACGAGATTTTTTCCAGTTCTTCTAAAAAGCCCAGCACTTTCTTCTGAATCCCAGGGAGTAAAAAGGCAAATTCAGTTGTTCAGTTAAGCAAATCAAAATAATGTGCTCAAGGAGGGAAAATCTATAATCCACGTGGGATTTTTTATTTTTTACCTTAATTTCCAGTCTACAAACTTAATCAAATTAAAAGGTAGGTAGCCAAGCTCAATCCAAACAGTAAATTGAATAAAATGCAGGTAAATAAGCCGTAAACGATCGAAAATTACCAGGAAGACGAAAAGGAGAAGGTGACTGCCAAGTGCCAAAGCTGAGGAAACCGAGCGACAGACCCAAACGGCAAAACGCGAAAAAGAGTGGCGATGGCGGCAGAACAACTGAAGAAGAAGGAAGGCGGCGGGCGGAACAAATGAAGGTGAAAAAGAAAGGAGAAAGTTTAGGATAGAACCTAGCAAAGGAAATTGGAGTATTATTTGCCAAATTATGGCTTTAATTTTGTAAAATTGCAAAATCGTCCAATTTAAAGTAATTTTATTTTCAATTTGGCCCAATTACAATAGTTATTATTATAATAATACCAATACTTTCTTTCTATTTTAATTTTAATCTCTCAATAAATCTAATTTTATTTAATCATATCCTTAAAATATATTTCTTTCTTTTAATTACACCCTTAATAAGTTAATATGTTAATACAAAATTTAACTAATTAATGTAACATTTTATATTAGTATGATCAATTAGAATTTCTAAATGCACATTGAATAATTGTTAATTTGTCATGATCAAATTTTTTCTATTAATTTTTTTCTCAAAAATGTACAAATTCAAATTTCAAAATTTAAATTACTGTTAAATGAAAGTTATTAAGTTAATATTGTCATTCAATTTAATACTCTCTCAGTGTCTCATAAGTTAATAATAATAAATATCTAATAAATATTCACTAATCACTTTGTGGTGATTAATTATAAAGTTACACACTCAAATGAAATAGGGATGAGTTATTAAAGAAAATAATTGCATAGTTTGCACTCTCATATGTACACAACTACATATGTTATTTTCTCTATTTTTTCCATATATTTACCTTATTTTTCAATAATTTTTACATTTTTTAATAAAAAAAATTTTCCTTGTATGATGTAATGTACTAATATTATTGTTACGATTTTAATATCTCAATTACTACACTAATGCCATTATATTACAATTATCAAATCAAACTTATTAGTTATAAATATTTTACTTATTTAACAATTCAATAAAACTAAACAATATATGAAGCAATAATTTAATGGGAAAAAAAGCAATAATTTAATGAAAAAATTAATAAAGTTTTTAAGATTAGTATATATGAAACACTATGACTATATATCTTTTAATAAAGGACATTCAAATGCTTCTGCGTTTTCTTACAAGTTGAAGCATCAACATCTATTATCTAATGGTTGTTTTATGGAAATATATAATGCCACCAAGATTATTAAAAGTACAAAATAGTGTCACTATATAGAAAAACATTTTGTTTGTTGTTTAAGTTTATTTCATTCAAAATTATAAATATGTTCATTTTTTCAATTCTTATATTATATTTAATCAATTCTAATATATGAGTAAAACTAATATAAATACATGTCATATGTACTAGCAATACAAATCAATTGGTCAAATGCTCAAAACACTAGCATTTAGTTAATTAGCTCCATAATCTTATATATATTTTGATAAAGTACATATAAATAAGATATGAAGTAACAATTTAATGAAAAAAAAAGAAGCAATAATTTAATGAAAAAATTTATAAAGTTTTTAAGATTAGTGTATATGAAACACTATGACCATATACAATGTCACAAAGATTATTAAAAGTAGAAAATGGTGTCACTATATAGAACAACATTTTGTTTATTATTTAACTTTATTTCATTTAAAATTATAAATATGTTCATTTCTTCAATTCTTATATTATATTCAATCAATTCTAATAGATGAGTAAAACTAATATAATACATGTCATATGTAATAGTAATACAAATCAATTGGTCAAATGCTCAAAATAATAGCATTTACTTAATTAGCTCCATAATCTTATATTTATATATATATATAACACTTCTTATATGTATAAATATAACTCAATGTAATTTATATGAATGATGAATCATACACTCTATGAGTTATGAATTTAATGATTACTTAATATGTATGTATAAATGTATGAATTATAACTCATAGCTTATAATCTCAAATAGTTAGTTAGACTTGCAAAGCATAGTTATGACATATAAAATGCTTATTAATTATTTTCTTAACATCATTACATTAGATAAGTGGTTCATTGGGAGGTTACAAGACAAATAACTATTGAAGCATAATCTTTGTACTATTAGAAGGAAGTTCCTTTCTTTTTTGAATTAAAATAGAGTACAAAAGCAAAAACTAAATTTTTTATAATTAGTTAATTGTACTAAAAAATAATTATACTTATTCTTTTTGTTCTCCTAAAAAAAAGAATTTATTTTTAATTTCTTTTTGTTTAAACAAAGAGAGTCCACTATTAAATAAAAGTTATGTTGATATGCTCAATTATTCATTTTACAAGTACGAGATGCTCAATGTTAATATTATTCTATATTTTTGTTGAATAATTTGATTACATGGACAATTAATTACTAATTTCATTAACAAAACATATTGATATTTATTATTAAAAAATTATATTTTCATTTAAAACTATTTAAATACTTTCATGACTTGCCATTTGAAAAAAAAAATGAAAGATCAATTAAACCAATTTCCGATGATATATGAAACATACAACACAATAAACCAAAATATATACACAATGGGGATCGGGTTCGGGGTCGGGGCGGGTTTATGTATCCCCGAACCCGACCCTGGGTTTTTTATATCCCAAAACCCGAACCCGAACCCGAACCCGAACCCGAACCCGAGCCCGAGCCCGAACCCGAAAAAACCTCGGTCAAACGGGTTTTGACCGGGTTCGGGTTCGGGGAACCCATCGGGGCGGGTATAAATTGCAATCCCTAATAAAGCTCAACCCAAATCAACGAATATACTTAGTCCATTTTTTATTCTTAACCATAGAAAGACAATTAGTACTATTCAATAGTGTATTTTAATACTAAAAAGATTGTGTGATTAATTTACAATTATATGGACAAACAAAAATATTAGGGTGTCCTAGTACAGTTATTAGAAATTAAGAGTTATAATATAAGTAAGCTAAGTTTGGCATAAGGAAGAATATGCTTAGTCCAATTATTATTCTTAGCCAAAGAACTCCAATTATAATTAATTTATAGTGTATTTAAAAAAGTTTCTATGCTTGAAATAAAATAATGTCGGCAAATTCATATATATTAGGGTGTCTTAGTGTAATTATTAGAAATTAAGAGCCATAAATTTAAAAAATTAAGTTTGGCCCAATACAGAACCCAATCATTATCCTTAGCCAAACAAGTTCAATCGTTATATAAGTTGTGGCCCAATCAATTTAGCCCAAAACATTTTTTTTAATCTATCCTAAATTATATGGCTCAATACATATTTTGTTATTAAAATTTATAATATTTAATTGCATTATACACCAAAACAAATAATTTATATCTCCATATTTAATACTATTATACACTAAAACTTTATATATAGAGATATTAATTAAAAGATTATAACTATTGGGGTGTCCTAGTACAATTTTTAGAAATTAAGAACTATAATATAAGTAAGCTAAGTTTGGCATAAAAAAGAATATGCTTAGTTCAATCATTATTCTTAGCCAAAGAAATCCAATCATAATTAATTGATAGTGTATCTAAAAAAAGACTCTATACTTGAAGTAAAATAATGTAGGCAAATTTATATACATTAGGGTGTCTTAGTGCAATTATTAAAAATTAAGAGCCATAAATTTAAAAAGTTAAGTATAAAAATTTGTTCTTTTTGTATTAGTTTCTTGCATTATACTACTTAATAATGTATTGTAATATTAATAGACTGAGTGATTGAAATACAAGTATATGTACAAACAAAAATGTTAGGGTGTCTTAGTGCAATTATAAGAAATTCAGAGTCATAATATGAGCAAGGTAAATTTGGCATAAGGAAGAGTATGCTTAGTCAAATCATTATTCTTAGTCAAAGAAATCCAATTATAAGTAGGTGATAGTGTATCTAAACAAATGCTTTATAGTCTATTCTTAGCATCAAATAATGTAGTCAAATTCATATATATTAAGGTGTCTTAGTGCAATTATTAGAAGTTAAGAACTATAAATTTAAAAATTAACTTTGGTCCAATAAATAAATTACATAGCCCAATCATTATCTTTAACCAAACAAGTCCAATCATTATATAAGTTGTGGTTCAATCAATTTAGCCCAAAATATTTTATCTACTCTATCCCAAATTAATTGGCTTAACACATATATTCTTCTTAAAATTTACAATATTTTATTATATACTAAAATAAATATTTTATACCTCCATACTTAATAATATTATACACAGAAACTATGTATAAAAATATGAATTAAAAGATTATAACTATTTTAAGTTCTATTTTGACTATTTTACTAATCAAATTTTCCTTTGAACCAAAAAATTCATTTTTATAACACACTAACAAAAAAAAAAAAAAATTCTATTTTTTAATTAATGATATTTCACATATATCCATATAATTAAGAATTTAGTGACGACAAAAATTTCGTCACCAATGAAAAAACTTTATTATGATTTTAGTGACGATAATGAATGTCGTCACCAATTTCTCGTCACTAGTTGTGACCAATTGGCGGAAAACTTTCCCGCCAAACTCTTTAGTGACGAATTGGTGATGACTTCCGAGGACTCATTACTAAAGTTGGGGAGTAGCCGAAAAATTGTTGACAACAAATTATTTTGTCACTAAAGGGGGTATTTGGTGACAAGATTTTTTTTCGTTATCGGGTGTTCTGTCACTGAAGGCCTATTTTCTTGTGGTATCACCAACTTAATACCTCACCTCCATTTCTAATATATACTTTGCTCTCATCCAGCACATCCACAGCCAAGACGCATTTTGCTTCACAACTGCTTTCAGCAACATTCCCCGTGGAAAATATCATGCCTTCATCACACGACTCATCAGTAAGCTTGGGTTTTGAATTATTCTCCATAGTTGTTTTGCTAATAATGTATCATTAAACAGTTGAATATCTTAAAAGCTAAGTCCTCTCATATCTTTTGGAGCCGTTAGTTTGAACCACGCACACCAGTGAATTTTTGAGACATTTTTTTTCATTTATTCATCACCAGAAATTAGTTGCCTCTTTGCTCAACTCTTTGCATATTCCACTAGTTCAATGGATGAAATCATGCAATGTATTTATTAGTATAGTAATAAAAGACACAATGGGAGCACTGTTGTCCTGTGTATTAAAAGCACGTGGCTTTTTGCGTGGCTCCATTCATTAAAATAACGTCGTTTGGGTACTCATCTAACATTTGTTTTTCATAATGAAAATTGTTTATGAATTTTTATATTGATTAGGATGATATTTACATATTAAAATAATATTGAATGATTTAAATAATTATTATTTAATTATTTTTATCACTTAAATATCACATTAGTTACTAAAATATTTTATTAAAATTTTTTACTATTTGTATCATCATTTTAAATTATATATATAAAAAATATTTTTAATAACTTATTATAGTAATAAATAATAATAATTAATATGATAAATATAAAAAATAAAATGTAATTATATATTTTTAAAAAACATATTTATCATATAAATTAATATTAAAATATTATTATTAAAGAATCACTAAAATATCATTTATTCGAGTGTGTAGTGCTACTCTTGACGCTGAACTTGAACAACGTTGTTCTCGATTCTTCATGATTCCTTAATCCCATAATGGATATTCAAGAAAAACATAGGGAAATTTGCAAAAATAGCATATTTTTGAGTTGACTTTGCAAATATAGCACATCCTCTTTTTTGTTTGCAACCATAGCATGTTAAGGCTGTTTGATCTGCCATAAAGACCAAAATATCCCTCTCTTTTAAACACCAAAGAACGAGTGTGCTAGAGAAACCAAAAGATTGAAAATGGTCATAAGAAAGAAACTGACCATCTTCTTTATTTCCTCATTACAATCCATAGCAAAAGAACGAATTTATCATCACCCATTCGTTTTCGCACTTCAAGCAAACAATATTGTCGTTTGTTTCAAGCTAGAAGTCCACGTTGTTTTTTGTTTATATTTGAACTAGATTTGAACGAGAAATTGGTCGAGTTATTGGTCGAGCAGTCAAGTAGTCCAATTTAAATCCAAGCCAAATGCCAGATTGGTCAAGTTATTGGTTGAGTAATTGGTCGAGTTATTGGTCAAGCCCTAGGTTGAGTGATAGGTCGACTAATAGTGCGTTCGAGTTGACAGTCGAGTAACAGGTCGAGTGGTCGAGTTGATGTTGAGCACTCGGTCGAGTGATATTAGTTTTCTTCATTTGTAATGTTGTTTTTTATTGTGAAATTTGTTAAAATTTCACATATTAAATTAAAACGGTGTTATGGAATTCAATAAATAAAAATAGACACAAATGGATTATTTGATAGTCACATTCACATGACTAAAATAAATATATATATGCAAGAGAAAGTATATTTACATAAAACTACAAATCAAATGAATGTATATTTACACCATCTCATAAAGGAACAAATTCCTCATTTATGTTTTTGTTTTTTTTTTACCCCTAGTTTTCTTGTTTCTAGAGTCCTCCTGTCTTGCATGGACAAATAGTGCCACCGCCAGCTGTGTCTGGGCCTCCATTACTTTGTTGGGTATAATTGTATCAAGTGGCACCCAATGAATGATGAATTCAGCCCATTTTAATACAAAGACACCACAGTCTCCAATCCTAAAACAATCAAAGAAGTGCGTTGTTAGTTATTAAAATAAGTACCGCAAACATAGTACGAGTATCTTAGATAATAACTTCAATTTTTGACCGACCAAACTTTCCTTGATGACGACTTGCCAATCGTCCATGCTTGGAGCTAATTTCGCCCAGTATGTGCGAAATTCACATGCTTAGAGTATTTTGGGCATTGTTTGAACAAGGTACTCTAATTTTCCCACTATCTCATCTTGTTGCAGTGTGTTATACACGTGGAATGTTTGTTTGCTGATATCCATCTTTACTAATATCCAATGGTTCCTATATGTTGAAAAAGATACAAGCATGGTTGGTTATGACCAAGCATTCTTAATTACTCAATAGTGATGATGAGCATAAAGGTATTGCCTGAATGTTGAGCCAATCACTTTCTCCGAGCATGCTCTTGATCAAATCTGAATCAAGTGGAAAAATTGGTGTCCACAAGAACTATCTTTTTTTTGGTTTTAGCCCTTTATCCAAGTCTTCAAGATGTTCACACCCTGGCTGGAAATTCTGGAAGGTGAAACTCGGGACAACTATTGGTGTTGAAGGAGTGGCATCTTCACTGTCAAGAACAGGGTTAAGTTGATACCCCAAGAGCGTCATCTTCAACAACATTTTGCTCGTTTTCACATTTTTCTTTCATTGGTCTTTCATTGGTGGTGGTGGAACACTCTCAACTGACCCGATGGGAATAGACGGAGTCGTTTGTTGATTAGTGATTTGCTCATGCTGGTCCTTCCCATCATCTTTTCCGTCGTCGTCATCATTCTCTTTCTTTTCAGTACCCCCATCACATTCTTTTGTGCTCTTTTGGGCTAATAGTTGCTTGACGGTATTGGTCAGCTGCTTGAGCATTTTCTCCAATTCGGTTATACGAGCCTCAGACATTTCTTGTCGTTCAAGCACTTGACTTACAAATCGCTTCCATGACTCCTTTCTCCATTCATCTCCAATTTTTGGCCTCTTTGCAGGCTCGGCATCTTTTTCTTCAACTCGGGGCAA
Organism: Gynochthodes officinalis; assembly: GCA_020080225.1. NCBI lineage: Eukaryota > Viridiplantae > Streptophyta > Magnoliopsida > Gentianales > Rubiaceae > Gynochthodes > Gynochthodes officinalis. Next base: position 18,776,444 of record CM034619.1, read on the forward strand.
TTTCACACCCTTATCGTCATTATCCTCTTTGCATTCTTCTTCTTTCTCCCATGTCAAATATTTTTCTACTTCTTCTGGAGTTGGAGTTATTGGTGTAACTTTCGCTTTCTACAATGTCAGAATAAATTGTTAGCCAACGCAAATTCAAGCAACTGGACATGCATTGAAGAAAACACACTATAATTATCAAGCATAAAGGTAATGTCTAATTATACCTCCATTGTGGCTAATTTTTGGACCACACCTGATTACTTTCTTGGACAGATCGCCCTGTTTTCACTCCTCTCCACCTGAACATCCTATGCTTGCAACCAAGGTTTCGACCTTATGCACTAACGAGAATTGTTCAAAATGTGACATTAGCTCATATGCAAATACCTGCGATTCATATAAAGAAATGGAGCATAATTAGTTCTATGTATTTAAAGCACAAATAAAAATAAAATTTACCACGTGTTTTAAGCATTACCTTTATAGCAACTGGGAATCCATCAACGATGTATGTCTTGTGATCCGCACCCCCAGACTACTTCAAGGTATTTATCATAGCTTTCTTAGCACTTTTCACAATGGCCTTGTAAGATAGTTCGCCCCAGGACATTGCATCAAACATCCTCTAATCACAAGCCAAATGCACCACATTGTTGTCTATATGGTTTCTCTTTGTGCCCCAATGATAGATGTGTATAGCAGCAACAAGGTAAGTGACACAACCACATCGTCTGCACAGTTTGCGTTTATATGGTCATAAGCTTTGAAAACGTCATCGTATGTGGTTTCATCCGTGCTACCTTCAGCCTTCATATACTTCGTTATCGCACTCAGACCATCGGGTGCTTGGCATTTGGAATATTCACGTTCAAAGTCTCCTATCTTGAGACCAGTGATGAGTGCAAACTCCCTTTTGCCAAATTTCACCTTCTTACACGCAAAGTTAAAGTAGATGCTATTGTCCAGCTTGGACTCATCTGGCCTAAGTTGTTTCAGCAACACTCTGTGGATAATCTGTTTGCACCAAAACGTATGCTCATGGTCAAAAGCCATTTCAGCCATGCAATTCTCGCTTCTTAGTATGTTCTTCTACTCATCAGATAGTTTGGTCCTTATCCTCTGCATATTTACTTCATAGTAGCAATACTGAGAAACCTTGGCGTTGAAGAAGTTACCCTGAACGACCATTTGATCCTTGAGAGGATCCTGCAAGAATTAAAGCAAATTAGTATAGTGCTTGTGGTTTAGGGTTTATGGTTTATGGTTTAGGGTTTAATGCTTGACCTATTACTCGACCTAGTACTCGAGCTAATACTTGACCACGCATTCGACCTAACATCGTGCTTGACCTAACCTATTACTCGACCAAAAACCTCGACCTAACTTATTGCTCGACTCAGAAGTCGACCTGGTACTCGACCTAACCTATTACTTGACCGAGAACTCGACCTAACCTATTACTCGACCAAGAACTCAACCTAACCAATTGTTTGACCAAGAACTTGACTCGTACTTGACCACAAACTCGACCTAATGCAATGCTCGACCACCGTCCAACCAATTTCTCGTTCAAATGCAAACAAACCTAGTTCAAATGCAAGCAAACCCAGTTAATGCAAACAACAAACATTAAAACACATGCGATTAAAATAGGATGAACGAAGATTAAAACACTCATAGGCAAAATTTCCACTTACCTCGCGATGATGCTCTTTCTTCTCCATAGTCGCGGTTTTCTTGGGAGAAGGTGATGGTGCTCCTCACGTATGTGCCATTTGAACGGGTTTGCTATGAATTGTAATGAGGAAATGGTTTGCTATAGAATGGTGCAACTCGTGATGATTCAAGTTATATGCAACGGTTTCAGTTTTTATTGTCCTTTCATTTCAGGTGCTCCATTTATTTGCGTTTTTAAAGGAGAGAGGCATTTTGGGTTTTAACCAGCATTGATCTGCTATGGTTGCAAACAAAAAAAAGGGAAGTGTTATATTTGCAAATTCAACTCAAAAAGGAGCTATATTTGCAAATTTTCCCAAAAACATATGGCAATTATTGTTTCAACATCAACCATCGACCAAAAGTTAGGAAGTTAGGCATCATATCGTTTTCAAAGTCCCATCCCTCAAAAATCAATTAATTTAGTCTTCCTATCTCTTTATCTTTATTCCTATCTTTATTGAAATAATATATTTCTTATATGTACTTTTACACAAAGTGGAATATTCCCTCCTTCATCATTTTAACTAGTGTTGTAAAAATCGAATCGGAAAAAAAACTGATCTAGTAAAAGGGCTGGGGATCAATTGGTTAGACCAATAGTAAAAAATCAGATGACATCATTATAATGTAACAAATATAAAGTAATTATAAAAATATTAATATTTGTATACAAATATATTATAAATAAGTTATTTAATTTTTTTAATGTAGTTAAATTTAAATTAAATATAAATTGTATGAAATTTTAAATGTATAATTAAATACTTTTATAAAAAATAGTATAAAATATGTTTTAACTAAAAATGTGTTAAAAATTATAATAAATCTCTTTTATATCGAATCTTTTTTTTTCCCGAAACGATAGTGTATTAACAAGGCATGAATTGCCAATTTACATAGCCACAATGGCTAGAAAATCCTCATGGTGGTGCAATTGGAGACCAGTGCGATAATCCATGAGGCCAAAGGCCCACAAGGAGCATACAAAACCCACGAAGGGCAACCCGACGAGTGGGAAGAAAAAGAAAAACAATTTAAACCCGCACGAGACGGGAAGCAATACCATTTAAACCCGCACGAGACGGGAAGGGTTGGCAATCTAGATGACCTAAGTTCAACCGAATTTAAATCCGCACAAGACGGGAAGGGTTGAGGATTTGGACAACCTAGGAACAACCCAAATTACAAAAATATAAAAGCCCTGTTATATCGGGGCACTAATACTATACAAAATTGATACTACGCATCGCAATGGGCCCACAACTAATGGCTTGTAATGAAAGAAATTAGAACTAAATCTCTAACTCTCACTTCAAGTCGTGGTGTGAATCCAACCTGCAGAGGCCGTAGTACCAAAAAAAAAAAAAAACCTGGACAGTTCACGAACAGTGTTACTGTTCATGGATGGTGGACTGTGCTGGGAATTTGAATTTTTACTGTTGCATGAATAGTAAAATACTGTTCATGCACCAGTAAAAAAATCGCACCGTTGTCGCACCGAATCGCCCACACGCACCGTGATTTTTTCCTTTTTGCCAGCCTGGTGGCGGAAGTTTTGAGAGCCAATATTCATAAGAGATTAATAATTCTTTTATATCGGATCTGACTCAGCCCAATTCGCGGTCGGACCGAATGGCTCTGGGTTTGACTACAATGGTTTTAACATAATTGGAGTGACTTGTCCATTCTTAAAATTTGATGGACAATGGCGCCATAATTAAATTACCACCTTTTCCTTTTCAATTATAAAATTAATTGAACTTTTTTTCTGGCGATAATGTATGCCAATTATTAGAATTGGCTGGTGATATTGTTAGAATAGAAATTAGCTCTGAAAACTACATTTAAATGCATAAGTTTTCTAATTTTGTTTTCATTCTCTATTCTATATTGTTTCCCATCTTTATTTCTTTCTTTGAGTACCAAAATTAACCACACTCTCTCTTGATTTTTCTATTTTTATCTTTTTATTTTCGTAAATTTTGTGTATTAAGATAGATTTTTATTTTTTAATATTAAGATTGATTTTATCACTCTCGCTTATTATCTCTCGAGTATTAAGATAGATTTTGTGATTTTCCATAGTTTTTGTTTAAGTTAAATACGTTTTTTGTCCCCCTTTTATTGGAATTGATTTTTTTTTTCAATGTCTAAGCTCCTTCAGGCATAGAAACTAGCTCAAAACTCTCACTATCTAAGGTTTTACATTGATTTAAGAAAAATTTTTAACATAGGAAAGCAAATTAAGTCCACATTGGAAAATTTAGTTTGGTGGTACAAAATTACATGAAGAAAGGGAGAAAAGAGAAAATTTATATTCGGAATCATAACTTTTGTGATGTAACCAATAAACAAATAATCTATCATAATTAAAATCTAATTATTATACTAAAAAAATTGAAAACAGAGAATTCACAATTGTACATACTTTCCAAGAAATTGCGATTGAAATCTGCAACCAAGAAAACAAATTCGATTAAGGAGCAAATGAAGAGATTGTGATAATAAGTTAGGAATATTTAATTAAAGAAGTAAACGAATAGGAAAATTTAAAAAATAAATAATAAAGATGAGAGAAAAAGGGGGGAAAATTATTAAAAGATTTTATAGAATATTAGATGTAAGAAATAAAGAGGAGAGAAAAGATATGGGATAGTGAATGAAAATAAAATTGGCTTATCTAATTAAGATTAATTTGGGCATATAGTGATGAAGGTACATGCTTTCGCAACCCGATAAGATGGTTTTGATTCAAAATAATTCGACTTCATGGGTGACAAATGTTCTTGCAAAATATATTTCGGAGTGGTTCCTCGAAGTAAATTTTCTGATATTTAAGTCAGCACTCGATAAATGTATTGTATTCTTAATTCGCTCGAGAGTCCCAATACCTAGTTATTTTTCGAGCTTATATACATTCTCCCTCAATTTGTGGGATTTGTTGTCACGATTTAGTGCATTGGTTACAGCTGTAACTGTTGATTGCACGCCATTGTATTTCTTCAAGATTATAGCATGTTGTTACGCTCTTATGGATAAGCACGACCTCACTGAGTTCTCACTTTGCAGTTTGGGACTTCATCTACCTGTGTTTGAGGTTCCATACACTTAGTGTGATTTCAGTATGCTTCTATTCTCATTATTTATACTTAGATTTAGAGTTCAAGGCCTAGCTAGGTAATATGCTGTTGAAGCTTAGGCCCTTGGTCTTCATATGTCGTTGAGATCTGGACCTTGGATGAGCTGAGGTTCCTTATCGTCATGTATTGCTGAGATCTAGCCTTTGGTCTTTGGACGAGATGAGTTTTCATCTCATCTTGGATTATTGAGATCTAGCCTTTCATTTAAGATAAGAAATTAGGTCTCATATACATCATAAGCCCCCAGACCTTGGCGTGGTAATGTCAGGCCGAGGTATTATCAATACTAGGGTTTCTAGGTTTTTGGAAATAAAAATAGGTGTGATGATTTGACTTGCCGTGCTTATCGTTTATTAAGACTTATTGTATCTTGTGTAATCAGATAGCGCTCATCTTTTAAGACTACGATATTTAATGCCGTGGGGCTCTAGAAGATTTGGTTTAAACGCGTACGGAAGCTCTAGGGTTCTGTATAAAAAGTTCTCGCTTTTCGCTTCTAGGTATTCCATCGTGTGATGTCATTTTCTTTACTTTTTTTCACTCACAAGCTTTGTGGCTTTCTTCCGGTGAGGAGTTGCCCTTTTCCAACGAGTGTCCGGTGAAGCGATCTCTGCTCAGAGTATTTTTTGCCTCCGTCCAGTCAAAGCGATTAGGAGAAAAAGTAAGTATGTCTTCTACTTAATCTATATCTTCCGAATCTTCTAGATGGGAAAGAAACTGTGTCCTTGGCCGACAGGAGGGTAGTTTTTTTGGCTTGTCCAGCTAAGGGAATTTTTCTAATTATGTATTAGTGAGTCTAGTAGGAGAATGGTAACTAAGAGGAAGTGAGTGTTTGTTGTGTCTAGTTTTGAAGAGGAGGGTAGTGTACTTGAGGATAAGTGGTTTTGTCTGGGATGATGAGTTCATCGTTGGAGGAGCAAGAGGAATTTGTTGGTCAGCCTGCAGTGGCGTACCTTGAAAAATTCATGCCTACTACCGAGGCCCTTTCGACGGTTTTTGGAGAAGCCGACATGAGGGAACTTAGAAAGATGTTCCATATTCCCAAAGAATATGGGGCTAGGTCTGCAGGTCTTGAGGGAAGGGCATGTCACCCCTCTGTGAGGTATTTGACGGTGTATGAAGAACACTTGAAAGCCGGAATAAGGTGATGTGATTTCAACCTAGATGATATGATTCACATTCGGAAGGATCGAAAACACTTAGAAGTTGCCCGGGATATACCTAAGGGAAGCTTAGACTGGGATGGTGTAAACCGCAACCCACTACCTATGAAATTGATAAGAACCTTTGTATAAAATGCCACAACCAATTACACCAGAAATTGGTTGATAAGTTTGTATGAACGCCACAAGTCTCCAAGGAGAACTTGATAAGTTCTAAGTTCTTAAAGAACCAAATGAGATAAACTCACACTTTCTATTGCTCAAACTTGTTTTCAAAGTAGTACAAAGATGCCTATTTATAGGCTAAAATAAGTCTTAAAAAAAAAATTCTAAATATCCTAGTCTAGAAAAAATAAATATTAATTTGACTTTCTACTTCTAGACTAGACTAATAAAAATTTTACATTTTAATATATTAATTATGCACCATTCTGGATGATTTATTGGCTAAATAAAAGGCACATTGGAATGGTATGTTGACCAAGTGTTGGAATGAGTAGGTTCATACATCTTTGAGTTGGCTTCCAAGACTTTATTAAATGCTTCTTTGACTGAATTTTCAGCCATGACTTTTCATCCTTCTATGCCTCAAAATATATGCTTGACCATTGAATTTGAAGTCTTCAACACTTGATTACATGAATAATTGTTGGCTGGAATTTGGACCATCTTTAGGACCAAAATTAATCTTTGACTTAGATCAAATGCACTTTTGAACTTGGACCTTCGCTCCATTGAATTGGGTGGGAAGTTGGGGCCAAGTTCGCATCTCTGGCTCCAATTCGCATATTTGAGCCGAAGGTTGGGAAGTCTGCATTGCGCATATTTGAGTCGAAGGTCGGGAAGTCAGAGCCATGTTCACATCATTCCCCTCCTCTTGAGAAGGATTTCTCCTCAAATCTTCAGCACCTACATGATAGAGACTTAAGTTAGAAACATTGAAGACATTGTGAACGTCGTATTCACTCGGTAAATCATGTTTGTAGGCGATGAAGGTGAAATCCGCAACCTTGTCACGATCCGATTTAATTGTCACAATCCAAGATTCTTTGACCGGATAATCCTGCAAAACAGATCTTGGAGTGGTTCTCCGGGGTAAACTCTCAGATGCCCAAGTTAGTCTTGTTGCCGAAGTTTAGTAATTTTTCAGTAATAGGAAATGGATCCCCTTACCTAGTGGTTTTCCCCATGTATATATCCTCTTTCCTCATAAAGAGAGATGGATTGTTATCCTTATCTTCTTCCCTGATAGAGGGGGATTGGTTGTTATCCTTATTCTCTTTCTTGATAAAGAGGGATTGGTTGTTATCCTTATCTTCTTATCTTCTTATCCTCTTCCCTTCTGTAGGTAGTGCGAAGGTCCCCTGGCCTTAGGCTCCAAGGTCTGGAACTTCGCTTGTCTCCGAAGTCTGATCTTTGGACTCTAAGATTTGGAACTTCGCTTATCTCCTAAGTCTGATATTTGAACTCCAAGATCTAGAACTCTAGTCATTGACTAGTAACTCAGCATAATCTATACACATCAGTAGGCATTATCATTGATGTGCTTTAAAACTTGAAAAGGTTTATCTCCTCTTAGTTGCAACTTGGATTTTCTTTGTGTTGGGAACCTTTCTTTCCTCAAGTGCAACCAAACCTAATCTTCTGGTTCAAAGATGAGCTTATGACGCCCCTTGTTGGCTTGTTGTTCATATCTTCGCGTCTTCTCCTCGATGTTGAGTCTTGCTTTCTCATGGATTTGCTTCACAAATTCAGCATTCTTTTTGCCATCTAGATTCAATCTTTCACTTATAGGCAAAGGTGTTAGATCCATTGGAGATAATGGATTAAAGTCATAAACAATCTCAAAAGGAGAAAATTTAGTGGCAGAATGTACATTCCTATTGTATGCAAAACCAACATGAGGCAAACAAACATCCCAAGTCTTAATATTCTTACCAATGATCAACCTCAACAAAGTAGATAAAGTACGGTTAACAACTTCAGTTTGACCATCGGTCTAAGGATGACAAGTAGTAGAAAACAAGAGTTTTGTATCCAATTTTCCCCACAAAGTCTTCTAAAAATAACATAAAAATTTTGTATCTCAATCAGATACAATGGTTCTCGGCATTCCATGCAAACGAATTACTTCTTTAAAAAACAACTCAGCAATATGTGATGCATCATTCGTTTTATTACATGCAATGAAATGCGCCATTTTTGAAAATCTATCAACTATCACAAAACTTGAATCTTTCCCATTGTTAGTTCTCGGTAAACCCAAAACAAAATCTATTGACAGATCAACCAACGGCTTCTTTGGAATCGGCAAAGGTGTGTATAAGCCATTAGGTTGAACCTTTGATTTTGCTTTCTTGCAAATAATACAGTCTTCACAAATTTTCACAACGAGACTTTTCATTTTTGGCCAATAAAAATGTTCTTGCAAAATTGCCAAAGTTTTTACTATGCCAAAGTGTCCCATAAGTCCCCCACCATGTGCTTCCCTAATTAACAATTCACGCATAGAAGACTTAGGAATGCAAAGCTTGGACTCTTTAAATAAAAACCCATCATGCTTATAAAATTTTTCACATGAACCTTTTTCACATGCTTGGAATACTTGACAAAAATCAGAATTATCACAATATAATCCTTTAATTTGCTCAAAGCCAAGGAATTTAGAATCTAATAAAGTCAATAAGGCATACCTCATAGAGAGTGCGTCGGCTACAACATTCTCTTTACCTTTCTAGTATCGAATGACATACGGAAAGGTCTCAATGAATTCCATCCATCTTGCATGCCTTTTGTTAAGCTTATGTTGGCCTTTCAGAGATTTCAATGATTCATGATCAGTGTGGATCACGAATTCTTTAGCCCATAGATAGTGCTGCCATGTCTTTAAGGCTCAGACCAGCGCATACAACTCCTTGTCATAAGTCGGATAGTTGAGAGTTGCTTTGCTTAACTTCTCGCTAAAGTATGCCAAGGGTCTTCCTTCTTGCATCAAGACAGCGCCTACTCTAACACCTAAAGCATCACACTCAACTTCAAATGTTTTATCAAAATTAGGCAAAGAAAGTAAAGGAGAGTTGGTTAATTGAAATTTAAGCTTTTGAAAAGCTTGCTCTTGCTCTTCTTCCCATTTGAATTCCACATTCTTCTTGATGACTTTGGTTATGGTGCAGCCAAGGTGCTAAAATTTTTAATAAATCTTGTATAGAAACTTGCGAGACCATGGAAGCTTCGCACTTCGCTAACATCTTTGGGGGTCGGCCATTCTTGAATTGCTTTTACTTTTTTCATGTCAACTGAGATACTATTAGCACTTACAATATAACCAATAAAATTTACTTCATTAGTGCAAAAGGTACACTTTTTCGAATTGGCATAAAGCTTCTCCTCCCTGAGCACACTTAACACACATGTTAGACGTTCAAAATGATCATTCAAACTTTTTGAATACACTAAAATGTCATCAAAATAAACAACCACAAATTTTCCAATGAATTTTCTCAAAACATGATTCATCAAGCGGATAAAAGTGCTTGGTGCGTTAGTTAAGCCGAAAGGCATTACTAACAATTCATACAATTTATGTTTTGTTTTAAAAGCAATTTTCATTCATTACCTGTTTTCATTCTAATCTGATGGTAACCATTTTCAAATCAATTTTGGAAAACACAATTGAACCACATAATTCATCAAGTAAATCGTCTAATCGAGGAATTGAATGGCGATATTTTACCGTTATGTTGTTCACGGCTCGATAGTCTATGCACATCCTCCACGACCTATCTTTCTTTGGTACCAATAGGATTGGTACAGCACACAGACTCATGCTTTCCCGAACCCAACATTTGTTCAACAAGTTTTCAACTTGTCTTTGAAGTTCTTTAGTCTATTTGGGACTCGTCCTATAAGTAGGTTTATTTGGAATGGAAGCTCCTGGGACGAAGTCAATTTGGTGTTCAATACCACGAAGTGGTGGCAATCCCTTCGGAATTTCTTCTGGAAATATATCTTTAAAGTCTTGCAAAATAGATACAATACTGCTCGGTAGCTCATCGGCCAAGTCGTTAGTACTCAAATCAGCCTCTTTAAACAAAATCAGTACAAAAGGAAGTTGAGAATTTAAAGCACTTCGGATCTTTTTCTTTTTTTTTTTTTTTGCAAACACACAGAATTTTTCTTCTTTTTTACTCAGAATGAATGTTTTTTCTCTCTCCTTTTTCTTTTCAATCTTCGTTTTGCTGCTCAACTCTTTTTTTTTCTTTTTCTCTTCCTCTTTTTTCTACTCACTTTTTTTTTGCAGCTTTTTGTAACTTCACTTGATCTTCATAAATTTGATTAGGACTCATAGGCACAAGAGTTACATTCCTCTGATTATAAACAAAAGAATATTTATTAGTGAAACCATCATATCGGACTCGTCTGTCATATTGCCATGGCCTTCCTAACAACAAATGGCTTGCTTGCATGGGAACTACAACACAAATCACCTCGTCCTCATACTTCCAGATGCAAAATGACAAGTTCTCTTGTTTGGAAACTCGGACTTCTCCACAATCATTAAGCCATTGGATCTTGTATAGCTTCGGATGCTTGATGATTGGCAAACCTAACTTTTCAACCATGGAGATACTAACTACATTAGTACAACTCCCACCATCAATTATGACACTACAAACCTTTCCATTAACGTAGCATCGGGTGTGGAAAATGTTCTCTCTTTGTGCTGCTTCGTCCTCTATGGCTTGCACATTAAGAACTCACCTCGTAACTAATAGCTCACCTTGGACTGGCTCCTCCTCATCCGATTTGTCAAGAGCGGTGGCATGGAGTTGGATTCATCTTCATCTTCCGTCTCGTACTCTCCATCATCCCTTATGATCATTGCAAGCTTGTTCGGACATTGGCTTGCGATGTGACCCTTGCCTTGACATTTAAAACATCTAATGTCATGAGTTTGAGAGGTAGAAGGATCATTGTTACTTTTCGAAGTCGTCTCTTTTGAAGTTGTCTTGGCTTACTTCAAGGAAGCCGTAGGTCGTTCCTCCTTCTTTGGAGTACTCGTCTTCCAAGTACTTTGACGCACACTACCTCCTCTTTTGAGTTGTTGCTCTACTTTGACAGTCGTATATACCATATCCTGTAACTCCACATAATGGTACATCTCAACTCGGTCTTGAATGTCTCAGTTCACTCCATTCAGGAATCTAGCCATGGTGGCTTCTCGGTCTTCTTCTACATTGGCTCTTATCATCGCAACCTCCATTTCTTTGAAATAATCTTCCACGCTTCGGCTTCCTTTCTTAAGCCCTTAAAGCTTATAGTGGAGGTCTCGGTAATAGTAACTAGGCACAAATCTCTTTCGCATGATTGCATTTATTTCTTCCCAAGTTTCAACAGATCTTTCACCATTTCTTCTCATACTTAGCACCAATTGATCTCACCATGTGATGTGATTTCGACCCAGATGATATGATTCACAATCGGAAGAATCGGAAACACTTAGAAGTTGCCTGAGATATGTCTAAGGGAAGCTTAGACTGGATGGTGTAAACCTCAACCCACTACTTATGAAATAAATAGGAACCTTGGTATAAAAACGCCACAACCAATTACACCAAAAATTGGTTGATAAGTTTGTACGAATGCCACAAGTTTTCAAGTAGAACTTGATAAGTTCTAAGTTCTTAAAAAACCAAATGAGATAACCTCACAATTTCATTACTCAAAACTTGTTTTCAAAGTAGTACAAAGATGCCTATTTATAGGCTAAAATAAGTCCTAAAAATAAATAATAAAATCCTAAATATCCTAGTCTAGAATATTAATTTTGACTTTCTAACTTCTAGACTAGACTTTAAGAAGACCAATAAAAATTCTGCGTTTTCATACATTAATTACGCATAATTCTAGATGATATGCCGACTGAAATCAATGCTCATTGGAATGGTACGTTGACCAAGTGTTGGAATAAGTAGGTTCATGCATCTTGAGTTAGATTCCAAGACTTCATTAATACTTCTTTGACTATTTTCCAAGGCTGAATTTCGTCTTTTAATGCCTCAAAATGGATGATTGACCATGGAATTTGAAGTCTTCAACACTTAACTATGTGAATAATTATTGGCTGGAATTTGGACCAACTTTGGACTAAAATTGATCTTTGACTTGGATAAGATGCACACTTGAACTTGGACCTTCGCTCCATTGAATTGGGTGGGAAGTTGGGTCCAACTTCGCATATTTGGTTGCAGAGTTCACATTTTTGGCTCCAAGTTCGCATCTTTGAGCCGAAGGTCGGGAAGTCTGCACTGTGCATCTTTGAGTCGAAGGTTGGGAAGTCAGAGCCGAGTTCACATCACCATGTTAGTGTATAATCAGAAAACTCAATGACAACAAGTTTTACCTTCTTGAAGTCGGAGTATTGGTGACAATCAAACACAAACTCCATCTTTTTTTCCCACTCAATGTAAGCCTTCGGGTCTGATCGGCCATGAAAAGGAGGAATTTTCATCTTGATGGCATTAAGATTGTTATCTTTCTTTTGTCTCCTCCAATTTGGTCTTTTAGTGTGCCCAAAAGATTCCTTATCAAATTCATCATCAACTTCATCAAGCTCTTCATCGTCCACCTCTTGTGTTTTTCGCATTCTTTGGATGTTGGAGGTGTGTGAAGGAGCCATTTGAGATTCCGCCTCCAATTGATCAATTCTTTCATGCAAAGGTTCAAGTTCTTGCCGTAGCAATCCTTTCATTTCTCCCACAAGGCTTCGATTTGTAAGTTTTGTGGATGATTTTCCTCATTAGAATGGTGAGACATTTTTGAAAATCCTGCAAGAAAAGTCCTCACAAATAATATTCACTCCACTCACACTCTCGTTATCTCGCTTAAGGTTCTTATGGAATTGAACAATTACCAAGGGAGAGAGTGACTTTCACAACTAAAACTTATCAAACAATTTTTATGTTCTTAAGTTGTGAAGATGAATATCAAGAAAATATGACAAATCAAAGATAAGAGAACTATGAATAATGAATATATCAAAGAATAAGAGTAGGAAACAAATTGAAGAACAAACAAAGTTAAGAAACAATGAACTAGATGATTAATGGAAATTTAGGCCAAGGTTGATTGAGAAGAACTTATCAATGAATCTTTTGGCAACCTAGATAACAAAAGAAAATATTATAACACAATTTTGGGAAATGAAATTTTGTATCCACTTCTTCTATTATATATATATATATATATATGTATATATATATATATATATATATTTATTTATTTATTTATTTATTTGGCCAGCACTTTTTTTTACGGCCTTTTTTTTTATGTAATAAATATAGAAGTGGAGATGAGAAAGTGATTCCTTAAAATTCCAAACTCACTGCTAGGAACCTTGCCAACTTGCGACAAAAACCATTAACAAAAATGTGAATCTTGAATGTCAAGAAAGTCAAGAATTAAGAAAGGATAAAAATATAAAACGGAAAACAAGGATATGCAGCCTTAGAGATGGCTCTGATACCAAATGATGTGATTTCGACCTAGATGATATGATTCACATTCGGAAGGACCAGAAACACTTAGAAGTTGCCAGGATATGTCTAAAGGAAGCTTAGACTGAGATGGTGTAAACCGCAACCCACTACCTATGAAATAGATAGGAACCTTGGTATAAAATGCCACAACTAAGTTTGTATGAATGCCACAAGTCTCCTAGGAGAACTTGATAAGTTATAAGTTCTTAAAGAACCAAATGAGATAAACTCACACTTTCTATTGCTCAAATTTGTTTTCAAAGTAGTACAAAGATGCCTATTTATAGGCTAAAATAAGTCTTAAAAAAAATCCTAAATATTCTAGTCTAGAAGAAATAAATATTAATTTGATTTTCTACTTCTAAACTAGACTAATAAAAATTCTGCATTTTAATATATTAATTACGCGCCATTTTAGATGATTTATTGGCTAAATAAAAGACACATTGGAATGGTACATTGACCAAGTGTTGGAATGAGTAGGTTCATGCATATTTGAGTTGGCTTCCAAGACTTCATTAAATTCTTCTTTGACTGAATTTTCAGCCATGACTTTTCGTCTTTCTATGCTTCAAAATAGATGCTTGACCATTGAATTTGAAGTCTTCAACACTTGACTACATGAATAATTGTTGGCTGGAATTTGGACCATCTTTAAGACCAAAATTAATCTTTGACTTGGATCAAATGCAAATTTGAACTTGGACCTTCGCTCCATTGAATTAGGTGGGAAGTTGGGGCCAAGTTTGCATCTCTGGCTCCAATTCGCATCTTTGAGCCGAAGGTCGGGAAGTCTACGCCGCGCATCTTTGAGTCGAAGATTAGGAAGTCAAAGCTGAATTCACATCATAAGGTTTCCTGCATGTCAAGTTCTTGTTGACATTTTGAACTACTATAGGATAGTCTTGGCCCAACTGGCCCCCAACTCGATGAGGACCATTATTGGGTTTGAGGTGTTGTGCCAAGATGGGAAGATAGAGAGTTTTGTGGACCTGATATTTTTACTGTATGAAAAGGTCTGTGAATTCAATGGGATATTTTGCCTTTTTTTCCAAAATTTGGAAGTAAAGTTGTGAAGCCTTCTACCCACCATGAGTGGAAGAGAAAATTTTTCTTTATAAAATTTGAAGTTTGTGAGCTGAATACGGAGTGGTTCTACATAGATACGAATGATGCGTATCCAAATTGCAAGAAACAGAACCCTCCAGGCTGTGCTTACATATAGTTTCGAGAAGAAAAGATTGGTAGTTATACTGAAGAGGAATTGGTTAAGTACAAATTGAACCACGCCATTGTTGAAGCTAAATCTCGGATTGTTCAGTCAGTCAAAAAGGAAGAGTCGAAGGGTAGGACTTTTATACTTTAGAATAAATTTTGCTATTTTTGTGTTCGCTAATTATTTATGATTGTTTTTTATTTTGTAGTGGTGAAATTCAACAATTCAATTAAGGGTGGCCCATCGAAGGAGGTACACCCCAGCGCTGAAGAATCTCCTTCCTCTAGGAAGAGAGGAAGGCTAAGAAGAGGATGACCGAGGTCAGGACATCGGTCAAAGGAAAATGAATAAGGTCCCTAGCAGCAAGGGAACAGCTGGCCTGGGGGAAGCCGAGGTCATGATCTCGGACATAGTGTTCCACTTCTCCATACCCATGGGAGACTCACCGGGGATGATGATCTAGGGCATGAAGGATCATTAGAAAAGGTTGGCCGAGATGTCAATAGCTGACCTTAACAACAATTTGGCTTCTACGTTGCCATAGGTATAAAAGTTTTGGCTACTGTATATATTTTTTTATGGTTTTGTTCTAAGGAATGTTGTTATTAAGCTATGCATTTGGATTATAGCGCTAGTTGTATGGGTGAATTCTTCCAGAGGGCTAATCACCTAGCCGTGGAAGCCCCCAAACATAAAGTTAAGGTGACTCAACTAAGGGGTGTAGAGGTGGAATCTCTGAAGGAGAGAAGGAAGTTGGAGAAAAAGGTTGCGTTCCTCCGCCAACAATGGGGGGACATGGAGGTCCAAAAATTTAAAAGCATCAATTAGAGAGATTTTGCAAAATTGCTCATATTGCTATTGAAAAAGGTCTTTCACACACAAGATTTTGGGCACTTTGCAGTGAATTTGTCTTAGGCGGCTAAAGAGATAGGACGACATGAAGCGGTCGTCAAAATTCGAGAGCAGTTCCCAACTTTGAAGTTGGAAGAGCTGCTTTGCTATGATCCTGAGGCCATGGCGAGGGCGGATAGGGCCAATATTGATATTGTGAAGGGATTTGATGGTTCATTCACACTATTACAACATGTGGCATCTCAGAGCTCTGTTATGACCTTGGAGGAGTTTGATGCTTATGTGGTCGATGAAGATCTGGACCTCCAGACTCCAAAAGCTAAGACATCGTCTTGGGGAGAGGAGATCCAAAAAGATGCTAGCTCTTAGGCTTTTTTTTTTTTTTTGTAAGGACAATTCTTTCAATTAATGAAGTTCTAATTTTTCTTCAGTTTTTATTATATCATGGTCGTCTGTTATCTTCAGGAACTACTTTTAATATGTTGTGTGAGAAAGTTAGGATACTCGAAATTGCGCATACTGAATTTCAGGACACTATATTTAGACTAGGAAATGAAAACAAAGATCTCAAGGGTCAAGTTGCTTGTCTTGAGCAGTTGAGCCGTAGTCTTAATGAAGACAAGGTAAAACAACAATGTGCAATGGGAGATCTGATCCTTAAAGAGAGATTAGCTAGAGTAGAAATCGAAAAGAATAAGGAGAGGATTGCTATTTTATCTGCCGAAATTGAAGATATTTCTTCTGAAATAAAAGGCAGAGATTTAGTAATCCATACCATAACTGCCGAGTTAGACAGCAAACAGCGAGAGGTTCAGGGTCTCCAAGATGTGCTTGGGTCATATAGGAAGTAGATTTCAAGTTGCAATTTGAATGCAAGACCTAAAGGTTGAAGATCGAGAAAATGGAAGCTTGGCTGAAAGAGGCGGGTCTGAAGATGACACCTGCGGATAGAGATGCTATTGAAATAATGATGGCAAAATTGGAACTCTTGTCCAAACACTGTTACATATAAGAGAAAAGAAATAGTGTTTAACATGTATCTCCAAGATAGATTTAAATACGAGGAGGAGAAAATGAAAGGAAAAGGGAAATTGTAAACTCATTTTGTATGTAATATGTTTATTCGAATAAAGCAATTGGCCCAAGATCCCCACCCTTTGGGTGTTTGGCGTTCTATTCATTTGATATTCTAATGAAACAAATAACTCGAGATCCCCACCCTTTAGGATATTTGGGATTCAATTTGAGTAATCCGAGATCCCCACCCCTTGGGGGCGTTTGAGATTTAATTTTAGTAATCCGAGATCCCCACCCCTTGGGATGTTCAGGATTTAATTTAGTAATCCGAGACCTCACCCCTTGGGATGTTTGATATTTAACCTGAAGAGTATTTAAATTATTTTCTCACCTCGTAGGATGTTCCATTTTGCCACCCTCATAAATGTTCACATTCTCCTCATCTGCTTGGGATGTTATGGAGTTTGCAGCTAAACTCAGCTGAACCGAGATTACACGTGATTTTCTTGATTTATGATTTAGCAAGGTGGTTTCACCAACCTTGAATCAAGTTTAGGACAGTTATCATTCCCCTACTCGATTTAAAAAGAGCCAAAACAAAAACAATATTTTATTCATTATACAAAATTTTAAACGTAAAAACTGTTTGCTGACATGCTAGACTCAGGGTAATAAGTTCCCATCCATTGTGGCCAAGTGATTGATTCTGGACTTTGACGCATCAATGACCCTATATGGGCCTTCCTAATTGTTTCATTTTTGCGTAAGACCAGATCTCCTAGGGCAAACTCGTTGATTTTCACCTGTTCATTATAATATTTTTTCATAACCTGTTTGTATTGTGCTTTTTTTACCGATGCTAGATCTTAGCATTCTTTCAATAATTTCAAGTTCAACCGAATCTCTTCTGCCTCAGCATTGAAGGCTACAACTCTGGGACTTAGAACTCCAATCTCTGCTGGAATGACAGCCTTTTATCCATATGTCAGGCCATAAGGGGTTTCCTCTGTTGCTGCTCGATGTGTGGTGCGATAAGCCCACGGGACATTTGGGAGGTTTTTCACCAAATTCCCTTTTTCTTTATCCAGCCAAGTCATGAGTCCTTGCAGTATCGTGCGATTTGTGATTTCGACTTGGCCGTTGGCTTATGGATATGCAACAGAAGTGAAGTTTTGTTTAATCTGAAGTTCTTCGCATCAAGAACAGAAAGGATCATCTGCAAATTGTTTCTTATTGTTGAAATGATCACATGAGGGATACCAAGTCTACAAACAATTTTGCTCCACACAAACTTTAGGATGTTTTTTCCAAAAATAGTAGCCAAAGGTTCAGTTTCTACTCACTTGATAAAGTAGTCGATGGGGACTATTAAGAACTTCAAATGTCCTGACTCTTTAGGAAAAGGCCTAAGAATATCAATCCCTCATTGCATAAAAGGCCATGAACTCTAGATATTGATCAACTCTATTTTAGGTCACCTAACTATGGGAGCATGAAACTGGCATTTGACACATTTTTCCATGAAGTCGTGGGTGTTTTTAAACATGGTTGGCCAGTATTAACCCTAACGAATGATTTTCTTGGCAAGCATGCGAGATTTTACTTGGCTTTCACAAGATCTGAGGTGCACTTCTTGGAGTATATAATCTGCCTACTGAGGCCCAATACATTCGAGCAAAAGTTGGAGGTAAGATCATTTGTAAAGGATGCTGTCATGTATTACATATTAGGGTGCCTTTAACTTTAGTTTTCTCGCTTCATTCTTGTCATCTGGCAGTTCTCCATTTTATAAGTATTTCCATATAGGAGTTATCTAATTATCTCCCACCTCTTCAATGGTTATTATGACATTTTTTTCAATGCTCCTGTAAAGAAGTACCTCCACCAAAACCTTCTTATTCACATGAGAAAATGTGGAAGATGCTAACTTGTTTAGGGTATTGGCCCTTTTATTTTTCGACCTGGGGATCTGTACAATGTTAAAACTATCAAAAGAATGACCAAGATGGTGTACTTTATCAAGATATTTCTTCATTTGGGGTTCCTTAGTTTCATAGGAATCTTGTACCTAATTGACGACAATTTGAGAGTCGCTGTATGCGTGTACCTTTCTTGCTTTCATTCTTTGAGCTAGCTTCAACCTTGTAATCAAGGTTTCATATTCAGTTTCATTGTTAGTTGCTTTGAAGTCAAAGCGCAAAGCGTACGTAATCTTTGTGCCCTCTGGACTTCAAAGCAACAGGTCTGCTCCATTGTGATTTTCGTTTGAAGCACAATCTACGTATAAGGTCCAGACCTTTGAACCCTCTATTTCCTTTCCTGTGAACTCAGGTAACGACGGAAGGTTGACATTTGGGGTCTTTGTAGTAGGCATCTCAGCTATGAAATCTGTAAGAGTTTCAGCCTTTATTGTCGTTCGAGGGTGATAATGTATATCATGCTTCCCCAACTCTGTGGCCGATTTTGCCAACCTCCCTGAAACCTCTGGTTTGGAGAGTATCTGTTTAATGGGTTGGTTAGTAAGAACACATATGGGATATGCTTGAAAGTAAAGTCGCAACTGTCGGGCGGCATGAATTAAGGTTAGGATTAACTTCTCTGTTGGAAGATACCACGTCTTGACTCTTTAGAGGGCACAACTAATGTAGTACACTAGTCTTTCCACGTGGTTCACATCTCGGACAAGCATTGCACTGACGGCATTTGTTGAGGTCGCTAAGTATAAATACAAGCTTCCCCACATGTAGGTATTGTGAGTGCTGGCAAACTTGCTAGATGTCTCTTTAACTCGTAAAAAGCTTTTTAGCAATCTTCGTTTCACTCAAAGTTTTTGGCCTCTCTTAACATCTGGAAGAATGGGAGATGCTGGTCTGTCGACTGCGACAAGAATCTATTTAAGGCCGCTAACGATCCAGTCAACTTTTGTACTTCTTTTAAGGTTCATGGAGGCATCATCTCGGCGATAGCCTTTATTTTGTCTGGGTTGGTATCAATTCCTTTCTTAGAAACTACGAACCCAAAAATTTACCAGATCCTACCCCAACAATACACTTTTTGGGGTTCAGACATATTCCAACTTCCAACATGGTTTGTAAAGTCTTTTCTAGATCTTTGGGTGCACCTTCACTTTTTTCGACTTTATTTCCATGTCCTCCACATACACTTTCTAGTTCCTACCAATCTGGTTGGAAAATACTTAGTTGAGTAGGTGCTGATAGGTTGTCTCTACATTTTTCAATCTGAATAACATTTTTTATAGCAAAAAATCCCATCTCTGTGATGAAAACCGTTTTCTCGACATCTTCTTCAGCTATCAAGATTTGGTGATAATCTTTATAGGCATTGAGGAACATAAGGACCTCATATCCTGATATGGCTTCATCCTTCTGGTCAATCATGGGCAAAGGATAACAATCTTTCGGACAGTACTTATTAAGGTCAGTATAATCAATGCACATCTGTCAACTATCATCGGGTTTTTTTGACCAGTACTATATTAGATAACCAGGTTGGGTAGAATACCTCTTTGATGATATCAGATTGGAGTAGTTTTTTCACCTCTTCATTGACCACCAAATTTCTGTTTGGGGCCAATGATCTCTTCTTTTGCTGGACGGGTTTCACCCTGGAATCAATGTTGAACTTGTGTGTTATCAAATATGGCGAGATCCTAGGTATATCCTCTGGGCCCCATGTAAAAACTTCTTTGAATTGGCGGAGGAGATGAATAATGCGATCTTTGATTGTAGCTGATAGCGTAACTCCCATTTTAACCATCCTGTCAGGATGACTGTCATTTAGTACGACTTTTTGTATTTCATCAGTGATCTCTTGAGATTCAACCAAGCCCTCTTTCGTGTCAGCATATTGGGAGCTACGAGATGTGACCTCAGAGTTCTTGGTATCTCGGGGTTTCCGATGTGTGATCATAGAATTTTCAAGGGTATCCTGAGTTGTGACCTTAGGATTTCTAATTTCTCCGAGGTTCAGAGATGTGACCTCAGGATTTTCAGAGAGGACTATTGCACCTTTTTCTTTGTCTATTCTACCCCGAGGTGTCATAAGTTGTAACATCTCCTGAGTCTGGATGGCATGTACACTTTTCATCAAAGTATTTTTGCATTTGATGGTGATACGCATGCATTCTCTTACTGTATATTGATCTACTCGAACTAATGTCACGCCGTGCTCTATAGGGAATTTCATGACCAAATGGCCTTGGCTTTGTTTATCCATGATCTCCTGATGATCAGATTAAAAGGAGATAGGACATCCACGACGTAGAAGTCTGTCATTATGGTTTTTTCTCAGGAATAATACCCTATTGTAATTGCGAGTGTAATTTTGCCCACTGAAGAACAATTTCGTGAGCAAATATCACTAAAGGCATATTGGAGAATGCCGCAAAGTCGATCCCAACTTGAGAAAACAGTCAATATACCGGACATCAATTACGCTGCTATTATCAACATAAACCTTGTGTACTTAAGCATTAACAACAATAGTTTTGATCACCAAAGTGTCATTGTGTGGACTATGGCGGAGGCGTATCATCTTCTAAAAAGAGATGGCCTCGGAGGGTTTGAAAGCGTTTGTGGGTGTTGAGGAGAATTCTCCTAACATTGGCTTTGTCGCGGATTGCGATTGGCGCTTCACGATAACCACTAAATATGGCGTGGATGGCGCCCGGTAACATTGCGGTTGTCATAAAGCGAGAGGTTGGGATATCGGTATTGTGGATGATTGATTTGGTACTCTTGGTATGGTTAATTCATAGAGGAGTCCCATCTCGATCAATAGTCCATCTGATGTGAGAGTAAACCTTGTCCACCTTACCATCTCCCCAGCCTCTAGGCCGATGTTGGACTTCATCAAAGCGAAAATGCCATCTTTCAACATATTGACCAAGCATTCCATTACGGATGCAGTCTTGTATTTTTTTCTTAAGGTCTTTCTGATCCAACGATATCATATGCGTGATCATTATGAAAAGTGCACCACAAGTGTCGTGGCCTTTTGTGAGATATTGCTGTTAGCGGAACCGGGGGTCTAAGAAGATCTCTATGTATAGATAGGATCTCGGTGTGACTTTTAGTCAGTGGTGTGAGACTTTTTTTTTGAATTTGAGACTCCAAACGGCCTCGATTGTAGTTCACCTATCAAAGGCACTCTTCTGGGTGTTTTTCCCTTTAGCATCTTTCTGATGTTTTTTCTCATTTTTTCATTTTCCGCTTTCTTTTGTTGGTTTCTTCTTCTTTAGTATAACTATTCACCATCTTCCAAAATATTTGAGTGTCAATTGGTATGTCCTGTGCTAATTTTGTGTAGAATGGCCCGGGATTTGGACTATTCATAAAAGTCGAGAATACAAACTGATCATTCGATTGGCCACTTGAAAACTCTCATCGTTCATTCTGCGTATGATTTTATGGATTCATCTTTTCGTTGCTTGAGATTCATTAGATCTACAGTCATTTTGTGAAACTTCTTAATTTGAGAGAAGCGAGTGTCGAAAAATTTCGCCAACTGCCTGAATGATGAGACGCTATTACGTGGTAGGCTATCGATCCACACTCGTGCCTTTTCACTCATATAAATTGGGAATGCTTTACATATTACCTCAATTGGGGCATTTTTAAAGTTCATTGTGTATTTAAACCTCAATAGAAAATCAAGGGGTTAGAGTCACCCTCATAGGAGGAATTTTGTCAAGCCATTTGAATCTTGCCAGGGTCGATATTGCATGATATTGGGCGTAAAGGGTGATAGAGCATCTCTTTCATCATTAGAATCTAACAGACTATGAATATCGTCAACTACCTTATTGCTAATCAGAGGAAAATCATTATGTCAAGGGTGCTTCGGATCACATTTCGACCTAACCCTTAAATGGTCATTCACATAATTATTGTAAGTGTGAGAGGCTGAAACTTCACTTCTATCATCATTCATTCTCTGTTGATTGTGTTCGCAATTACTATGTCTTGGTTCAGCCTCGGACGGATGTGGATTATGTCTAGCTCTACGGAACTCTTCAAATTGCGCATGATGTTGCTCCATAAAGGCTCTCTAGTCTGCTTCATATTGTCTCTGTGCTAGAAAATTGTCTCTCTCCAAAGCCGTGTGCCGCAAATGCTTACTTTCATGAGCAGATGGATGTTTTGATTGTTTAGATATCCCATCTATACGTAATGGATCATTTTTTGCAGGGTTTGAACCACTACGTTGTGTTCTTCCTCGACTAGTTCCTTCAGCCGCCCTCTGTCTTCCAAATTTGGTTTCCACCATCTTTGTATTTGTCAGAATAAGAAAGGAGATTGCGAATATTCCTTCAGAAATTAAAACCTATTTCCCACAGACGGCTCCAGTTGGTGAAGGCTGTATCCGCAACCCAACTAAGATTCGAATAAGACAGTTCTGATCCAAAATAATTCGTCTTCTTGGGTGATAAATGTTCTTGCAAAATAGATCTTGAAGTGGTTTTCTAAGATAAATTCTCTGATGCTTAAATGCACTTGATAAATGTCTTTGTATTCTTAACTTGCTTGAGAGTCCCTATACTTGGTTGTTTTTGGGCTTATATACTTTATCCCTCAATTTGTGAGATTCGCTGTAATGATTTAGCATGTTGGTTACAGCTATAACTACTAATTGCATACCGTTGTATTTATTTGAGATTGTAGCATGTTGTTACGCGCTTATGGATAAGCACGACCTCACTAAATTCTCACTTCGCAGTTTGGGACTTCGTCTACCTGTGTCCAAGATCCCATACACTTGTGTGATTTCAGTGTGCTTCTATTCTCAATCTTTATACTTAGACTTAGAGTTCAAGATCTAGCCAGGTAATATGCTGTTGAAGCTCAGGCCATTGACCTTCATATGTTGTTAAGGTCCGAACCTCAGACGAGCCGAGGTTCCGCCTTGTCATGTATTGTTGAGATCTAGCCTTTGGTATTCGGAAGAGATGAGATTTTGCCTCATCGTGGATTGCTGAGATCTAGCATTTGATTTAAGATAGGAAATTGGGTCCCATATATATCATATAGTAAAAAGAATTAGGGTCTATATGGACAATATTTTAAAATATGTTTTGATATTTTTTGAAATAATGATTGTGAGATAGGGAGATGTATTACAAATTAAAAAAATATTTAGAAAGTTTAAAAATGCATTTTGAAAGCTGTTCATGCAATCTAACTTTTGGTCGGTCATTTGAATAATGTCTTAGGGATGACAACGGGGTGAATTTGGGGTGGGGAAGCCTTCTCTGCCACCTGTCCCATCTATTGCCAGTTGCCACCTTCTCTTGCCACCTGCATCTCCTCCACCTGTCACCCACCCTGTCCCACCCCCCCTCATCCGCAGGTATTTAATAGGTACACATTTTAACTAAAAATTTAGATTAGTGATCGGTCAACCCATTTAAATCAGACACAAATTATCATCCCAGTCAAACAAAAATTATCCATCCAAATCAAAAAAATCATCATCCAAAGAAAACGAAAAATTAAAAAATTAATCATCATCCAAACAACCATCTTATCAGGAATCCAATCAAAAAAAGCCACATTAGATTTTTTTTTTTTAAAAAAATTCCCATATTAAATTTCGTAGACTGAACCCTATAAAAGTAAAGTTGATATTCATCTCCTCGAACTTTTTTCTCTTATTCTCCCTTAAACTTTTTCTCTCTCTTTTTGGCCGACATGAAGAAATATTCCAAACCACCACTTCTATGGCTGATTTGTCAGTAGTTTTCCCAATATTATTATTTTATTTTTTTATAGTATCCCAGAGAAGAAGATAGTTTTATACCACCTCTCCCAAAAACAATTACCATATGCTATTGGTCCACTAAAGTTCAATTTCTTTAATGTACTCTTCATAGTTTATACCCATGCCCAATTAGCCTACTAAATTCAACAATTGTCACTATTACACGAAAACAAAAACCCAAGCACCCTAGCACACTGCTTGTCTTAAAACTTTTCACATTTCCAAATGCACTTGTGAGTGATGAAGACCGTATCCGCAACCAACTAAGATCAGAAAAGATGATTTCGATATGAGATTTTTCATCTAACCAAATGCTAAACATTCCTGCAAAACAGATCCCAGAGTGGTTCTCCGAGGTAAATCATCCGAGGCTTAAATTAGCACTTAGTAAGTGTAGTGTATTCTTAATTTCCTAGAGAATCCCTGTACTGGATTGTCTTTCGGACTTATATATCTTCTTCTTCCATTTGTGGGATTTGTTATCATGTTTTAACATGTTGGCTATAGCTGTAATTGCTGATTGTACACTGTTATATTTCCCTGTGATTGTAGCATATTGTTATGGACTTATGGATAAGTACGACCTTACTAAATTCCCACATTATAGTCTGAGACCTTGTCTACCTTAGCCCGAGATCTCGTACACTTGGTGTGATTTCAGTGTGCTTCTATTCTAAGTCTTTATACTTAGACTTGGAGTTCAAGGTCTAGTTGGGGAACATACTATCAGTTGAAGTTTAGGCATTTGGCCTTCATATATCGATGAGGTCTGGACTATATATTGCTAAGATCCGGACCTCGAACGAGACGAGGTCCCGTCTTGTGTACTACTGAGATCTAGTCCTTGGTTCAATATTTGGTCTAAGATCAGAGGTTGGGGCCCATATACATCATAAGCTCCCTAGACTTTGGCGTGGCAATTTAAGACTGAAGTTTTGTCATGTCTAGGGTTCTAGGTTTTTTTGGAATAAAAATAGTCGTAATAATTGAATCACCACGCTTATTATCTGCCAATACTTATTGTATCTTGTGTAATTAGACAACACTCATCTTTTAAGGTTTCGACATTTAATGCCGTGAGGCCCTAGAAGATTTGATTGAGACACATACGAAAGCTCTAGAGTTCTGTATAAAAAGTTTGTGTGTCTCACTTCTAGGTTTTTCACAGTATGTTGTCGCTTTCTTTGCTTTTTTTCGCACACAAACTCTGCAGCTTTTTTTCGGTGAGGAGTTGTCCTTTTTTGACGAGTGTCTGGTGAAGCACTCTCTACCCCCTAACAAGCCTAGAGATTTAAAGAAAAGAAAAAGTAAGTATGTCTTTTTTTCAGTCTACGCCTTTTGGATCTTTTAGATGGGAAGAGAAAAATATGTCCCTGGTCGGTGAGGAAGGTAGTTCTTTTGGCTCATCCAGCCAAGGGATTTTTCTGATTACGATGTTGGTGAGTATAGTAGGAGAATGGTGAATAGAAAGAAGCACGTGTTTGTGGTGTCTAGTTTTGAGGAGGGGGAAGTGTGCCTGAGGATAGTCAGGCATCATCTACGGCTGTAAGTTCATATTTGGAGAAGGAGGAGGATGAATTTATTGCCCGGCCGGCAATGGCGTTTCTCGAAAAATTTACGTCTATTACTGAGGACTTGATCTCGATTTTTGGGAAAGCCAAGGTCCGGGAACTTAGGAGAAGATTTCATATTCTTAGGGAATATGGAGCCAGGGCTGCAGGTTCCGAGTGGAGGACATGTCACCCCCCCTGCCATAGGGTACCTAGCCATTTATGAAGACATTTGACGACTGGGATAAGGTTTCCCTTATGTCACTTGTAGTTGACATTCTGAAGTATTATACGATAGCCTTAACCCAGTTTGCCCCGAACCCGGTGATGACTATTATTGGGTTTGAAGTGTTATGCCAAGAGAGGAAGATAAAGACTACAGTGGACCTGTTTCGGTACTTTTATTGTATGAAGAGATCTACAAATCCAATGGGCTATTTTGCATTCTTTCCGAGATCTGGAAGTAAAGCCATGAAGCCTTCAACCCACCATGAATGGAAGAAAAGGTTTTCTTTGAAAAGGCTAAAGCTTGTGAAATTTGGATATGGAGTGGTTCTATGGAGATGTGAATGATAGTTACAATGATCACAAGAAACATAACCCTCCAGACTGTGGTTACATACAGCTCTGGGAAAAATGAATATGCTGTTATAATGAGGATATGAGATGAGCACAGCCGCTGTAGATGTTGGATCTCTAATTGTTCAATCAAGTCTAACAGAAGAGCGTAAGGGTATTGTTATTATGTTTTAGAATAATTTCTTTGCTATTATTGTTTTAGATGATGTTTGTGTTTGTTTTCTGTTGTATAGTTGTGAAGTTTAGCACTTCGGTTAAGGCTGGCTCATCAAAGGAGGCGCAACCCCATGCCGGAGAGGCACCTTTTCCTGGGAAGGTGGTGATGGCAAAGCCTTCAAAGAAGAAGGTTGAGAAGAGAATGACCGAGGTTGGGACCTTGGCCAAAGGAAAAAAGATTAAAGTGGCTGGCCAAAAGGAAAAGGCCAGCCAATGAGAGGCCGAGGTTCCGACCTCAAATATAGTGTTTCATTTCTTCTTTGGAGGATTCACCTGGGATGACTGTCCAAGGCATGGAGGATAATCAAAAAAGGTTGGCCGAAATGCTATTGGCTAATCTTAACAATAAGCTAGCTACTACAGTGCCACATGTATAAAATATTAGTGAAGTTATTGTTTAAGAGTTTGTTATAAGTAGCAATATTAATGTATTGTTCGAAACGCAGGCACTGGCTATGTGGACGGAATTTGTCCATAGAGCTAATCACCTAGAAGTAGAAGCTTCCAGGCATCAGACTAAGGTTGTCTAACTAAAAGAGGCGGGTCTTTGAAGGCGAGGAGAAAGTTAGAGGAAGGGGTTACTTTCTTTCGCCAATAGTTGGGGGAGAGGGACACTGAGGTCCAAAAATTTAAGAGCATCGATCAAGGGGAGTTTACAAAGTTGCTAGTGAAGAAGGTCTTTCATACGCAAGACTTTGGACACTTTGCGGTAAATTTTTCTTAGGCGGCCAAGAAAATAGGACGGCATGAAACAACGATCGAGATTCAAGAGAATTTTCTAACTTTTAAGTTGGAAGAGTTGCCTAGATATGATCCCGAGGCCATGATGAGGGCTGATAATGCCTATATTGATACTGTGAAGGGATTTGATGGTTCCTTCACATTATTGCAACATGTGGCATCTCAGAGCTCTCCCATAACTTTGAAAGAGCTTGATGCTTGCATGGTTGATGAAGATCTGGACCTCCAAACTCTAGAGAATGAAGTTTCTAGAGGCCAGCAATAAGCTCGCCTCGAGGAGAAGAGACCTAGAAAGAGGCTAGTTCTTAGGCTTTTTTTGTTTTTGTTTTGTTTTCTTTTCTACTTTTGTAAGGACAATTCCTTTGGTTAATGAATTTCTAATTTTTCTTCAATTTTCACTATATCATGATCGTTAGTTGTCTTCAAGGGCTACTTTTAATAAATTGCATGAGAAAGTTAGGACGCTCGAAGCTACGCATACTGAGTTTTGGGACACTATACTTAGATTAGAGAATGAAAATAAAGATATCAAAGATCAAGTTACCCATCTTGTTGAACCGCAGTCTTAATGAAGACAATGTAAAATAGCAATGGGCAATGGGAGACTTGATCCTTAGGGAGAGGTTAGCCAAGGTAGAAGGTGAAAAGAATAAGGAGAGCGTTGCTACATTGTCTACCGAAATTGAAGATATTTCTTTTGAAATAAAAGGTAGAGATTTAGTAATCGATACCGTGACTGCCGAGTTGGACAATAAGCATCAAGAAATTTATGGTCTCCAAGGTGCTCTTGGGCTGTATAAAAAGCTAATCTTCGGGTTGCAATTTGAATGCAAGACCTAGAGGTCGAAGATCGAGAAGATGGAAGCTCGCTTGAAGGAGGTGGTTTAAAGACGGCGTTTGCAGATAGAGATCCTGTTGAAACGATGATGGAAGAGTTGAAACTCTTGGCCCAACAAGGTTAGAATGACACTGCTGCATACAAGAGAAAAGAAGTAGTGTTTAACATGTATCTTCAAGATAGATTTAAGTACAAGGAAAAGAAGAGGAAATGAAAAGGAAAATTGTAAACTCCTCATGTATATAATATGTTTGTTTAAATAAAGAAATTGACTCAATGATGTGATCCAAATCCAAATAACTGGGAACACTTAGAAAATTTGCCCAAGATATGTCTAAGGGAATGCTAGTTTGGATTGGTGTAAACCTTGATCCACTATCTATAAAGAGATAGGAACCTTGGTATGAAATGCCATAACCAATTACATCAAAATTGGTTGATAAGTTTAGTTTGAACACCACAAGTTTCGAAGAAAATTTGATAAGTTCTAAAGTTCTCAAAAAAATCCAAAGATGAGATAAAACTCACAATTTTGATTATTCAAAGGCTTTTGAAAAAAATAGTACAAAAGAGGCCTATTAATAGGCTACAAAAAATCTTGAAAAGTTCTAAATAACTTTGTCTAGAAACTAGAAGAAATAAAGATTAATTTTGACTCACTAACGCCTAGACTAGACTTTGACAAGACCAACAAAATAAGAAAATCTGCATTTTTAATCCTATTAATTACACACCATTCTAGATTATATATTGGCTGAAAAATTTGCACATTGGAATGGTGCTTTGACCAAGAGTTGGAATTCTTGAATTCAAGTAGATGCATACACCTTGAACTAGCTTCCAAGACTTCATTAAATAGTTCTTTGACTGAATTTTCAGCCATGATTTTTCATCCCCCTATGCCTCAAAATGGATGATTGAACTTTAAAAATTGAAAATTTCAACACTTGACTACTTGAATAATTGATAGTCTGGAATTTGGACCAACTTTATGACCAAAATTGAGCTTCAACATGGACCAAATGCACACTTGAACTTAGACCGTCACTTCATTAAATTGGATGTGAAGATAAGGCCGAGTTCACATCATTGGCCGAGCTTGCATCTTTGATCGAGTTCACATATTTGGCCGAGTTCACATCTTTGGTCGAGTTCGCATATTTCCTCTCCTCTTGAGAAGGATTTGTCCTCAAATCTTCAGCACCTGTATGATAGGGACTTAAATCAGAAACATTGAACACATTATGAACATCATACTCAATCGGCAAATCAAGTCATGGATGCGCACTAAAACTTGAAAAGGCCCATCTCCTCTTGGTTGCAATTTAGATTTTCTTTGTGTTGGAAACATTTCTTTCCTTAAATGCAACCAAACCCAATCTCTCGATTCAAAAATGCGCTTATGATGCCCCATGTTGGCTTGTTGTTCATATATTCTCATATTCTACTCGATGTTAAATATTTCACTTTCATGGATTTGCTTCACAAATTGAGCCTTCTTTTTGCCATCTAAATTCAATCTCTCACTCATAGGCAAAGATATTAGATCCATTGGAGATAATGGATTAAACCCATAAACAATCTCAAAAGGAGAAAATTTAGTGGCAGAATGCACATTTCTATTGTATGCAAATTCAACATGAGGTAAACAATCATCCCAAGTCTTAATAGTCATACCAATAACCGACCTCAACAAAGTAGAAAAAGTGCGATTAACAACTTTAGTTTGGTCATCGGTTTGGGGATGACAAGTAGTAGAAAACAAGAGTTTTGTACCCAATTTTCCCCGCAAAGGTTTCCAAAAATAACTCAAAAATTTAGTGTCTTGATCGGATACAATGGTTTTTGACAAACCCAAAACAAAATCCATTGAAATATCAACCCATGACTTTTTTGGAATTGGTAAAGGTGTGTATAAGCCATGAGGTTGGACTTTTGATTTGGCCTTCTGGCAAATGATGCAATTTTCACAAATATTTACAACATTATTTTTCATTTTTGGCCAAAAGAAATGCTCTTGTAAAATTGCCAAAGTCTTGGCTATACCAAAGTGTCCCATAAGGCCTAATCCTTGTGCTTCCCTAACTAACAATTCATGCAAAGAAGAGTTAGGAATGCAAAGTTTGGATTCTTTAAACAAAATCCATCATGCTTAAAAAATTCTCAAAAGAACCCTTTTCACAAGTTTGGAACACTTGACCAAAATTAAAATCATCATGATACAACTCTTTAATTTGTTCAAAACCAAGTATCTTAGATTTTTTTTTTCTCGAAACGATAGATAGATAGTAGATTAATAGAGTGGCACAAAGACCAATGTACAAAGCCACAAGGGCTTAGAGTTTCGTGGCGTCGCAACTGAAAACAGCGCTATAACCCACGAAAACAAAGGCCCGCAAAGGGGCAATAAGCCCACGAGGGGCAAGAAAAAGCAAAATAAATAAACCCGCACATGACGGGAAACTAAACCCGCACTAAACCCGCAAAACAAGAAAGTAAGGCATACCTCTTAGAGAGTGCATCAACTACAACATTTTATTTACCTTTCTTATATTGAATGATATATGGAAAGGTCTCAATGAACTTCATCCATCTTGCATGCCTTTTGTTGAGCTTATATTGGCCTTTCAAATACTTCAATGATTCATGATCAGTATGGATTGCGAACTCCTTAGCCCATAAGTAGTGCTGCCATGTCTTCAAAACTTAGACCAAGGCGTACAACTCTTTGTTAGTTTAAGGATAGTTGAGAGTTGCCCCACTTAGCTTTTCACTAAAGTATGCCACAGGTCTTCCTTTTTGCATCAAAACAGCACTTGTCCCAATACCTGAGGCATCACATTCAATTTCAAATGTTTTGTCAAAATTAGGCAAAGAAAGCAAAGGAGCATTAGTTAAATAAAATTTAAGCTTTTGATAAGCTTGCTCTTGTTTTCATCCCATTTGAACCCCACATTCTTCTTGATGACCTCAATTAATGGTGCAGCCAAAGTACTAAAGTTCTTGACAAATAGGGAATAAAAGGAGAATTAGAAATAATTACTAACTCATCAAACTAAGATGCCAAAGTCCATTAATATTACTAGTGCTGAATCACAAAATATGTATAGACTTGATTTTTGTACCCCTAAATTTTCCGAATCACATATAACATATGTAGACTTTTATTTTTGTACCCCCCAAATCGTCTCAATCATATATATCATGTGTAGACATGATTTTTGTACCATAAACTTCCTTTGTCATCCTTCATTTCTCTCTCTCACTTTCATCTTTTGGCTGGTTCATAGAAGTTCCTCTTTCTGTCTCACACTTTCACTTTCATCTTTTAGGTAGTTCATTGAAGCTTCCTCTAATTCCAGTTATAATCACAGTTTTCAGAGTTGTTCTTCCTTTTCAGTTCTCTAATGTCATTTCAGCCTTAGGCTTTGGAGGGCCGTGCACAAAGCTGCGACATCCAAACCTTTGAAGCCCAAGTTGATCCTCTTCACTCTTGCATACATTTCTTGATATCTCTCGTGGTCGTGGGCTCATCAATCCACTCTTCTTTCCCCCCAAAAAAAAAGTGTTAATTAAGTGCTCATTTCTCAGTGCATTATATCGGCGAATCAAGATCAAGGAAGTTGTAACGAGCTTAGAGTTTGGAGGGATTCTTTATAACATTGTGCAAAAGCAGGTAAATCCAAATTAAGAAGAAAACCATAAATTTAATTCGTATGTGATGCATGTAAAGCATTCTTATTCCGCCAGAAAACTGTCTCAGACAAACTATTATTCAAACATCATAATCTTCAAAAGCCACATAAGACGCACTGACACTATATATGAAGCGCCAAGACCCTTCTTCCTACTTAGAAGCTTTCCAAGATGAGAGGACCGGAGTATTCGCAAAAGTCCAAGTATTCGTCATATATACAGGCGAATACCGGTCGCCCTTTACAGCATCAGCTGAGGTAATGGATTCAAGCAAAGCCATGTCCTCTGGTGTCAACTTCACAGATAACGCCTTGATGTTGCTATCCAAATTCTCAATCTTGGTAGTGCCAGGAATGGGACAGACATCATCCCCTTGATGATGAACCCATGCTAAGGCCAATTGGGATGTGGTGCAACCCTTTCTTGCAGCCACTGCTGCAACCTGCTCATACAGCTTGTTATTGTGCTCGATATTCTCCGCGTGGAACTTTGGTTCAGTCTATAATTATATATACATGTAAGTGTCTTCAGCACTGAAGTAATCAATATACAAAAACATGCATAAAAGTATGTAAATTACTCAAGGAACAATACAAAAGGAAAACGATGAATTAGGCAAGTTAAATAATATTTCCTTTCAATTTATTTTCCCCTCGATTGTCCATCCATGCATATAAACATCGACATTCAAGAACTCAAAAAATTAAACTCAGACTCATGCCATCTTGATGAGAATTCAATGTCTAATCCATCACCTATTGAATAAAAGAACTCTTTGACTATCCTTTGCACACAGTCACAAACTATCTGGATGGTGTCATTAAAAGGGATCATCAAAGTGTGACAAACAATTCAAAATTAACCATAGGATAACCACTAGTCAATTCAATCTAGATTTTTCCACATAACAGAAATCAACCGCATATTCAGCTTCATATTTGATGTAATGGATAGGACATAACCCCACGGAAAGCATGAATTGACTAATAAATTAATTAATACTATTAATTACTTCAATGAGACGTATGATTATGAGCCATAAGCACATACCCTGCGGAAGTCATTTTGTTCCATTTTCTCCAATATCTTGCCACCAGATCCAAAGAACCCTCTGCCAAGAGGACTAAATGGAACTATTCCAATGCCAAGTTCCCTGCACAAAAGAAAGAAACATTGATAAACTCGTCATCAGTAACGCTTATAAATTTGCAAGGCAACAAAGAAATTAATTTTTCTGAACACTCAATCGGTCCAAAAAAATTAACACTCAAGTCGGACCACATCCTTTGTACCACTTACCGGCATGTCGGAATAACTTCTTCCTCAACATCTCTAGTCCACAAGGACCATTCCAGCTGAACTGCTGTTATGGGATGAACAGCATGAGCCCTTCTGATTGTGTCTGGTGAGGCCTCAGATAGACCTATGCATTTTATTTTGCCCTCTTCAACCAGTTGCTTTAGAGCTCAATCTATAACAAGTTGCATAATTTCAGAAAAACTCTGCATATTTAAATATTTTATTTAAATATTTTAATTTTATACTTTTATGTAAATTAATTTATATATTTTTATGTAAATATTTTAATTTATTTTACCACAAATTGACTAATTTTAATGAACACTACTAAACACATCAAGCAAAACGATAGAAAAACATATTAAAAGAACAAACCGTGATTTCAATCGGAATAGTAGTATCAATCCGATGAACATAGTAGAGATCGATATAATCAACACCTAGACGTTTCAAACTAGCTTCACAGGCTTGCCTTGCATAATCTGCATCACCACATATTTCCAAACGTCCGTCCACCCGTCTGCAAGCAAATTTAGTAGCAATTTGGACCTTTTCCCTGGGCACCTCCTTCAACGCCTGCATACAATTATTTCCCAAATCAAACCAAAGTAAACTAAGCTTACCATCAAAAAATTGAGATAACAAAACCCTTAAATCAGAGATCACAAATCCACCTCTTATCTCATATTCTAACGAATTAAACAAGAAAACCAAAAAAATGGGTTCGGCAGGGGAGGCTTCACAGTACCTTCCCAATGAGGATTTCATTGGTATGAGGGCCATAGACATCGGAAGTGTCGAGATGGGTGACGCCATTATTGATGGCATGGAGGATGACTTTGATCATTTCCGCCTCAGGCTTTGGGAACCATAGCCCCATGACATGCTCATGCAACCAAGGCCTTGTGCTGAAACATCAAAGCCTTGAGGACCCAGCTTGATTCTCTTCACTGCAGTCGCCATTTTCGCCCAACTCAGTCAAACTGTGTGCACTGGGCAGTACCTCAACTTCACTCCAATTGAATATAAAGTCGCAATGCAGTGATTATTTATTCCATTTCGCGGAATCTCAAGGAAACGTAACATAAAAATAAGAGGATATGATATTTCAGTGGATGTACTCCTTTTAAAGCAGGGGGTACAATGACCGGATTGTCTGAGTGGTCCCGGGTGCAGTTGAAAATCACGTCCGTTTAAGAAGAAAAGAATGTGTGAAATTGTGCGAGTGGGAAACGATGACATAACGGATGACGTCGGTCACAAATTGGGCGTGATTGACTTCTCCTCCGAAACGGTAATTTTTTTTTTTTTTAAAAAGAGATAATTTTAGTCACTAATAATATTTGTAAGACAATATTATTTATCAGAATGATTTTAATAAATATCTTATTAGCCATTCAATAATATATTCACATAGGAATGCCTCGATAAAAAAATCCTTCTAGCATAGTTGAATCTAAGCCAAATGCAAAGCCGTACAAAATTGTTTGACAAAAGCAAAGCCAAAGCAACCAAAAATCAAAAGGGACAAAATTGCAATAGAAAAGGCAAATCAATTTGTTTAGCATAATCAGCGAAGATCATAATCGCCTTTAACATAATGCTCCCCAACTTTTTGCCCTTCATGCGTTCATTGGCTTGCGTGATAACTTTTAGTCCAAAGAAATTTTCTTCCATGATAGCAACCACAAGGCCAAGCATCCAGAGAGAACAGAGATAAACAGCATAACAACCTCCTAAAATGACCAGGATCCAATTTAGAGCACTTGAGACAGAACCTTGATCATAACTCCAATCAATCCAGCCATAAAAAATAGAGAATATGATTTATCATGATGATCCTGATAAACCTCTTATCATGCATCCAATAATATATAGACACATAGGATGTTTTTTGTCTTCCATATTATATTCAATACTCCTAATCATATAGGAATAGTTCGGTCAAAAAATACTTCTAACAAAGTCGATCCCAAGCTGGACGCAAAGTCGTATAAAATTGCTTGACAAAAGCAAAGCCAAAGCAACCATAAATCAAAAGGGACAAAATTACAACAGAAAGGGCAAATCAGTTTGTTAAGCATAATCAGTCAAGATCATAATCACCATCAACATAATGCCCCACAACTTTTTGCCCTTCATGTGTTCATTGGCTTGCGTGATGACTTTTAGTGCATAGAAATTTTCTTCCATGACAACAACCACAAGGCCAAGCATCTAGAGAGAAAAGAGATAAATAGCATAACAACCTCCTAAAATAACCAAGGTCCAATTTAGAGCACTTGAGATAGAACCTTCAGTTATAACTCTAATTAGTCTAGCCATAAAAAACAAAAGGGCTACACTTGCCAAGCTGATTATGATCATCCAAATGGATGAGGTTACAACCCTTTTCCACCTTCTTGTTGCAATTGATTATGCTTGACAAATTGATTTGCCCTTTCTATTGTCCCTTTTGATTTTGGATTGCTTCAACTTTACTTTTGTCAAGCAATTTTGTACGGCTTTGCGTTCGGCTTGGATTCAACTATGCTATAAGGATTTTTTGATCGATGTATTCCTATGTGGTTAGGAGTATTGAACATAAGATGAAAAAC
The DNA here is from genome assembly GCA_020080225.1 of Gynochthodes officinalis. Classification (NCBI taxonomy): domain Eukaryota; kingdom Viridiplantae; phylum Streptophyta; class Magnoliopsida; order Gentianales; family Rubiaceae; genus Gynochthodes; species Gynochthodes officinalis. The sequence continues at coordinate 18,812,375 of CM034619.1, forward strand.
AAAAAAACATCATATATGTTTATATATTATTGTATGCCTAATAAGAGATTTATCATGATCATCCTGATAAATCATATTCTCATATTCTTGGATGCCTAATAAGAGGTTTATTAGGATTATCTTGATAAATTATATTCTCTATTAGTAAATGTTTTGCGAGGATTCCAAAATTCCGCATAAACCACTTGAGTAGGAAACAATGTGTTTCGATAATCATCAAAGTCAGAAAAGTTAAGATGCGTGGGTTACAATTTTAAAACGTACAAATCTTTTATCTCATCCCTATTATATTAAAAAGATATAAAAATATATTTTAAAATACAATTTATACATAATTTTAATTTTTATCATCCGTGTTTCTTCTTTAATTTTTTAATTTTCTTTTATTTAATTTAATTTTATATAAAAATTTTAAATTATTAAATTTTTTTAAAGATATTTTTTAATTTTAAACAAATTTCAATTCTAGTTTTTTTTTCCCCATAGGAGGTATCTCATATTCACTGCTTTTAGGATTTGGCTTTGGACACCACACACTCCAATCATGGTACGGCTGTCTTGCCCCACCTTCAAACTTGGACTCCACACACTCCAATCATGGTAGGGGCCCTAAGTCTTCCCGGTCAACAGAGCCTCTCCCCAAGGATATTGTGAGTTGTGAACATTCGAACCCAGGTTCTCTAGCTTGAGGCTGTAGTTGCCCTCCAAGTAAAACCAGCTGAACTAACCCATGGGGGCAAATTTCAATTCTAGTTAAAAACCAAACAAACCAATGCCTCGCAAAACATGTGTAATATGGTTCTATTTGTCATATTTAATGGGATAGTCCAATCAAGTGATTTATTAAAAAGAAATTCCATTTTGAATTTTAAAAAATTGAATTTAACTGTCAAAAGGGCTAAATTAATGGTGTGTTTGACTTTTTATTATAATTAAAAATGTTTTTAAAATTAAAAAATTACTATTATATTTAGTTAAATTGTATGATTTTTTTTTTATTTCAACTCATTCATAATATCTATTCTATAATATTTTCAAATTATTAATTTTTTTTATAAAATCCAAACTTAAAAGTATATGCATAAAATATATCTATATCTATATTCTAAAAGGGAGACCCAACAATTTTTTGAACAAATTTATGATTTTTAATTTGTTTTAAAAGTTTGTATATTATTTTATTTATGTTAACATAAAAATTATTAGAATTTATTTAAATTTTACTTTCAAGCGTAATCAATAGTCACAATGTAAAATAAATCAAACATTTTTTTTGTTATGCATGGGGATTTATTTTTTAATTTATATTATCATATAATTTTTGTTCATTTTGGACACACAAATATGTATATTTAAAAAATTGTGTTATCATAAATTAAAATGTAATTTTGATCATAAGGATTAAAAATAATATAAATTATTTTTTATTTATCATTTTAAGCAGTTTAACTTAAAATACCAGCACTATTCTAAATATTGTATAAAATTATTTCAATTACCATTTGATATTTATAACGTATATTTATCTAAACATGTTAGTTAGTATATTTATTTATTCTAAAAAATTAGATATTTTATATTTACAAATCTTTATTAAGCAATTTAAGTTTTAATTTGTTTTAAACACTTTTACTGTATTTTTTATTAATTATATTGATTTATTTGAAATCCTTATAGGTTAATTTCATTATTTTTAAACTATTTATTTTAAATCTTATTTGATTTATTCTTTAAAAAATCAATATTTTTATTATTTTAAGTAAAAAATATTATTTTTTATTATTTATCTTTTAATTATGAAAGCAATTGATAGTTCAATTTTAAAAATAATGTATAAATTTTATGACCTTCATACACTTGCATATTTCTCTTAAAATTATTTCTATCAATTTAATTTTTTTATTTGCGGATATTTTATATATTAATGAATAAATAAAAAACTATAAAAATGTAATATTAAATTTTAGTTAACTTATTTTCAATTATAATTAATTGTTAAAAATATTACAAGAGATTTTTTTAGTTATCATTAATTATTAATCGTTGCAAAACTAACTAAAAATGAACTATCAAAATCATTTAAATTCATGCAAATATAGTAACTAATAACATATCCAATTATTATAATTTTATAGTTTATCATATTAAATTCAACTGTTCCAATAAAAGTCAATTTCTTATGCATTATATATATATATATATATATATATATATATATATATATATATATATTAGACTTTAGCAAAAAAAAAAATTCAAAAAATAACTTATCAATATTTCGATTAGCACTATTAGTACAAAATTTTTGTTACTTTTAAATTATTTTAACAAAATAATTATATAGTAGAAAGATAAATTAAAAATATTTATAGTAATAGTATTTATATATTTATAAAATATAAAAAAAATTACTTAAATTTTAAAAATTTATTAAAATTTTTAACTAGACACTCCGTGCTCTTCGAGCAAAGTGTTAAGACTAAAAATTTATTAAAATTTTCAATTAGACACTTTGTGCTTCTTGAGTAGTGTATTAAAACTAGTTTAATTCTAACTAAAGACTAATTTTTTTTTAACCCCTTGGGGGTAGCCAAGTTAGTGTGGCGGGCGAGCGCGGTTATGAGTTCGAATCCACTTGCTGACACTTTTTTGGTTGAGCCCGTCGCACAGGGCTCGCCCAGTGCGATTTACCTCTTCTGTGGGATTTACGAGCTATTCTATAGGAGCGGGGTTTACTCAGTGTGCACATTTGGGTAGTGGCTGCGGGTTCCCTTGTCAACAAAAGATTAAAATTTTTAACTAGATACTCCGTGGTTCTCAAACGGGGTATTAAAACTAGTTTGATTCTAACTAAGGACCAAACAAAGGAAAAATCGAAGTGAATTCCATCAATTCCATTTGGTTTATCAATTCCATCAATTTAAAATACCATTGTTGCGCATCGTGCCTAATTTTTTTGCCTGTTGAATGGAACTTTCATGCCCGTTTTCCTTTCAGTTCAAAAGCTTTAATTCGAACCCGCCACTACTTGCAGGTCACTTGTTTTTTATGAGAGGCCGATATACATAAAGGTGGCAATTAGGTCGTATTTCAGATTCGCTAGTCATGTTTTTGATATGGGTATTATAAATTTTACACGAATACAAACACAACTCGTTTAATTATACGTGTTAAAAAACATAATATGAACATGACCTATTTATTTTTCGGATAACACGACACGACACTTAAGGATCTAAATATCTGTGAAACTCAATTAACATGAAAAGACTTAAAAGACTTAAAAGACCTAAAAGACCTAAACAACCTTTTTAACACGACACGAAAATAATGACTTTATTGACATGACACTAAAATACTTGATTGTGAAAGATTAACACACCAAAAAATTTAAAAATACTTCTAATTGCATTTGAAAAATATTTCCAACTAAAATTTAAACTATTACAAGCCAAAAATTCAAAAAAATATTTTCCAAATTACAAGCCAAGCACTAGCATCAAATAAAATATCAAGAATTGCAAACCAAATTTCAAATATTTAAGTCCAAAATCATATATAAATCCAAAGAAAGGGAGACACGATTTTGAATTTTTGACAATTAGGGTTGGTATAGCATGTTTTAATTTTATAAAATTACTTTAATATAATTTTTCAAATTACTAAATGAGTTAAATAGGTTGACCTACAGGTCGACTCGAACACGATTAATTTATTTTACATATTGTACGAATTCGATTTGGTTTTGACACACATATACTAAAAGATATATTTATACTTATTAAATATGTGTTAAATTTATATCGTATTTATGTGTCGTGTCATAAATTGCGGCACTCATATATACCAACTACCAATACAAGGGGATGTGAACAAATCCTATAGGCTAAGGATAGTTCAAAGTCAAAAGACCACTTCTTTATGATTCCTTGTCTGTGTGGGCCTAGGTGTTCCGAAATCAATAAACAAAATGCAATTTTTTAAACAATTCTTAATGATTGTAATAGTCAATTTATATGCAAAGGTTATATTTTGAAATACATTTTTATATTTTTAATATAGTGATTATGAAATAAAAAGTATATAAAAAAGTATAAAAATATTTTTAAATTATAAAAATATATTTTAAAATAGAAATTTATACACATCCATAGAGTGGTATTCTATTTATGTAGAAAATTAGTAATTCAAATTCAAACATATATATATAAAAAAAAAACTACTTAAAATTATCATGCATATTTCTTTAATTGTTCTTCTCTTCTTTAACCCTTCCGTTCAAACATGAATTTTTAAAATTAGAAAAGCGACAAAGGACCCACTCATGGGGTTTTAGGAATTGATACAAGAAGGAAAATTTTATGATTTGTAACCCCATAATTATTTAGCCCGGGTTCGCCAGGCCAACGAAAAGCAGAGTACTAGGGAAGAATAACGATGCGAAAAGGTGTAATTTTTTTACTATTTATTTTTTTTAGGTAGGTAGTAGTATATTCTTATTTATTAAAAATTATTTCTGTAGTTATTAAGGCTTTTTCTTTCATTTTAGGAGTGTTTGGTACTAGTTTCATAGGCGGAATTGTACAACATCAAGGAAAGCATAGACGGAACTAGGGGCAAGGATCTAGTGGCTTTTTTTGCAGTTTGCAATTTTCAAGATGTTTTATAAGGTGAAGCTTACAAGTTACGTTTTTTGTTTTTTATTTTGTTTTTGTTTTTGTTTTTGGGTTGTATCTTTTAACAAATAAAGTTGGGAGTTTTTACGGTATGGAATAGTCCATGCTGTCAAATTTAGACTCCATGTGTGAGATCTAAGTTTTTTGTTGCTAGTAGACAATGCTATGTAATTATTATATCAATACAATTGCTAGTCTTTGGACAGAAAAAAAAAAAACCTTAATTAGTCAGTGAATAAATATCAGTTGGGGGAATCCAAAGAGATAGCCAAATACTTATCACATGAATAGAAGCCCCATATAAGGGGAAATATGAGTGGGCCTTTGGTTGGAGGTTTTTGGGAAGAGGAACAAAAATTAAAGTGAAAGAGGTGTTTGGTATGGCAATGTGGATTGAGAATTGTGTTGTATTTGAGAATTTTGTATTAAATTATATAAAAAGTTTTAAAAAGTAATTTAAAAGGAAATATAAATGAGTGTTTAAGAAAAAATTTAAAAAATAATGTGAGTGAAATTTTGATGAAATTTTAAAATTTAAAATTTAAAATTTGAATTTTAAAATAAAATAAAATAAAATATTTATTTAAATATTTTTTGTTTTATTTGAGAAAAATTTTAAACTCTTCTTAAATTAGAGAGAAACCAAACATAAAGAATTCATAAATTGAAACTAATAAAAAAGCCAAACCCAACCTTTCCTTTGGGTTAAATTTTTTTTTTTTCAAAATTATCTTTAACGCATCCATCCTGATCGTTTTCTCTCATTTTACTTTTTTTTTTGCTTTTATCCTATCTCTCTGCTTATGCATGTTTGCATAGCTTGTCCCAAGCCAGGATAAAGTGAGGAGGGTTGCGTCAAGTGTTGTAAGCCGGCTACAAAAAAATTAGCTATCTTTTATGAGATGAGTCTAAAGGATATTTCGTTGGAGCGTACTCTTCTTAGCAACGTGTTGAATCGGTTCCTAGATGTAGCAAAAAATGAGCAAGGGTCCTTGCACCAAGTTAGGCAGGTGTGAGGGGTAATAAAGCTAGCTTGGGGCCATCATTCCCTGAGTGGTGCCCCAAATCGGTGCCCGGGTGTGGTGAAAAATGAGTAAGGGTGAGTGTGGGGGGGGGGGGGGGGGAGGGGAACAAGACCCAGGGGGTAAGGATTTGACTGGGGAGTTGAAACGTAGGAACTTTAACGGGTAAGTTGAGAGAGTTAACAGACACTTTAGCTCGAAGGAAAATCAATATTACTTGCCTTCAAGAGACTAAATGGGTTGGAGAAAAGGCTAAGGAAGTTGAAGGTACCAGATTCAAGTTGTGGTACACAGGCACAAAAAAGAGTGTGAATGGAGTTGGGATTATGATAGATAAATGTTACAAAGATAAAGTGGTAGATGTTAACAGGTTGGAGGATAGAATTATTTTGGTTAAGCTAGTAGTGGGAGAGCTGATTTTGCATATCCTTAGTGTGTATGCCCCTCAAGTTGGATTGCGAGTTACAAATGAGGATAAATTTTGGGAAGACTTGGAGAAGATTCTAAAGGGGATACCTCGCGAGGAGAAAGTATTTATAGGAAGGGACTTAAATGGACATGTTGGGCAACATAGTGAAGGTTTTAATAGAGTTCATGGAGGTTTTGGTTACGGGACTAGAAATGAGGCAGGTGAAAATATTTTGAATGTGGCTCTAGCCTATGACTTAATGGTGACAAATACCTACTTTAGGAAAAGAGAGTCACATCAAATCACTTTTCGCAGTGGCCTAAATTGTAGCCAAATTGACTTTTTTCTTGCTAGAAGGGAGGATAGGACCTTATATGTAGATTGTAGTGTATACCCCGGAGAATGCGTAACTACACAACATAAGTTGGTAGTCCTAGAGGTTCGATATAATGAAATACGCAAAATGCAGAAAGTTGTTCAGAACCCAAGAATAAAATGGTGAAGCGAAGAGAAAAAACAAATAGCTTTGAAGAAAATATTCTGCGGGAAGGACCATAGCTCTTTGGAGGGTGATGTAAATGTGATGTGGAATGAGATGGTGATTGCATTGAGTGGCAAGGAACACCTTAGGGGAAAGTAAAGGAGCAGACAACAAACAAAGGAAACTTGGTGGTGGAATGAAGAGGTATAGGAGGCAATTAAACATAAGGTGAGTGTTCCAAGTATTTATATAAATGTCATAGTGATGAGAATCTGCAAAAGTTTTGGTAGCGAGAACAAATGCTAAGAAAGGCATGTGAGAGGCTAGAGGCAAAGTTTTTGAGATGTACAAACAAGCTGGGAGCAAGGAAGAGAAAAAGGTATCTATAGGCTTGCAAAGATAAGGGACGGGAAAAGTAAAGACTTGATGCAGTTAGATGCATAAAAGATGAAAATAAAAACTTTTGGTAAGAGAAGCGGTGTTGAGAAAAGGTAGATGAGCTATTTTAGCAAACTATTTAATGAGGGAAGTGATGAAAGTGTGATAGAGTTGGAGGATGTTTATGATGACTCAAACAGAAGGTTTGTGTGTAGAATTAGAGAGCATGAAGTTAAGGAGGCATTAAAGAGGATGAAGACGAGTAGAGCATTGGGGCCAGATGGGATCCCTAGTGAAGTGTGAAGATGCTTAGGGGATGTAGCAATACGTTGGTTGACTAACCTTTTTAATAGGATTTTCCAAACAAATAAGATGCCTGAAGGATGGAGGGAGAGTATGCTTATGCCTATCTACAAGAATAAGGAAGATATCCAGAATTGTGCCACTATAGGGGCATTAAACTTATGAGCCATACAATGAAACTGTGGGAGAGAGTTATTGAGCATCATTTGAGAATAGAGACTAAGGTCTCCGTAAATCAATTTGGATTTATGCCCGAAAGATCTACCATGGAGGTTATTTTCTTGATATGATAGCTGATGGAGAGATATCGAGAAAAAAAGAAGGATCTACATATGGTATTTGTTGATCTTGAGAAGGTGTATGATAGCGTCCTAAGAAAGGTTCTATGGTAGATACTTGAGAAGAAGAAAGTCTCCTCAAACTACGTGCATGAAGGCTTGTAATGGAAGATCAAGTTATTTTCTAATTACAGTAGGCTTACACCAACAATCTGCTCTGAGTCCTTACCTTTTTGCCCTAGTTATGGGTGAGTTGACAAAGGATATCCAAGATGAGGTGCCATGGTGTATGTTATTCGCAGATGATATTGTGTTTATTGATGAGACCAAGGCAAGAGTAGAAGTTAAATTAGAAATATGGAGAAGGAGTCAAAATGATTGATGTTAAGTCAAAATAAGACTAAATACATGAAGTGCGAATTCGACACGGTAAGACTTGAGGACGAAGATTTCGTGAGTATGCTCAGACAAGAGGTACCTAAGAAAGATGTTTTTAAATATCTAGGATCAATACTGCAAAAGGGGGAAAGATTGATGAAGATGTAAACCATAGAATCAGAGCAGGTTGGATAAAATGGCGAAGTGCAGCAGGGTTTTTTGCGTGATCGCAAAATCTCTATTAGGTTAAAAGGAAAATTTTATAGCACAGCTATAAGCCGGTGATGTTATATGCAGCCGAATATTGACCAGCAAAGAGACAATATGAGCATAAATTGGGAGTAGCAGAAATGAGAATGTTACGGTGGATGTGTGGAAAGACAATGATGGATAAGATAAGAATGAGGATATTCGACGAAGAATTGGAGTAGCACCGGTGGCAAAAAAGATGAGGGAACATAGATTGAGATGGTTTGGGCATATTATTCGGTAACCTATAGATGTGCAGGTAAGAACAGAAGTTTGTTAGAAGGAGCATGACGGGAAGAAAAGATGAGGTCGGTCGAAATTTACGTGGGGGAAAAGTAGTAAAACAAGATTTCGTGGAGTGAAAAATAGATGGGTGGTTGGTTTGTAGTAGAACAGAGTGGAGAAAAACTATTAGTGTGGTGGAATAGCAAAACTCTAATGGCCCCCACTGCCCTTTATAGTTTTAACATTTTTATTCATTTATTTATCTATTTAATTATCTATTTATTTTATGAATTTATGTCCTTGAATTTATCGACCGCCGACCCCAACTAATTTGGAATAAAAGTGATAATGATGATGATGATCCTATCTCTCTCATTTTTTCTTTTTTCCATTCTTTCTCAGTTTATTTTCGATCTCTTTTCTTCTCAATCTTCTCATTTTCTTTTTCATCTCATTTTTTCATTTTATTTTCGTTCTTCTCTCACTTTATCATATCATTTTATCTCTCTTTTTATCCCTTTGTTCTCTCCATTCCACTTTTACTCTCTTTAATTCTCCATCATCTTACTTTCTTTTCAATTCTATTTTCACCTTAAATTTTCTCTTTCATATCTCTATTTAACACCATTCAAAGGTTATTGAACCACAAAGAGCGATGAGATCTTAGAAGAGAACACGTCGAAGGATTGGAAATATGATCTTTGTTGTGTCATAGATCTCGAATCGACAAATCTGATTCTTTTGGACAAGTAGCGAGAATTAAATGCATGTAATTCCGTGCGTGAAAAGGGCCGGAACAAAGAGAAATAATTTTTAAAAAAAATTCAATTTTAAAAAATTTTATTTGTTTATAGTATATTTTAATATTAAATTATTATATTTTTTTATATATAATTTAAATTAAAAATTAAAAATTAAAATAGACATTTAATAATATATTAAATATAATATATCTTTTAATTTAAAAAATATCAAATTAAAAATAAAGTTTTTTAAGGAGAAATGAGTAATTAATAACACTATGGGATGGATATTCTAATTTCTCAACCCAAAAAGAAAAAGAAAAAGTAAAAAGCATTAGCTGGAAGGAAAATCAATATTGATAGGTCTAGGGATAATTATCAATACCCCTTGAGGTATTGGTCTATTACCGATACCCCTATATAGTTTGTCAAAACTATCAATATCCCCTTACAGACAGTTATATTTAACTGACTTAAGAAGCAAAATGACAAAAATACCCTTTGTACAAGGCAACAAATAAAATACAAAAAAAATTGAAAAAATTAAAAAAAAGACTAAATTTTTAAAACAAAAATTTTTATAGTATCTAAAAAAATGTATTATTATAAAAATTTACTTATTTCCAATTTATTTTTAATATAAAATTATTATATTATTGATATTAAGAGTGATAATGTATAAATTAAATTAACAAAAGAAAAATAAATATAAAAAATATACCTAAAATAATATATTAATTATGCAAAATTTCTTAATATCTTATATAATTAATATATTATTATAAGTATATTTTTTAAGTTTAATTTTTCTTTTGTTAATTTAATTTATATATTATCACTCTTAATATTAATAATATAATAAAAATAAATTGGAGATAAATAAATTTTATAATGATACAATGTTTTAAGATAATATAAAAAATTTCGTTTTAAAATTTTGTCCTAATTTTTTTCTAAAAAAAATACAAAGTAAACACAAAAACTAGAGTAAAAGAATATTTTCATCCGAAAAATTTAGTCAGTAGCTACAGTATTAACGGAATCCTTTAAAATGGACCCATTTGTTAAAAAACATAAACTTCAAAGAGATATTGGTAGTTTTGACAAATTAAATGGGGCTATCGGTAATAGACCAATACCTCAGGGGGTATTGATAATTATCCCAAAGGTCTATGAAAGAAAGCATGCCCACGGTAAAAGGGGTAAGTAAGGAATCGGAAGGGGTTTTTAATTATGGTGTCTTAATAGTGTTTATTAATATTGTTTTGTTTGTAATTTAATTAAAATTATGTCATTTTAAAATATAACATATTATTAATGCGAGTTAAGATATTTTATTTTATTTATTATGTACTAATTGTGTTTCATTAATAAAATAATACCTTTCATTAACTTTAATTTTAATAAAATAGCATTCGTTTAAGAGGTTGATATTTGGACATTGTTGGCCACTTTACTCTAGTTTGATATTAGTCTATTTAGTTTAAAGAGTTGTTTAATAAAATTGAATGTTTAAATTTAAATGTCAAATGTTAAAATTTGAATTTTTTTTTTAACAAAAGTTCGATAATTGTATTAACTTAATGGAAGTTAAAGATTACAAGCAATGTCCCCAAAATTGGACTCTCCTTAGCTCAAAGTCTGGCTAAGACTAAATGACAACATATCATGTCAAATTCAACCCGTTCTCCCACAAAAATACACCACAGAAAAAGTAGAGTCACTACCAATTGACGGAGAAATACCTCAAAATGGAAGGTCGACTACCTAAGCTAGTGTCCTCCGATTAAGTACTAGTCAGCCACTGATCAAACGCATGATCCTAGCATACTAGCTAACTAGTCTAACACACTTGCTTGATGAAATTCTAACCAAGCATCCCTCACCATCTCTGCTACATCCTTCTCCACCATCCATTCTCTTCCATATCAACCAAAGTAGATATGCGCTGAATTGTGCTCGATGCAGCCATATCTCATGTTTTTGCCTATAGCAAAGGTCTTACCACCAATCTTTGGAAAGTTTGTTGTTGTAGTCCTCTTTAACCCAATTGACTTGAGCCAACTTATAAATAATTTTGACCGGGAACAATGAAACATCATATGTTCCATAGTTTCATCCGTTCTCACACATTGGACATGTAGCCTCCACTTGCATTTTCCTTTGGTTCGAACAGCAAAGGAGGCAAAATATTATAATAATACGGCCAAACAAAATGCTTAACTTTACCTGTGACCTTCAACTTCCAGGTGGCTAACCACATATGGTGCCTTTTGTCTCAAGCATTGCTACATTCAGGTGGTTGAGTTGCATGTTGCCTAACTTGCTGCAGTTGCTTATAAGCGAAGCGAACTAAATAATCATGGTCGGGACTAAGTGACCAACTAATACACGGCCCGTGCAATGGAATCGGGACAATAGTTAGCACACCATAGCTTGTCCCCCCTCGAATGAAACTCTTTGCCTCATCCAACCTTCCAAAGCCAAGAAGCATTTTTCTTATTTGCCGCCTCCAACAAATCTGTATGAGGAAAATATTTTGCTTTCATAACTTTGCTCATCAATAGATCTGGTTTGGTAATAACTCTCCAAATTTATTTAGCAAGTAAAGCATCATTGAAGGATTGAAGATCTTGGAAGCCCATCTCTCCTTCCTCCTTTGCTTTAGTAAGCTCTTGCCATTTTTTCTAGTGAATTCTCTGCCTTGCATCCTTGTGTGCTCCCCACTAAAAATTCACCGTGATGCGGTAGATTTCTTGACACACTTCCACTGGTAACTTAAAATAGCACATAACATAAGTTGGCAATGCATTAACCACTGCTTTGATTAGAATTTCTTTACCAGCCAAACTCAAAAACTGAGTCTTCTAATTCTGAATTCTTTGCTGCACCTTTGCAATAATAAAGTTAAAAACCTCCTTTTTTGACCGCCCAATCCTCATCAGCAACCCAAGTAATGAGCATTCGATTGTTCCTGCACACCCCCCATAACTTGACAAATCTGACTTCTTGCCTCCTTGGACACATTAGGACTGAAGAACACTGAAGATTTGTCAGTTGATGGCTTGTCACGAACATTGTCTATAAGTTTGGAGAATATCATGCAAAAGCTATGCTTGATGTGAATCTGCCTCACAAAATAACAGTGAATCATCAGCAAAGGACAAATGTGTAATAATAGGGCCATTTTTACTAGCTCTCATTTCCTTATACTCCCTTCGTTCACTGGTTTGTTTAATAAAGTGGGATAATGCTTAAAAAATGATCAGAAACAAATAAGTGAAATAGGATCCCACGATGAATGCCCTAGTTGGATTAATGTACCCACATGGCTAACCATTAATATTAATGGACAAATTACTTGTACAAAGACATTCTGAATCCATTGCACAACTCTCCAAGCAAAACCCATCTTCTTCATGAGCTGCTTTAAAAATTGCCAATCCACCCTATCATAAGCTTTGGCCATATCTATTTTAAATGCCATTTACCCCTTCCGTCCTTTTCTCATTGAATTCAAGGTATGAATACTCTCATGCGCTATAATCACATTATCAAGGATTTGTCGGCCAGGAATAAAGGCTGACTGATTCTAACTAATACACTTATCAAGGCATGCCTTAAGACGATCAGCCAGGATTTTAAAAACAATCTTATAAACCACATTACACAAGCTTATTGGCCTGAATTGAGCTATAGACACAAGAGAGGGAACCTTAGGTATCAATGTAATCAAACTATGATTCAGTTTCCGAAGTAATTTTTTACTTTGAAAAAACTGCTTGACAGCATTGATAAGATCAAATTTAACCTCATGCCAATAAGTTTGAAAAAACAAAGAAGTCATACCATCTGGGCCAAGAGCTTTATTAGGATTCATTTGGAATAGTGCATTCTTAATTTCATCTTCCTTCACAGGTCTCAGCATCCGACTATTCATAGCCCTAGTGATGGATTTAGGTAAATCGTCAAGCACCACTGGACACTGAACCGGGTGACTCGTAGCATATAACTTGTCATAGTAGCCCACAATTTCATCTTGGATATCCCCTTTGGTCACACATATCTGCCCTGTGGTTGCATGGAAAAATTTTGTAATATTGTTCACCTTTCTTCTCTGAAGTGTGGTTGCATGGAAAATTTTGGAATTTCTATCTCTTTCATTCAACCATTGATTTCTTGACTTTTGTTGCCAATATCCTTCTTTTGCCTGATACTCTTTTCGGAGTTAATCCTTAAGCCCATTCCATATTCTCCAATCCCTACCTCCCCCCTCCTTACTCAAAACCTCCATTTGAGCTTGAAGACATTTGATCTACCTAGCTGAATTATGCCCGGAAGTAGAACCCCATTTGAGTAACTCTGCAGACTTTGGGCAATCTTGAGCTTAGGACATATTGGTCCTCCATTTCTCCTTATGCCATCTTTGCGACCACTATTTCTTGAATATCCGCTCTCTTGACCCATCACCTATCAAACACAAACTGTCGTCTTATACGTTGTTGTTAAGGATCTATATCCAAAATAAGAAATGAATGATCTAAAGCTTGTTTGTCAAAATGGAATACTCTAGCTTTGGGAAACATTAACCTCCACTTTGGTGCCCCAAAAAACCTATCCAACTGTTCCTTCACATATCCCTCCCCAACCTAATTATTACTCTATGTAAATTGTCTCCCCACATACCCAAGATCCACCATGTCCATCTTATGTATGAAGGTTTGAAAAGAAAGACAAGTTTGATCGGATCTTATCCTCCCCCTCCCCCTCTTTTTTTATATGGATACACTATATCGTTGAAATCTCCACCCATAACCCACCAATCTCCCCACTTAATTTTCTCATTTACCAAATAACTCCATTGTTGTTCCCTCATAACATTATCAGTACTAGCATACACAAAAATCGCCCACTAAATCACGGGGTCACCCTCAATTTGATATTGCAATTGAATACAAAAATTAGTACTCACAACATTCAGCACCAAAATATGAATTTGCTCAACACATGAGCAAGCGACCACGGGTGCCTTCGAACAACATGACTCCATCTTCCTTCATACTTCAATTTCCTACACACTTTCTCAACAACCACTGAGTTTTGTTTAGTTCAGAAAGAAAAACTACATTTGGAAGTTGGGATATTATTGTCTCTCTCAACTGGGAAATTGTAAAAGCTGCACCAAGCCTTTACAATTCCACACCTTTACCTTCATGGGGTTGCTTGGGACCTTTGTGGATTGGTCCCTTTAACCTCAGAATGCTAGACTAATACTTGAGAACTCTTTGCCATATTACATCGTTTACGCCCTTTCTCCTCAGTTGGGATACCAGCCACCATTCCCAGATTTCTCTTGCGTTTCTCACTAAGTCGTATACCCACTGAAGTTTGCTATTGCATTCTTCACAGTTCGGAAGAATAGCCTATGTCCGCCCTTCGCCATTTGGAACACAGTGCAAAGTTTGGGCTGACCCTTTGTGAACCATTCGGTGATGATTGCTTGGTACTTTCTCCAATTCCAACCAATTACTACCCCGCACCTCCTCAACTGCACTCTATCCTCCTCCAAGCCACATATTGGAGTGGATGCTTTAGAACTTCCCCTCCCGGTCCTTTGAGACAAGGCACGAAAATCGAGTATAAGGCCACTGTTACTCGGCAACTTTCCTCCTCCACCACCTCAAGAATTGTATGCTGATTTTGAACTTAAATATTTAAAACTTAATTTTGAATGTTTGAATCATATTACTAAACCAATTGATATTGTTTAATAAATATTTTATTTGAATGTTAAATTAAACAAATTATACTATTTTTGTTATTTCTATTATTTTTTTATTTATATGTACAAATATTAATTTTTTAAATTAAGCATTAAATATTAGTCATGAAATTATGTAAGAGATATAATATATCAAAATTAATACTCAATACAATGAATAGAATAAAAAAAATTAAGTGAAATTTATTTAGCTTTTTTATAAAAAAAAACACTTTTGAAAATATGTCTTATGAGGAAAAAAAAAAAGCAAAGAGAGTCATATTAAAAGTGTTATTTAGAGTTAAAGAAAAAATAAATTACTCACTCCCTCTAAAAAAAAGTTCAGTTTAAAAAATTTTCTTTGTTTCAAAAGAAATATCCATTTTTTGGGTGAAATTCTTGTATTATATTTACTAATAATAATAATGTATAATCCAAATTAAAAAGTAAGATAAAAATATATCATCATTTTAAATTATATATATAATTTACTTAATATATATTGTAATAATATTTTAAATAATTTTTTTATAGTAATAAATAATAATAATTAATGTGATAAATATAAAAAAATTTAATTATTACATTTTTAAAAATATAACATAAAAAATATTAAAATATAATATAATAAAAAATATATTTTTATATTTATCACATAAATTACTATTAAAAAATTACTAAAATATTATTATTAAACAGTCATTAAAATATCATTTATTGGCGTGTGTTGTCCTACTCTAGACAATGAACTGGAACAGCGTTTTTCTCGATTCTTCATGATTCCTTAATCCCATAATGGATATGCAAAGAAAAAAAGATGGCAATTATTGTTTCAACATCAATCACCGACCTAAAGTTTGGAAGTTCGGAATCGTATCATTTTCAAAGTCCCATCCCTCAAAAATCAATTAATCTAGGGGTTGCTTGATTCGTTTAAAGGAATGAGAAATATAATAAAAATAATAGTAATGGGGAACGACAGTTGATTCTTTTATTATAATTTTGTTGGTTGGTTTGTACTAAGAAATGAGAATGATTACCAATTATGGTAGTTGGTTTGTGTTGAAAAATGAGAAGGATTACTAATGATGATGGTTGATTTGTGGTGGGGAATGTGAATGATTACCAATTATAGTGGTTGGTTTTCAAAATCTTTAGGAATGAAAACCTAGTTAATTTTATTTTATTCTATAATTACTAAATTACTAATAAATTATGGTATTAATAATGTAATATGTTAATTTTATTATTTTGTATTCTCATGCCTAATGTAGTATAGTTTTTTTTTTAATAATTATGTTTAATTATGGTATTTTTTTAATTCAAAATAATAAAATAAAATTAAAATCACACAAATGAAATTTTCAATGATGTCCTAGATAATTATTTGCAAATGAAAATATCTCATTTTTTTTTAACCATGCAATTGAGTCTTTTAAATTAGAAAATTATTTAGTTTGTAAGATCCGAATGACAATAAATAATAGCAAGAAAATCTTAATAAGTTGAAAATACATTGATAAAAAATACATTAACAATAACTAAAAACTAAAGCAAACATCATTCTCTCTTCAAAGCCTAGAAGATGACACTCATTTTTTTAGAACTTGCCCTCTTTCAGACGAATGCCAAAATACAAGAAAGTTGGATAAGTGGCTCTATCCTTGTAGTAAGCGAACACCAAGGTGCTGCCATCATACATGCTCTCCCCAACAAAAAATTGGAGGTCCTTGAGCTTGGAGATCAAGAATTTGGTTGCAAGCTCAATGTTCTTCTTAAACAACTCTTGCTTCTTCCCTTCTAGTTTTGGTGTCAACAACTTGATGTACTTCTTTATGTATATGACAAATTGCTTCCTGTCAAAAAGAGGTTGCTCCTGGAGCCTAAAGGGGTCAACAATGTCAACCACCTTCACATCTTGGTCATCAATAGCCTCATTTTCCTCACCCTCTCCTGAGGACGGGTTTGTACCAATGTCTACGTCTATGGCTCCTTTAACAACCCACTTTCCCTCAACTTCTCATAGGATCAATATTTCAAGCTCTTTGTATGAAAACAAATCCGAGAGAAGCTCATCATCGGTGGGTAAATTCTGATAGGCCAACATGATGATGGCTTAACTAATTCTCAGATTACTCCAGACAACATTGATTACTAGCATATAAGCCGAGAGTGAGAGCAAAAATATCTCATTTTCAAGCTGTCCATTCTCTAGTCTCAAAAGCTATAATCTTAGATGCTAGCTACATTCCACATCCAACTTTTGAGAACAAAAAAATAAAAAATAAAAAAATTCAAGAGCATCTATCCATATCAAAGTTCTTTTTACTTCAAAAATATGAGTTAAACATAAGATGCATACGTCATCCAGTGTTAGTTACACTCCAAATAAGTTCAATGATACATAATAACTAGGTTAACAAAACAAGGTGACAAATCCACACCTAAATAGCAATGTACTTCAATCTAGAAAAATCCAGAAAAATAGATCATTGTGCTTCAGTCCAGTAAACACTAGAAAAAAAAATGGAGCAATGTGTTTCAGTCCAGAAAAAACTAGAAAAAGAACCAAAAAACATAACAATGTACTTCATTCCAGAAAAAAAACAAGAAAAAAAACAGAAAAACTGAGTAATGTGCTTCAGTCTAGAAAAAACCAGAAAAGAATCAGGAAAACAAAGCGATGTACTCCAATCCAGAAAAAACTAAAAAAAAAAAACAGAAAAACGAATCAATGTGCTTCAGTCCAGAAAAAACCAAAAAAAAAAGAAGAAATGGCCCAGCAACACAAAGCAAGAATCCAAATTATAAAGAAACATCCCTTTTCCATTTTAAACATCAGCAATGGAAGAATATTAGCTTATGATTCCGTGAGAAAAGAGTGGAAAATCCGCGAGAGGAAAGGATGATCTATATATAGCCAACCGCTTGTAAAGGTAAATTGCCCACGTGTTACATTGCAAATACATCAACCTTAAACAACCAATAGTCATTTCGATGTTCAGAATTACAAGATTCATCATAGCCAAATTTTCAAATATGGTTAGCACACAAGAAGCTTATTAGTGCAATGCTACTCAATCCAGCAGATTTCAATCAACATTCATAGACTCATGTCCAAACTCATTAAAAAAAATACTAAATCAGCCCTTGGCTAGTAACTTCAAATTGTTCAAAAACAACCCTACTTCTATTTCATATCGTATTTAGCTTACTTTCATATACATATATATGGATAAAAAAATTAAATCAATTAGTTCAACCCATCCATTTTTGAATTTTCCAACTGAAAAGGACAATACACAAGTATACTCACATGGAATTTGGCATTGCCAAACTCACCAGTAATGATGAGCAACCCGGATCTTAGATGTTTCAAAAAGACAACTCTTTTGCAACCTCCCAACCAATATAATCAACACTGTTCCTGGTGTAATGCTTGCCATACACAACCAAGAACAGAGTAATTAAATCAATCAAATATAACAAAAAAAAATCATATTTAGAGAAATTTAGCTCACCTGAGCTTGGTGGGTTTGAGCTTCTGCTTGTTTGCTGATAGCTTTTCACATCATCCACCGGATAAAACTTCACTGGCTTCACGAGGGAGGGAGTTGACTTCCCGCTTGACTTAGGGTTCTTGTTGTAGCGAGGGAAAACGCTGCCGTTGTTGACCTTAATTGCCCAAAGCCCTCGTTTGTGGTACACCTTGGAGCGTGAGAATGTACCCACTCCCCTTATCGAATCAAGGTTTCTACTTAGTCTTGGAGGATGATGATTTGAGGACTAAAATGGATGATGTTGCAAACGAAAATGAAGGATGTGTCGAGTATGTCTATGGATCAACCTCGATGGAGAAAGCAATTGGAGGATGCTACCACAAGTTGTTGCTTGAGGACAAAATAGCGGACTGAAATGACGAAAATGGAGGACGAAAATAAAGAAAATGGAGGAAAGAAATGGAAGACAAAAATGGCGAAAATGGAGGAAGAAACTAAAATGGAGGGCGAAAGTGGAGGATTCTTTAGAAACCCTTGGGCAACGATGAGGAATGCGATGGGAAAAGAAGAAAAGAATTTTGGACTTATGGTTTTCATACCCCCCCCTCACCAATCATTGGTGGTATAAGGATTCGCTTTTTACTGTGTTCTTTCCATTCCTTTTAGCCAAGCACAAGAATTCTTGTCATACCCACAAACCAAGTAGCCCCTCAGTCTTCCTATCTCTTTATCTCTATTCCTGTCTTTATTCCTATCTTTATTGAAATAATATATTTCTTATAAGTACTTTTACACAAAGAGGAATATTCCATCCATCATCATTTTAACTAGTGTTGTAAAAATTGAACTTGAGTGCAAATGGTCAAATGAAGTCAAGTTTAATCGATCAGACAGAATAGATAGTAAAAATCACATGACATTATTATGATGTAACAACTATAAAGTAATTATAAAAATATTAATATTAGTATATAAATATATTATAAATAAGTTATTTAATTTTTTAAATATAGTTAAATTTAAATTAAGCATAAATTGCATAAAATTTCAAATGTATAATTGAATATTTTCATGAAAAATAGTATAAAATATGTTTTAAGTTACAAATGTAAGAAATATCTTTTATTATTTTTGAGATATTAAATTTTAAAAAATTTAAAAAATTTATAGGTGAAATTTATAATGGGAATTTAAAAAAAATCTAACGGGCTTTATTTGACTAGATTTACGATAAGACAATTGTTTGGATGATGATTAATTTTTAATTTTTAAAATTTGGTTAATTTTTAATTTTCATTTGCTTTGGATGATGATCTTTTGATTTGGCTAGATAATTTTTGTTTGATTTGGATAGTTAATTTGTATACGATTTGGATGGTTGGCGATTTCTAATCTAAATTTTTTTGTTAAAATGGGTACCCATTAAATACCCTTGAGAATGGGCGAGGTAGGTGACGTGAAGGAGAAGCGGTGGTGGAGGAAGATGGCACAGATGGGGCTGGTGGTAGGAGGCTTCTCCCCCCAAACTCGCTCTATTGCCATCCCTAATAAGACGGTTATTTGGATGAACTAGACAAAAGTTAAATTGAGTAAACAGTTGTCCAAAATGCATTTTGACATTTTTAAAACACTTTTTAGTTTTTAATACATCTCTTTATCTCACAACTATTATATCAAAAAATGTCAAAATATATTTTGAAATGTTATCCATCTGAGACCCTAATTATCTTTACTATATGCCCAAATTAATTTTAATTAGAGAAGCCAATTTTAATTTCATTCACTATCCCATATATTCTCTCTCCTCTTTATTTTCTCTCTTTTTGGCCAACATGAAGAAATATTCCAAACCACCACCTCTATGGCTGTTTTGTCAGTATTTTTACAGCATTATTATTATTTTTATATGATGTCCCAAAGAAGAAGGTAGTTTTATATAACCTCCGCCAAAAACAATCACCATATGTTATTGGTCCACTAAAGTTCAATTTCTTTAATTTACCCTTCATAGTTTATACCCATGCCCAATTTTCCACAATTGTCACTATTACACGAAGGCAAAAACCCAAGCACACTAGCACACTGCTTTTCTTAAAACTCTTCACATTTCCAATTGCACTAGTGAGCAAGCGGTGCTTAGCCCATTTGACCTAGAATGCTTGGTAGATAAATAGCATTTGTAAAAAGAATGAAGTATCACAGATACACGAAATACCTCCATAGTTTAGCTTGAAATTTGAAAGTTTCGTGACCTAAGAGAATTGCAGCCAACGCCTCTTCTCCAAAGCAGTGACTTTCAACTGAAAAAAGAAAAAAGAAAAAAATCCAAGTAGTAGACACCAAAGGTGGGTGCAAGGTTAATAGTTAATACTATGGATAAGTGTATAAACAATTTCATCCACAACATGGTAGTGGTTTAATTAGTAATTCTAAATCACTACACTTGTCTCACTGGCCACCCGACATGTGTTGGGAGTTAAGAGGTTAGAGGTTTGAATCTTGCCTCTATTATTCCCTATACAAGTTTAAAGACAATTCAATACTTATCAAGCTAACTATTAATTAAACCATATTAAGAATATTTTGAACTAGTAAAGACAGTTCAATACTTATCAAACCAACCCATGGTTAAACCATATTAAGGTTGGTATCGAAGAGCCTTTTCTGGAAACAAAATGTCATGACAAAATCCCCACTATTACTTATTTGTTTGACTACGTGTTAAGTGAAGTCACATTTAGAATCATGACTTAACAGAGATTAGATCAATAGTACTCTCTTCATGAGAAAGAAAAAGTAAAAATAAATTTAGAAAATATTTATTTAATTATATATTATGTGTATTACACTCTAAAACTTTACAAAAAAAAAAAAAAAGTGTACCTAATGGAAAGTGGGATTGTCCTTTCTCCTTTTGGTTAACATGAGGATTGTAATAAAATAGAAATACCGTTGTAATAGAACTCTACCTTTATTATTCCTCTCTTCTCGTCTTTTGTTCTTTTTGGTCAACCTTATTCCCCTCCCATTGCCCTTCGTTTCTGAAAGTTATAATAGAATATAAATACAATTGTAATATAATAAAATTATCAAAAAATAGTAATTCTAACACGAAATCTGACTCTGTGTCACCAACCCAGCACGAAGGAAGATGGAGAATTTTATTTTCTGGTCGACAAATTTTGAAAGCGATGATAAACATGATTAACAATTCAGTTATTCACGTCATCCTCAACCCAACACATGCTGCCGTATTTGGAGAGTAGATTTTTATCTCTAGATATGAGCACCGAAGTGGATAACTATGGAAAAAAAATGGGACTATGTTTCCATGTGATGAAATCTACAAAATTTAGGATAGAGAATTAAAAAATATGACGTGGCTTTATTTGATTTGATGACTGTGCTGGACAAATGTTATTCTCAATTGTAAAAATGTTTAGTTTCTTTTGTTCCATGCATTTTGCGATGATCAAATAAGGTCGATAAGTTAGATTTTTTGTTTTATTAGTTAATAGAGTTAGGATGTTGTCTTATCAGATACACATGGTTAAGGATCCACACTCAATGGATCATTTATGTAATTATTAACTTTTTTTGACAAAATTAATATAAATGCTAAAAAAAGAGAGTATATTCTCAATTGTGAAAAAAATTAACTGACACAGCAATGTATAATGTAGGCTATTTTCTAAAGCCTAATTAATAGAAATTTGATAAAGAAAATTTTAAAATGTCAAGGTGGTTTTACTTCTATATAAATAAAAAGGGAAGTTAGTGTAACCTTTCGTTATAAATAGGTTGTTTTAGATGTTACAAGTCACACTTTGATAAAAGCGTAATTTTATAAAATTTTGAAACTATTTTTGTGTTACTTTAGCAGAGTTAATTCTATTTAAAAGTTTTTTTATTTTCTTTATTTTTAAGTTAAAGATTATTACTCCTTAATTATTTAAATTTTACTTCAAATGCAATCAACTAAAAATTTTAAAATTAACCAAAATTGATTTTCTTTTTCAATTTATATCACCATATAGGTTTTATAATTCACATGCACTTACATATATGTTTTATATATATTTGTTTTCCCTTAGTTCTATTTTCTTTTAAATAGAAAAACATGATGCTTCAATTAGAAATGTAATTATATAAAGTACTATTAAATTAACTAAAAAAATTATAGTTCACTAAATATATTAAAATCAATTAAAATACCAATTCAATCATACAAAAATTAACAAAATTTTTCTTGAAAATTTAATATTTATAATTAAAAAATGCTTAGGACTATAAATTAAAAACAATATAGAGCATGATATTCAAAATAACCTTACATCTTTCCCATTTATTAATTTAAATATTTTGACTCTAAAATATTAGTAATAACTTCATGCATTATTCAACATTATCTCAGTTTATTATTTTAAAATTTATAATTATCAAATTAAAATATGAATACTATCACAAAAAAAAAACTTTACGTTTACATATCATTAATTTAATATTTTACATCAACTTCAACAATTTTTATATAGTAGCCTAATCATATATTCATAAAAATTAATTTACATAATAAACAACTAAACTTTTATCCCACTATGTGGAATAAACAACAAATTATTAAAAAATATGAATGTTCAAAATTGTGATATTGTGTATATGTATATGTGTTTCAAATTCGACATTCAAGAATTAATTAAGTAACAAATTATATGTACTTTTCTACTAATATTTAAAGATAGATATATCAAGCAATTTTAATCATATAATATAATTTGGTTAACTTTTAGCAACATATATTAAATAAATTTTTTATACTAGAGTTATTCCATACACAATTAAAAATGAGAAAAACTATGTTAAAAGTTAAAATTAAATTATATATATACATCTTAAAAAATAATGTATTTTTTTATTTTGAATGCTATTGATAGTAAGATATCTTTTTGTTTGATTATTGTAAGATTAAAGAGGCATTATTAAAAATATTTTAAATGTGAGACGCAAACCTAATACATAACATGAATACTTGATTATTAGAACACATAAAACAATTATAATGAACTTAACTATTTATATGAAAGTGATCATTTTTGGGTAATAGTGAGATTACACTTAAAAGTCACCATTTGGTGTAATTTTTACAAATAAAAGAATAATATTTTGATTACAAAAATTATTATATAATTTATGGTAATTTAAAATTATTCTTTCGAAAATTACATGGTATATAAAATGAGATAAAAATATAATATAATAGGGAAGTTCATTAGTACCAAAAATATAACATTAAAATTTTGTTTCCATAACAACACATTATTATGCTGGCCAAAACATACTGTATTTCCATAATTGTAGAAATAACAAATTTTTATGCTGGCCCAAACATTTTAACGATTTGATTTGTAGAGGTCCACCCAGAACGAGCAGGACCCCTCCAAAAATAGGCGTATGCCACTAATTGCAGCGAGCACACGGTATTCTTTAGTAAAAGGCGAAAGAACAGTTCGCTCTGTGCTCACTGCGTGGCTGCGTGATTATGCTGCGTGGCCGCTCGGCCTTTGTGTATACGCTGGACAATCCTGCGTAAGCTCCATTGATCGATGTGGGAACTCTTTCTTTTCGTTTACTAGTCCTCAAACATCCCCCGAAATAAAATAAGCCCAGCCCAGACCCCCTTGACGATATTAACAAGATTGATGCTCATATAACAACTCTTTTTCACAACATCATTCGGTTCCCGCTCATATATTTGTCATTGGCCAGCCCAACTGCCCAAGTATTCATAGATTGATGAGACCTCCATTAGAATTTTTATTGGGTTATGTCTCAGTAGCACAGTTAAGATTTGAAGCGCAATTGATCCTCAAACTGCAGTTGTCAATGAAGATTTTGCTTTGCTCAAATCTATGATTGATTACCAAAGTAAGTCCGCAAATTCTCCTATTTTGGTATGCATACAATTAATACATTACTCTGGATAAGCTTAATCTTTCTGGGCATTTTCTTTGATTCTTAAGTTGGCAAGTACTATATTAACACCACTACTGGGGTTATACATTCATCGTGTTTTTATCTAGGAGCCTTAATTAATACAGCACGTAGCTTCAGTT
Organism: Gynochthodes officinalis; assembly: GCA_020080225.1. Lineage (NCBI taxonomy): Eukaryota > Viridiplantae > Streptophyta > Magnoliopsida > Gentianales > Rubiaceae > Gynochthodes > Gynochthodes officinalis. The sequence continues at coordinate 18,836,891 of CM034619.1, forward strand.
AAGCTTTCTCTAGGGTGTTTTTACCATAGGATCCAATGGCAGTGGCATCAACCAATTCAGTCTGAGTCTCCCCAGTTTTCGGCTCGTCTCTGAACTTTCTGTAAATGTCTCCCTTGTAAAATTCTCTTGTTCTATGTACAAGAATCAAAGAAATGAGGCCACTAAAGAAAGATGCTGCGGCAATTATAATAAAAGATAGTCTGTAGCACTCTCTACCAGCGCATGTCAAGACCTGTCAGCTTGCCTTGTAAGTCCCTTGGCTGCCAATTGCTTTCTTGCCTCATTGTCGTAGAGATGACCAGCTACTTTGACATTGAAAGCATAGGTGCCAACTGGGCCTCCTAGGCCACCAAATTGGAACAAAGTAGAGTATTGTTTAAGGCCAAATAACTCGGATATTAACGTGAAGAGCAATGTCATTTTGCGCTCCGACGCAAAACCCAATTACGATGGAAGCAATGTATAGAGAATTTGGAACTACAAAAGCAATTAAGTATGACCAACACTGGCAAGTAGGAGTGTCAATGTCAAAATCATGGAACGAGGGAATCTGTACTTTTCAACAAGAATTCTGAGCTAAACCCAATTACTACTCGTCCAACATAGTTCCATATGCTTACCAGTGATACAAAAATGGTGATGCTATTATTTGGATAGCCTAAAGCTTTGCCAATTTGACCTAAATTATCAATTGCAGTTAGTGTACCACCAATGCCACATGATGTTGTAAATAAGAGAATTAACATGTCCATGCTAAATAGTGCTTGCAGTATTGTATAATCCTCTCCCAAGTCCGGTGGATGGAAGACATTTTTAAAGCAACTAACCCTCTTATTTCGTGAATATATTGGAGCCGCTGCCTCAGCTGGCTGTGTTGCAGTGGATCCACGTCCACTGGTGGTGACCGTGGACTTTGAGATGTTGTCTCTACTTTCTTGCAAGAATTATTGGTACTTGGCAACATCAATCTGATGCTCTTCCATGAACAGAACTCTTCCTTTCCCACAACAAGTAGTGGAGAAAACGCTAGACCAAGCACAACGGCCGCGCTGGCAATATACTCAGTCCTATTAAAAACAAATCTGTTCTGAATAATGATTATAATCAGAAGAAAACCAGCAAGGCCAAGTGAAATGTACAGCAGAGAATAGAAAATCCTCAGTTCGTTTCTGGCTGATAACCTCCATAAGCCGAATTACAGGAAGAAACACAAATGAAACAACAGCGGGAAGCCATGCTACAAATAATATAAGGGACTTGGTATCATTCCCATGTAGAGCAAGGTAAATTTGTGCCATCATCGCCCCGCTCAAGCCTACATAACCTTTCAATAGGCCTAAAACAACACCTCGATTCTCTGGGAAGTTCTTAACAGCTGTGATGAGAGCTCCAGTATGGATAAATGCCTGTGAATCTGCACCAATCCATATATAAAAGCAAATCAGCCATAGGTGGGGTTGTCCAGTGCGTCCCGTGACTGCTAACCATATCATGAAGTAACCGAAGAAGTTCATCGCTCCAATCACCAGAACCACCCACGGGGACAAACTTCATTTATAAGCCCTGATAAAATACCGAGGGTGCTTCCCAGATCCTTGAAAAAGCCGACCAAGTTGAGAGCTGTTTGATCATAGCCTAATGTTGACTTGAGGTCATTGGAGTAGATACTTCAAATAAGTAGCCTGTACCATTAACAGACATAATTAGGAGTGAAGCGAATAGCATGAACCATCTGCTGGTGAGCAAATGCAACCCAAAACTAGTCATTTCTTTCAATCACCACCATACATGTTTAATTTTTGCCTTGTAAAAAAGCTCTCTTCCCTAGGATGCAGTTTCGTTTTCTTGATCTTGTTCCAGCCTTGCATATATGAGGCTAAAATTAGTAAGTCAGAGCAGTTTTGTCACAATTTGGCATACATTACAAACGTCATATTGTTGGAGAGATGTAATGAAGGCACACGAACGATTGAGAAAGAGAGTTTTACAAATTGAACTGATTCGTCAAACATACTTTTACAAACGAGGAGCAAAACTTGGAGCAGGTCCACAATTTTGTTTGTAGCATAAAGTTCGATATATTACAAGATTGATAAATCATTAACATATTGTTGTGATTTGAAAATTCGTTTAGCTGACGAAAACATGATGCGATAGCCGTCCATCCATTCCTCACTTCAAAGATTCCATTGTCCAAAGACTGTCATGCTATGAGGAGCCATGCATAAGAGGTCGGATTTGATTGCTGGAAACGTCTCTAAAAGTTATCTCTATCTTTACTTAAAAGATACAACGGTAGTACGATATGTCAATTGTTTTGTGCTTTTAAAGTAAGCAAATAATGCATACGAACATGAATGTAGGTATATTAAATTAAATTTTGGTCCCTTCCGTTCCAATTAGAATTTGAATTAGTTTATAATTAAATATATTTTATATAGATTTTAGTTTGAATTTTTAAAAAATAACAATTTAAAAATATTATAAAATAAACATTGTGAATAAATTGGAATCTAGGAAAAAAATCATCAAAATTCAATCAAATATAATAAAAATTCTCTAACTATAAATCAAATTCAATTCTAATGAGTAACCAAGCACACCCTTAACAAATTTTAGATCTTCTATTTAAAATTGGAATAACTTACTCATTATATTACCAAAAAGATTGTTGTATCTTTGTTATTTGTAGTCAGAATAGATTATGTTATTCTAAATTAGAATTCGAATTGATTATTATTTATTACATGTTTTGTTTAGTTAGATTGATTATAAATAGAAGGTGCTATATCAGGAGAGTGAGAGAGATAGAATTAAAAGAGACTGAACAAAGTCTTAAAAAACCAATTTGTTTTATTTATTGATATAGTTTGAGTTGTCATTGTTTAATCATTTTCTTCCCACTAATATTTTTGCGTGTTGAATATATCCAATTTTGTATGCTATCTTGTTATTGTCAACTTAGTAAAAGTATTGGAACTGAGTTTGAGTTTTTCAAAAGAACAAATAAAAGATGATGATTTTGGTGTTGGCAACCACCCTTGATTTGGCATCCATTAAACTGTTAAGGCCCTTTTAGCCATGGCTATTGGCATCACCCTCATCACCCACTTCCTTCTTTTCTCCTTTTGGCTAGTCGACAGCCATCCCTTTTTTTTATTTATAAAAATATTTTATGCTTCAAGCCGTCGGCGAAAACTTCAGTAAGAATCGTTCTGGCCGTGGTTTGAAGTTTGAACAATTGGTTTTTGTTTGAGGCTAGCAAAATTATTTTTTTAAAATCTTGATTTCAACTCTTCAAATTTAAAAACTTAATTTAAACCTTTTAAATTTAAAATTTCTCAAAACAAATTGATCAAGAATAAAACATATGTTAACAATTCCTCATTCATGATAATAAAACTTATACTAAAATTAATATGGATAAACCAAAACTAGCTCTGATATCATTGTAAGCGAATCAATCCATTTACACAGTAAATAGAGGAGGCCATGTTATAAGACTCGGACTGGCCGGCGGTCCGACGGTGATTCTTCAGTGACCGGTCCTAGACTGTCCGAGTCACTCAAAACCCAGCGGTGTTTTTTTCTTTTTTTCTTTTTTCTTCTCTTCTCTTCTCTTCCCTTCTTTTTATCTTATTTTTCTTGAAAATATACAATCGAGAAGCTTGAATAAGCATTTTATACAGTAATTTTTAAATGTCAAAATTATGATCTTATCGAAATTAAAGCGATTAGGAATATGTGTTGTTAGATTGTTTTTCTTATTATTTTACTTAGGATATGTTTGGAGGTGATATATTTCAAAAAATTATATTAGAATATGTAAAAATTTTGGTGGGTATTTTTATAGAAAAAGATTTTAGAGAGAAAAATGAGAAGCTGATTTTTAAAATTATGTGTATTAATTTGAGTAAAAAATTTTAAATTTTGAAATAAAAATATATTTAGAGTGTGATGTTTTTATTTGAAAAATGGCTTACTTTTCTATTTGCAAATAAAAATATTTTATCCAAACATACCCTTAGATGGTATTTATATATCAATTTTTATGAGTGTGGATTTTGGATTTGATTTTATTATACTATTATGACAATATCAATTGTTTGGTTGGTTATAAGTTAATATTTTATATTTTCTATATTTTGATATAATTTTTATTTTTTATTAATTTTATAATTGACCCATTGACCATTTGGCTGAACTTATCATTGACCTTATCACACTAGGGAACCTCGAATTCTGCTTCAATGACCGGTCCGAATCGATAACTTATGGATAGAGGATTGATTACATAGCAGGATTTATTTATAACTTATTTATAACCCTTTGATAGTATTAGAGATGTCACATCAATAACAGATTCACTGGAAATAACAGTTGTAAGTGAAATTTATCATGAAATGCATATTGTTTGATCTCTTTTAACGGTATCCACTAAGACGGTTTCTTAGGATTCTTGAAATTAACAAACCATAAGTTGCCAGAATAAAAGCAAGAAAACTGTGGTTTATGAAAACTTGGTGTTTGCATATGCACAATACATAACAAATTTCCAAACTTCCTTATCCAATACTCCACTACAAAAAAAAATTAGCTTTTAAGTACAAGTCAAAAGTGGCCACTCAAATATATAATAATTGTCACAAATTGGATTTAAATGACCAAACTCTGTCGTCAAAGCATGGTGGTTGGCAAAGGTTGGTTACACACACATCGAGGTAATATGGTGGTCACTAATTGGCACTTGCTTAAATGACCAAAAAAAAATAAATACGCTCGAATGGTGACGACATAACGTGGTCACCAAAATATAATACTTTTGTTAACCGATAATACAAGATGACTACAAAAATGTGTCATTGGTGAACACTTTTGGTCACCAGCATATGGTGGTCAAGAAATATAGCTATGTCAACAATTATCATCAGTACTCATTTAAAAATCGTCAAAGAATCGTGAACAAATAACAATTATTAGTGATGAAATATTATTGTCACGTATTGTCATATAGATGCAACCATTAGTGACCACATTATTTTCTCAACCATTTGCCATTAAATCTTATTATTTGGAATTAATTGACAGTAAAGTATTGAACAATAGATAAAACTAATATATCTCTACAAAATATGACTCGTTATATCATTTACACGACAAAAGAGTTAGGACAATATCAACTTAATGATGTACAAAAAGAAAAGCACAAGCAGCTTTCAAAGTTAATGCAATCTCAAAAAACAAAAACAACATTTCTTATCCTACAAAATACACAACTAAAGTTTCTAAACTATCCATTTATTCTAAGGCACTATATATTAAACCATCGCCTCATTTTCCTCAAAATTCTTAGAGCTTTAGCTACATGTTAATCACATGAAAATTCAATCCCCAAGCTATCCATTTATCTCCAGGCACCATATACTCTTTTTTTTCATTTGTAAGTCCGTAAATCTACAAATGAAGTGATTTTCTCCAAACAACACAAATGTTATGAGAAAGCCAAGTTAATCCAATAAAGCCACTATATATGTGGAGGAAATTATCTAATTAAAACACTCATCAAAAGCATTCATCTTTAGTTGTCAAACTAGAGAATGGACTCTTTAGGGAGAAAATAAGATGTTTGGATGTGACAATAACACATTGACTACAAATAAAGAAAAAAACATACATTGCGAACAAGATTTAGTGCTTTTGTCCGGACCTATAAGAATCTCTTCTGCCACAAGTGGTGTTCTTTCATTCCCTTTTTCTTAATCACCATTCCAGACTTCCTGTTAAAGAAGATAGAAAGATATAGAACTTCAATTAATTATTGAAACAAAGCAAATGATGGCAGACATCAATATATGCATGACCTCCAAAGATGAGACAGCATTCACATCTAAACTGAAAGGCAATAAGAAAGAAACAATTAACATTAAAGAACCATAGCATGATAGAAGTTAAACTAAGCAATGCAACCAATATTTAACTTAAAATCTTCACCTACTTTTCATATTTGTATTATTTTAGTCCATCAAAAAGTCGAAACAATTCAATTCATCTAATTCAGTCCAGAAAAATAGAAAAAATAGTCCAGAAACAGTTCAAAAACCAAGAAAAACTAGAAAAAACCAGAAAACAAAAATTCAGTCTTCATCTAGCCAATTCATTTCATTCCATCAAAATAGTCACAAACAATTCAATTCAGTCCAGAAAAAACAGAAAAAAAAATAGTCCAGAAAAGTAAAAAAAAAAAAACCAGGAAAAAAATAGAAAAAAACCAAAAAATCAGTCCTCATCTAGGCCAATTCATTTCAGTCCAAAACAACAAGAAATAGTCCAGAAACAATTCAATTCAGTCCAATTCAATCCAACAAAAACCAAAAAACCAGTGGCATTGTACTTTAGTCCAGAAAAGTGCATAAAAAGTCAGAAAAAAAAACCTAAAAATTAGTCGCATTATCCTTTAACCTAGAAAAATTCAAAAAAAAAAAAACCCAAAAAACATTCTCCATCTAGGCCAATTCAATTCATATGCCAAAATAGATAAGGTAGGTTTTTGTGGTTGGATCACATTCCTACATTCTTTAGAGCCGCCACATATGACATAGTTTCCAGAGATGGAGTGTGTTCAACCCTTAGGGTATCAGCCACTGTTCAGATCACAGAAGTCCCAAATTTTTCTTTGGGACCATTTTTCAAGCAGTTTGTGTGTGTGCTCCCAATTCAGCAAACCAACACCCAAAAAGACGGGGAATCCAAACCAAAACACAGACCCAATCTCATAATAGACCCAATCACAGGGCAAACCCAATCAATTCAGCAAAACACAAACCCAATCATTCAAAAGTAGTATCTAAAATTCGGCCAGAATGTAGTTCACAGAAGGAGGCTTATCTTTTAACTTTGGATGGCGGCTTATCAGTGGCAAATTGAAAATGCAGAAAGCTGAAGCTGCTTGCCTGATCTAGAAAAAGATTATTCTGGGTTTATCCAACCCTCCCCAAGATTGTGGCTGCTATGTGTTTGAAGGTGTTGTCGGTGGAGGAGGCTGCAGGTAGGAGGAGAACTTCAAACGGGTGTGGCAAAGGAGGATCTTGATCAAGCCACGGGATCTGAAGTCGCCGGCTAGTCAAGCGACTGGTTAGGCCACCTGTAGATTCAGAAAGGCCAAAGACTAGGTGATGTCAATGATGTTGCGACTACGAACGTTGGCCGAAGAAAGGCCACTCAACCGTTAGCCGAATCTTCAATTTCAGTATAGAGTAATGCCCTCTATCAAAACAAAGAGCAGGTTGTTGGCGGTGAAAGAGAGCTCTGCGTCTAAAGTAATCCACGCGCAGATGGCCTGAGTGATGAAGCAAGGAGAAAATCTGAAGTGCCCATTTCTGGCTTGGCTGAATAAATCAAAGATTCAATCTTTGTCCCCAAGTCCACGAAGGAATAATGGAATACCAGATGCGTATACAAAGACATCTGGAATTGAAAGACACGATTTTAGATTTGGAGAAAGGAAAGAAGAAAAGGAAGAAATGGACGGTGAAAAGGGTTTTGAATGAGCAGAGCTCAGTTGAAAATGGCTAAAGGAATTGAAATTTTGTTAAGTGTGGCAAAGGCAATAAACGTTTTCAAACTATTGGAGGACGCCTTTTAATTTTTACTCCCGCTTTTGTCTTTAAAATAATTTCATTTTCCCTCTTTTTTAAAAAACATTTAAACTTTTTATTCAATTATTTATAATAAAAAATTTACTTCTTTTAACCAATAATCAACCTTTCACTTTACAATACTATATTGGTTTAAAAAAATTTTAACTTGAATTTTTTTTTAAATTTTAAATTTTAAAATGTTAATTAATAATTAAATAGTTAAAGTGAAATCGTTTTAAAATAATTAAGAGAAAAAATAATATTTAAATTTTCATGTTGAGATTAAAAAATTATGTATATTATATATTTTAGTTTATATAGATTATATATTATTTAGTTAAAAAATAAACAAATAGATGAATAATTAACATGTGTGTGTCACTGTGTGTACATAAACCTATGTATATATATGCACTAAACTACTTATGTTATGTAATAATTACTTTTATTATACCTATAGTATTTACTAACTACTATATATATGTATTAACTTCTAACTATAAATGTGTGTGTGTGTATATATATATATACTCTCTTAGTCTTTAAAAAAAAAAGAATTCAGTTTCTAGACAAGTTTTGGTCCTAAAAAAAAGAGGAGTCCAGTTTTAAAAGTCAAAGATATAGTTCAACAAAATTTTCAAAATACCCTTAATGATATAAAATATATTAAAATTGTGTCTTGATATAGAATACTCTTAATGAGAAAATTAGTCGTATAAAATGAGATATACCAAAAAAGAGTCCAGTTTCAAAAGTCAAAGCTAATTTTTTAACAAAATTTCCAAAATAACCTTAATGAGATAGAATACATTAAAGGGAGTATTGATATACAATTCCTTTAATGAGGAAATTAGTGGTATAAAATTAGTTATACCTCTATTTGGTTGACCATAAATAAAAAGTTGTACATTGGTGAAACCAAACTCTTTTTTTTTTTTTTTTTTGACAAAGGGAGTATAAATGTATTTTACTACTTTTATTATACATTGTACGTCTAACTATATTTGTACATGTATTAACCACTACTTATGTTATAATATTATATTAGTGATTGTAACTAGTTTGAAACTATATATTTTTTATTCCTAATTTTCTTATAAAGAAATATAGTTCATAATAAATGTCAAAACTTTTGATTACCATTAATCGATAGTGTATTTTAATATTAACAAAACTTATGTGTGCAAATTTATAAATTTCAAGGTATTCTAGTATAATTATTTTAAATTAAGAACCATAACATAAATAAGCTAATGAATCTCAACCCAATAAAGAATATACTTAGTTCAATTGTTATTCTTACCCAAAGAAACTAATTAGTACTAATCAATACTGTATTCTAATACTAAAAAGAATGTGTGATTAAAGTACAATTATATGGACAAATAAAATTTTAGGGTGTCCTTGTATATTAGAAATTAAGAGTAATAATATAAATAAGCTAAGTTTGGCATATAAGGAAAAATATGTTTAGTCCAATCATTATTCTTCGCAAAAGAAATTCAATCATAATTATTGAGTGTATCTAAAAAAGACTCAATTCTTGAAGTAAAATAATGTAGGCAAATTCATATAGTAAGGTGTCTTAGTGAAATTATTAAAAATTAAGAGTTATAAATTTAAAAAGTTAAGTTTGGCCCAATGGAGAAATTACATAATCTAATCATTATTTTTAACCCAATAAGTCCAACCATTATATAAGTTGTGCGCAATCAATGTGGGCCAAAATATTTTATTTCATCAAATCCCTACTTATATAGCTCAATACATATATTGGTATTAAAATTTATAATTTCTAATTTTATCACACACCAAAACAAATATTTTATATATCCATATTTAATAATATTATGCACTAAAACTTTATATATGAAGATGTGAATTAATAGATTATAACTCCTAGTACAATTATTAGAAATTAAGAGCCTAATATAAGTAACCTAAGTTAGGTACAAGTATTGATATGCTTAGTCCAATCATTATTCTTAGCCAAAGAAATCTAATCATAATTAATTGACTGTGTATCTAAAAAGACTCTATGCTTCAAGTAAAATAATATATTCAAATTCATATATATTAGGGTGTCTTAGTGTAATTAAAAAAAAATTAAGAGGCATAAAATAAAAAAGTTAAATTTGGCCCAATGGATAAATTACATAATCCAATCATTATTTTTAGCCCAATAAGTCCAATTATTATATAAGTTGTGGGCAATCAATGTGGGCCAAAATATTTTATTTCAGCAAATCCCTACTTATATGGCCCAATACATGTATTGTTATTAAAATTTAAAATGTCTAATTTTATCACACACCAAAACAAATATTTTATATATCTTTATTTAATAATATTATACACTAAACTTTATATATAGAGATATGAATAAAAAGATTTTTATTTTTGTTCCAAATATTTTCTTAATTAAAAATTCTTTTAAACTAGAAAATTCAATTTTATAATACACCAAAAATTCAAATTTATGTATTTGAATTAATGATATTTCACATACGTTCAGATTTCACATCTTAGGATGACAAATCATGAGCTTTAAATAATGTAGGCAAATTCAGATATATTAGGGTATATTTGTGCAATTATTAGAAATTAAGAGGCATAAATTAAAAAAGTTAAGTTTGGCCCAATGAATAAATTACATAACCCAATTATTATCTTTAGCCAAACAATTCTAATCATTATATAAGTGGTGGCAATCAAAGAAGGCTTTTTTTTTTGTTAGTGTAAAATTATGTGGACAAATTCATAAGTATTATGTGTCTTAGTACAATTATTAAAAATTAAGAGTCATAATACAAATTAACTAACTTCGGTCTAGTGAATAAATTGTTTAACCTAATCATAATTCTTGGTCAAAGAAGGCTATTAATTAATAGTCTATTTTAATGCTAAATGATTATGTGCTTTAAGTAAAATTATAAAGCAAATGTATAAATATTAGGGAGTCAACATATAATTAATGAAAATTAAGTGTCATAATACAAATTAGTTAAGTTCGACCCAATAAAAAAATTGTTTAGCCCAAACCTTATTTCTTATAATATAAGCCCAATTAATATAAAGTTAGGCCCAATCATACGAATTTGTTAGCCCAATCATCGGTCCATTTGTAAGCCTAATTAATTTGTAAGCCAAACCAACGCAAGCCCAATGATAGGTCCATTGTTAACCCAATCATAGTCTTTTAGTGACTACAAAACATTGTCACTAAAAGTCATAAATTTAGTGATGATTTTTTTGGACACCAAAACACATTTTGTAACTTTTTCGTGACAAATGGAATTGTCGTTACCAATACTGGTCATTAAATGTGGTCACGTTTTGGTTGTCTTTTTCACACTATAACAATTAGTGATCACTTTTTCTTTTTTGTCATTAAAGGATATCATTTAGTGACCACTTGGTTATCACTTTTTCGCGTGGTCAAGAATGAATATATTTATGACCAACTTTTTGTTATTGCATTTTTCTCGTTGCTAAAGGTTACTTTTGGTGACCAAAAATGTTGTTGTCACCGTTTTTTTGGTCACTAAAGATCAATTTTCTTGTAGTGACCTGTGGTTGGAACTTATTTATAAATTAACTTAATAAATTTTGGACTGAACAACAAATAATCCAATGGCTTATTTATTGATAAGTTTTCAAAATTAATTTATTTTATAAATTAATCACATAATTATAATATCATTTCAATCTAAAAATCATGTGTGACTGATTAAGTTTATAATTACATTAACAACAAATATAAATTATAATCCCAATATTATTTTGTTTTAGGACATAAAACTAAAAAGTCAATCTCTACCACCTTGTGTTGTTTGTCTTTTGCAGTTGAGCAATAGGGGCAGTGCCTACAGCCCCCACTCAAATATAAAAGGATTAATTACATATTGTACCTATCAAAGACTTTAAAAGCTACAAAGATACTCGTATAGGTACTTTACTCCTTTGGCCTCAATTAAAGATGCCAAACTCACTGTATTGTAAAGAATAATCCACCCTCATCCTACATATTTTTGGGCAGTTTCACAATTGGAGAAATATAGATAATAAGTAAAAATAAATGGTTTTTCATTAAAAAGGTAAATTTTTTTTTATTAGGGGCACTTTAAGCGTGAAAATTATTAGAAGGGCTTAAGTTTCAATGAACTATTATAAAGGATATTGAAACATCTTTGATATCTTTCTAATTACCCATAAACTAGTTTACTCTTCATTTAACTATTTAGTGAATACTCCAATTGTTTATATTCATAAGTTTTATGTGTATTTTTCATAACATACATATATTAATTTATATTAATTTCTTTTTTGGGTTCCTTTCTTTACTTTGTCTATGGTTTCAATCTATAGGAAGTAAATTTTTTATGTTTACTATTTGAAGTCTTGCAGCCTTCAAGATAGGCTTGGGTGGGGTGATCCATCAATCATCAATTGGACATGAGTTTGATGATGCAATCGCCATTTTTCTCAAGAAAGCTGCATTAGTTTTATGTCTAACCTTAGACAAGAATGAAGACACATTGGAATTCAGCAAAATTTTGGAGACTATTAAGGCCAACTCCAATGAAAAATTTGAGGAACATGGTCAAAAGCTCAAGCGCAAATAAAGGTAGAGAATATTATTATGAGAGCAAAGTTTTCTAATTGTCTTCTTTGTTCAACTGCTGAAATTTTCATTTACCTCCTCCATTGAGAATGTTTAATTTCAAGCCTTCTTGGAGATTTTGTGATGAACCATCTGCTAAGAAATCAGGGTTAATATGAGGAATTAAGATTAATTTGTTGAAATTATCATGTGGAAATTTTTACATAGAATCAATAAAGATAGAATTACAAATCGTATTAGATGTTAAACAAGGGATGAAATAATCTTTTAGTATCTGAAAAAATATTAAAATATTTCAATGACCTTTAGACTATCTTTTAGTAGTTCGAATTTTAGAATGAAATTGACGGAAATTAATATTATTTACCCTACCCAGCAATCGATTGTCAGTAAATGTGAAATATTTAGTCAAAAATTCGTTATGCTATATTAGTACGGGAATGTGCGTGCCGCACATGAAAAGTGAATCAATTGGCCTTGGTACAACTAACCCAATTCCCTACTCTATATAAATTTACATCTTCTTCACAGTTTCACCTCTTAACTATCAATTTGTCCAACTGCCCTTTTTTTAGGCCGGGTCCGCCAGTCCAGCGAAAAGACAAGTACTATAGGCGATTTAAGGTGTGAAACGGTGCAAGTTTTTTTTATTATACATAGTTTTTTTTTTAATTATAGCTTTGCTTTTGAAATGTGAAAGAATCGAAATTGTAGTCAACGAGTGCGAGGCAATTCGTGCTTCTTCTCTTCGAAAGAATTGAGGGATTGCAACGAAGTGGAATTCGTGCTTCTTCTACATTAGTTAGTATTAGTATTGTGTCCCTACGTGTTAGGTATACTTTCCTATTTATTTAGGGCTTTTTCTCTATGTTGGAGATATACTATTGGCCTATTGAGGCCGTTCTTTCCTTTGTGGTAATGATGTACCACGAAGATTAATTAGCATTTTTTGCTATCTATGTACATATTTGTAAATGCATACAATATCTGTCATTTTTAAAGAAAAAAAAACTACCAAATTGTCCAATTACTCAACCCAATCTACCAAGAAAACTTAACCAAATCTCCTAATGTCAAACACCACTTGTTGACAAGATTCGGTGTGCTTTTAGCTCTTTTAGGCAAGTAGCTACCCACTACACTAATTGTGTAGGTGAAGCGGGTGCTAGGTGACAAAACCAAATATCCCAACATTTAGAGGTTGGTAGTGGGCTGGCCTAAAGGCAAGAGCATGGTCTAGCCATTGATCATGGGTCAACGACAGAACAAAGAAGTCAAGTAGGTTGTTCCTCTGTGTCTTATTAATTGCGTGAGTAGTTGGAATCAACACCAAGAGGTTATCTATGCACACACTATGCACACTTGCTATCGACTGGTTCAATAGTCCAAATTTCTTAACTTTGGGCTTTGATACGACTCTTAGAAATTTATCACGAGAAAAAAAACACATAGAGAGTTTACAATAGCTACTAATAAACAAGTTGAATCCCAATTTAGATCCAAAAACTTAAACTAGCTAGTAGGTTTTGAGCTCATCTTATTTATTAAGTGCTTTACATCTCTTTTTGAAACTAATGCGAGATTCTTTACACCTACCTACTCATAAATCTCAATAATCTCCCCCTTTTTGTTAGGAAATTGAAATATATTTCGTTTCAAAAAGGGAAGTTATCCTTTTGTGTAGAAGTATATTTTTTGTGGTAGTTTCCAAATCCCATATTGATTTAAAGCAGCGACCAAATTGTTTCCTATTGGTATTATTATTTGATTAGAAATCAGGTAATATTTATTGTTATAAATAAGGGGTTTGGTCTTGTATAAAAAATATGAGGGATATTACACAAAGAAGAGATGTAGTTCTTAGGATGAGAGAGGTAATTTAGAGTTTTGGAATGGGATATAAGGGATATTTTTGTATGAGTTTTTCTTTCATAATAAAGAACTAATTCTTTTGGTAGATGTAGGTTTGAAATTAAGTCGAATCATGTTGAATCTTTGTATTATTCATGTTTTGTGCTTGGTTTATTCTTTGTTAAATTGTTGCTTTTTTAAATCGTCAATAGTTGTGTTTGTATCTACGGGTTGTTTCCCTAATAATTGGTATCAGAGTTGAATTCGATTCAAAGTAACTTTAGGATTTAAGAGTATAGTTATATACCATGGTAAAATTTAACAATTTATTGAAGGTAAATAACTCTCTTTTGAGGTGGAGCTTATCATGGTCCAACAAGAATTAAAGAAGATGTTGGAAGAGGATAGTACAAAGCACAAAGGATAATGAACGAGAAAGAGTTTAATCATTGTACATTGGTTAATTCTATGTTTAGAAAGAAGATTGCACTTGACTTCTTAATTCAATCCTTAATTTTTTGTTATTGTGGAGATGATCCACTTAATAGGCAAGATACTTTGAATTTGGAAATGGTAAAATTGTTTTTATTATCTCATGAAAAACACAAACCAAGGCAAGAAACAAGATTTATTTATTTCTTGAGGAATGAATTAGAAAGGGAGAATTCTTGATAGTGAATTTGATACAGGTGATTTAAGGGTCAGGAGAAAGGATTTGATGGTGTCCAATACAAATTTAGATAGATAAAAAGTTATTCTATTAAAGATAAGATGTTGGTATATATATTGGAGATATTCTTATAATTTTCAATGTATGAATATTTTAGTCCTGATAGAATTTTCGATTGTGGTTGTTTGAGTAGTGTCGCATATGTTCTAAAGATGTAATAAAAAACAAAAATTCTAAAGTTAGCAAAACTGCTAATTTTTTTACTGTAGGTGGAGTATTTAAAACCACTCATGGCGAACAGTCCAACGCATTATTTTTCCAACACTGTTATCCTCTCTTTTATATTATATCCGTGTGTGCGCGGCCCTGTCCACTAATTGAAGGTTTATTTTTCACTACAATATATTTGCCAATCAAAGATGGTTGTATGGCGCTTGGAGTTTGGACAAGTTAAGCTTATTTACCAGAAATGCTATTCATATCGAAAGTCCAAATGAGCTGGAACACTAAGGCTGCTTTTGGACAAGATCTTTATTTGTAAAAAGTTAATTTTTCTTCAATAAAAATAAAATATTTAAACATATTTTTATTTTAAATTTTAAATGTTAAATTTTTCCATTCAAATTTCTCTCACATAATGTAAAAAAAAAAAAATTCCTCCTCTTTTTCCTCCCAAAATACTTTTTCTATTAAAAAATGCCCACTAAAATTTTTATACATTCCAATATAATTTTTTTCAAATAAAATACAATTCAAATGAAACCTAAATATTGTATGAACAATAATGCAAGGGGGTAGCCTAGCGGTACGGAGGGGTGTTCTCTTCTAGCCAACTCGCCGGACTACTACGAGTTCGAACCGTCTTTGTCAAGACTTTACAGTACCAAGTTGGTGCCGGTAACCTTGGTTAGGGGTTCCGAAGGACCGTTTGGTACGGGGGGTCTCCGAGTTAAAAAAAAAAAAAAAGAAGAAGAAAAATTCAGCTAGTGGGACTGAATACATAGAAAGATTTAGGAAATAAGTCAAAGCAGCAACTCTTCAGGACATGTCATCGTGCAATCCTACCAAATATAACATCCATTGCAGCAACATTTTATGACATCAGTCATTTCAACCATGTATAACATTTATATGCAATTCATGCGAAGGTTATCTTGTATAAGAGTAACATCGTGCAAAGACATGTAATCCAAATTAAGGTATTTTTATTCCTCCCTATAACTGTTTCATGGACAAACTTCTTGTCGAAACATAAACATCAAAAGTACATCAGATAAGCCAAGACAATAAGAAAAGAGCCAACACCCTTTCTATTTAACAATCTTTCCAAGATGAGAGGGGTGGAGTGTTTCCAAACTTGAAAGTACTCTCTATATATTCAGGTGGCTAACGGTCGCCCTTAAAAGCATTAGAAATAGATTCAAGCTCAGCCATGTCCTCTGATGTCAACTTCACTGATAATGCCTTGATGTTGCTATCCAAATTCTCAATCTTTGTGGTGCCAGGGATGGGACGCACATCATCCCCTTGATGATGAACCCATGCTAAGGCTAATTGGGAAGTGGTGCAACCTTTTTTAGCTGCCAACTCTTTCACCCGCTCATACAGTTGTTATTTTGCTCAATATTCTCCCCTTGGAACTTTGGTACAGTCTACAAAGATAGCAACATAGATACATGTAGTATGCCCACAACACAGAAGTATTAATATACAAACACATGTATAAAAGCACCCGTATTCAGGGAATAGTAAAAAGGAAAACCGTGAATAAATAATATTGAAATTCTTTTGATTTATTTTGACACTAATTGTGCATATTTTATACAGACATCAACATTAAAGAACTCAAAAGCTAAACTGAGAATACCATTAATGCCATCTTGATGAACAGATCAAATTTTAATTCCTTACAAATTGGGTTAAAAAATGTTTTTATTTTTTACTTTGCACAGAGTCAGACTCTAATTAGATGGTACAATTAAAAGCGCTCATAATAGTATGAGACATAATTCAATAGTAAATATCATGTGAGCTTCATATTTGATGCAATGGATAGGTCATAATACCATATAAAGCAGAAGTAGACCAATACATTAAATAAGACACTGAATCACAAGGTCCAATGATGCAAAATTTCAATAATTTGAGCTATAAGCACATACCTTGCGCCAATCATCATCGCCTGCAATAATCTCCAATAACTTGCTACCGGATCCAAAGAACCCTTTGCCCAGAGGACTATATGCAACAATGCCAATGCCAAGTTCCCAGCATTACACAAAATGCTTATAGATATATAAAGTGACAACAAAATTAAGTTCACTCAACAATCTTAAACAAATTAACATTTTAGATGGACGACCCACCGGCATGTTGGAATAACTTCTTGTTCAGCATCTCTAGCCCACAAGGACCAATCGAGCTGAATTGCAAGATGATGATGTGTTTATCATTGGTAATGATGAACCTACTACTTAAAATGAAGCCTTATTTGATAAGGACTCTGAGAAGTGGTTTCAAGCCGTGAAATTTGAAATGGATTCCATATATGATAATAAGGTATGGACCTTAGTCGATCCACCTGAAAGGATAAAACCCATAGGGTGTAAATGAGTTTTCAAAAAAAAGACTGACATGGATGGTAATGTGACTACTTATAAAACTAGACTGGTTGCAAAAGGTTACACACAAAAACATGGCATTGACTACTTTTCACCATTTGCTATGTTGAAATCCATTAGAATTTTACTTACTATAGCTACATACTATGATTATGAAATCTGGCAAATGCATGTTAAGACAATTTTTCTTAAACGGTCATTTGCAAGAAGAGGTGTATATGATTCAACCTGAGGGCTTTGTATCCAAAGACCCTAATAAAGTATGTAAGCTACAAAAGTCTATTTATGGACTTAAGCAAGCTTCAAGGAGTTAGAATATTCGTTTTAATGATACAATCAAAAAGTTTGGTTTTATCAACAACGAAGATGAACCTTGTGTATACAAAAGGATTAGTGGAGTGCTGTAGTTTTCCTAATATTATATGTGGATGATATATTATTGATGGGAAATGACATACCTTCTTTACAATCAGTTAAGGTATGATAGTCCAAAAACTTCTCAACGAAAGATTTGGGTGAAGCAACTTATATTTTGGGAATAAAGATCTATAGTAATAGATCCAATAAGTTGCTTAGTCTTTCACAGTCAACATACATAGATAAAATGCTAAAGAAGTTTAGCATGGATCAATCTAAGAGAGATTATGTTCCCATGTCTCATAGGATTTACCTTTCAAATGATATGTCTCTAAATTGGGTTAATTGCGCGAACAATCCCTTTTGTTGGGGCCCCTGTTTGATTTTGTCCCCAAAGTTGAAAAAGTTTTAATTGAGTCCCTTAACATACAAATTGGGTCTATTGAGTCCCCAACCAATATTTTGGTAGCCGGAAAGCAATTTCTGGCGAACACGTGCATCCCACGTGATATTGCTAAGGGTAAAATGGGAAAAAAAAATTTGGACAGATCTGATTCGATTAAAATAAAAGGAAGAAAGAACAAAAGAAATGAGAAAAAATTTTCGTTTGTTCCTCCCAATATCCAGGGTTGGCCTTCTGCACAAAAAGCCTCATTGCAGCCATGGAATGTCATTGTGGGAGAAGAGCTACCTTGCGAACCTCATGGACAACAGTGAATCCAGGAAAAAGATTCTTTGGTTGCTCAAAATATGGTGACCGTGGGGCTTGCAATTATTTTCAATGGTTTGACCCCCAAATGAGTGAGAGAGGAAGGCAAATCATTCCAGGGTTGTTGAGGTTGTTAGAGGAGAAGGAAGCTGAGGCAACTGCTTTTAAGAAGAAGGTGAAAATGCTAAAAAGAATGGTGATTCTGTCCTGGGTACTGTTCATGCTAGTGATTGTTGGGAGGGGATGATGTTTGGTAATGAGGGAGCAGTAACAATGTAGATCTAGTTGAAAATGGTAATGTATGCTAGGATATGTAATAGTATGGAACGCAGCATGTAAATTTGGAATGTACGTAATGAATTTATGTTTTGGTGAACATGTGCAGTGGCAAAATAATTAGAAGTGTAAATAGTCTTTAAACAATCCTTAAAGAAATCAGCTGCCAAATTCATTACATAAATAGCAAAACCTTCCATTAAGCAAAAGTTGAAGATAAACAAAGGGCTAACAAATCAAATGCGCAAAAGTTCATCCAAGTTCTAATTGGCAGTTACAGGATGATCAGCAAAAACTTAAGGCACTATCTAACTACATTTTCTTCCCCCGACCACATGGAGATGGACCAAACTTGTCATTGTTTGCGTGCATATCCAGAATAGTAGCCTCAGTGTCAGGAGGAGGGGACAGAAATACAACATTTCCCTCAATTTCAACATGTTTCCATGTCCCAGATGGAACCTCATGATCCGGATGGATTCTATCCTTGCTGCTACATGACGCACCAGTTTTTGCATCTTGCTGTTGTTTGTTTCCATGTACATCCATGGAACTTGGACCAAAGTAAGTTTTTATGTTAGTGTTCTTTACAACTGCTGGAGTAGGCTTCGAGACACCTTGCTTTTTTGTTAATTTGTTTGGAGGCTGAGTTGCAAGCACAGTATCACCATGCCTCTTACTATTTCTGGAGGGCTTCTCATGCAGCATATCCCCAGTTGTATCGGTTGGCAGTGGATTGGCAATAGTGCTGCTAGCCCTTCTTCCCTCTTTCCTATTAGACAAAGGTGGAGGTTTGTTTGATTGCTGTTGTGGAATCACTGGGGCCTCAACATTTGCTGTTTGATCTGCATTAGCCGATTGCATGTTCTGTTCAATCTCTTGGATCATTACCTATAAAATAAGCAAACATTCAAAATCAACATCTACCACCTAAAAATAGAAAAATATAACAAACAGCTACTTTTTTACCTCAGTCAACCAACCGAGACCCTCATCACCCAATGTGTTATTTGTGTTCGCCTCTACATCATCTGTAGATGAGCCAACATTTGCATGCACTTGCTTATCAGCCTGTGCAGCATGAAAAACGACAAATGTATGCAAAAGTCAAAACTATTGAATATGCAGATCTGGGCCAAGAACCATAAGTACAAATGGAGGACATACATTTTTTTTTGCTTTTCTAGCTAATGCTGGGCAATTTGTCTTGGTGTGTCCAGTTAGTTTGCAATGGCATCACTTAGTATGGTTGGTTATCCTATTAGATTGGACATTAGGACTTTCTTGCACGTTTTCCTCTCCTTGATTTGCAACCTCTGAATTATCCTGGCCATCATCTATGGAATGGGTAGGGCTGAAGTGTGGGTGTTCATTGGAGTTGTCCTAGGGAAAAAAATTCAGTTAGTATGTGAGCAATCTCTAACAAGATGTTGCAATATTCAACATGTAGTACCTGTTGCGCATTTTTTTTCCATCTCTTCAATCTAAGTATGCAGATCTAGGAACTCTTCTTACTATGTTCTTGGACCCTACAATGGCCACACCTATTGTGACCTTTTCCAACAGTTATACGCAATTTTGCAGCCCCAGTTTTTGACTTTTTAATTGGTGAATCTAGATCTCTCCTTCTTAATTTTTTTGGTCTGCCGGACTGAACATGAAAATGGGGAGGCAAGAAAGGAAGAGCGTTGGTTCTCGGCCACATGTCAATTCCATTGATTGGGCTAATAATAGGATCATATGCTTTCAAGTATGTATCCTTTGAATACCAGTGACTAAGCCAGTTTTCCACCTTATCTCCATTGTCCAGTATGACACGTATAGCATGTGAGCAAGGGATATCAGTCAGATCCCACTTCCAGCAAGCACAGTCTTGGCAGTAAGATTAACCACAAACTGCTCACTGTTTGAGCAATTTATTTGAAACATTCCGTTTCTAGCATACATACAACTATACCTAGCAGCTTTTTCTGAATAGAGCTCCAACCTTTTCCAAATTTTAGGACATATCTCCCAGTCACCGTTCTTTGCCCATTCCCGCTTAGTATTCAAACGTTTTGTAATGTATACACGCAGCCATTCCAACATCCCAATTATTGGCATGGCCCATTGCATTAAGTATTGCACCATTGAAGCTCTCACATATATTGTTCACTAGCATATCACATTTTGTTTCTGGATTGAAGTGTGATCTTGTCCAGAACTTAGGGCTCTCATCTTTCAACCATGCATGGGCTGCCTCATGCTGCTCCTTCAAATTATCCATCAATGTATTGAACTTCTCAACGTATGTTGCTTTGGCAATTTTCCACAAATTCTGCTTCAGCGTCAGACCAGGGTTCTCTTTCTTATAGTTGTTGTAAAGATACTACACACAATGTCAATGTTGGACCCTTGGAAATAGCTCACACACTGCTGGACACAAACCCTAAAGCAAGATTGTACATAGATTAACCTGTGGGTAATAATTAAAAAAACAAAAATTCAACTAGAAGTGGGTAATAATCTACCTTTTGTCTATCGGTTATTATCACCCAATCTGGAGTATTGATGATGTTGAGATCATCAATGAGGTTCGTTATAAACCACTTCCAAGCCACTTTATTTTCAACCTCCACTACAGCATACGCGACTGGATAGTAGCAATTGTTGGCATCTACACCAACGGCTGTAAGCAGTTAACCTTCGCACGGACCCTTTACGTGGCAACCATCAATACCAATCAAGTGCCTACATCCCTCCATGATCCCTCTCTTCGTCGCACCCCAACACACATACATCCTTTTGAACCTGTCTACTTTATCATCCTCTGTTGTCACATAAATTGAAGAGACTGGATTGGTTCTAAGACACTCAGCATTGTAGTCTTCCAACTTAGCAAATTGTTTTGCCACCTTTCCTCTCACCTTCTCTAATGCCTTCTATTTTGATCTCCAACCTTGACTCCTAGATATGGTCAGCTTCTTTTCTCTTTGAAATCTCCACATCAAGTGTGGTACACTCATCTTCGGATCAGAACCGAAGTCCTCGGCATACCATTCTGAAACAATGTTGGAGTTGCAGTTTCGTGTGTTCCAAACTTTCCTACAGGTATGTTTCATATTGAGTGTTCGAACCTCAAACGTTTGCTCCTCAGCCACTCTCTTGCCGTAGATCTCCCAGTTACATGTGCCTAAACACCTGGCTCTTACCCGCACCTTGTCATTCTTTATGAATTTTAGCGCCCTTCTATCAACTATGGAGTGCATCCTTATTGCTTTCAGAAGAAGATCTTTGGTAGCAAAACGCATCCCAACAACAAATTTAGGATTCTCCATGTCGGTTTCAAGATTAAACGATTTCACCTTTGCTTTTTTACCCAAAGTTCCTCCCTCATCCGAAGTTGAACCTTCGCTTCCAAGCTCGGAAACTGAGGCGTAGTCCCCATCTCGACTCGACAAAGACTCGGTCATTGGAGCTGTTGTGACTATTCTTCTTTGCCTTTCCCTGTTTATTCTCATTCCCAAATTTGCACCACCTGACTGACTCGATTTCCATGTCCAGAGACTTTTCAAAATGTTTGTCATGTTCATCGGAGCTTTCATAGTCTCTATCGTGAACTAGCTTATTATCACCGCCATCTAACATCTAGCCACTGCATAAATGCCTACTTCAACTATGTCTTCAGCCCCGACGTTTACACTCTCTAAAGGGTCACTGTCCTCTGAGGCTATAGTAAATATTTCTATAATTCTGTACTCATTCAAAGATTCAACCATCCTACTGACTGCCTTCTCATTATCAATACAGGCCAGTCCATTATCCAAACTTTCTCCTAGTACCCTATAATATAGCCTATGTGGACTTGAATATCCAATTTTCTCAACACAGTCTGTCAAGTCATTGAGTGTTAGGAATGCTGGGTCTACGAAATCAAAATAGTCCACCTCTCCTTCTCTGTACACCCTACTTGGAATGTGAAAGAACCCACCACCATGGTTTATCTTGAGAGAAATATATGTAGAATCTTCACCTATTTACATGAAAAGAACTACTTAAAATGCATGCCAACAAAAGAAAAACTCTGAACATGTTCAAATATTCTTTTGTAAAGTGAAACCAGTTGACGTTAATGCTAGTTAAATTACATTTGAGATAGGTTAACAATACAAGTTTATATTGGTTAAATAACGTTGTGGACCAAAACTTTGAAGTACAAATCAATAGTTTGCTCCCTATTAACCCAACATACGTGTATAATACACACAAAATCACCATTTACAGCCCTATGCATACGTCCCTATCCATGGTTAACAACATTCCATTACCAACAACAGAGAATGTACAATTTACTACAATAGCAATGGTTGCAAAATGCATGAAATATTTAATTGGCCAAGTTTTGTAATTTGTCTCTTGTAACCCAAGCACAAAATCACAATAACTTCATATAATACATGATAATCAACATTAAAAGCCAAATACAAGTGCTAAAAGGCACACATTTGGTCCTCTCAAGGACCACATCTGCATTATTCAAACCCAATACCACTTCCCCCAAAATTGCCCTACAGTTCAATATTGTTTTACAAATACTTACTGTACAGTGGGGTCTCATCTTCATTTGTGTCTGGCATATCATAATCCTTGCCGCGCCACATTTCGTTGGCGGATTGCACTGATAACACACAGCCTTCCTGACTTTTTTTTTCCTTTCGCTTTTTGGTTCTTCTTCGTCCCTTTCTGGTTTTCCCTCCAGAAGATGGTGAATGTATGCCAAAATTTTTTTTCCCATTTTACCCTTAG
Source organism: Gynochthodes officinalis (assembly GCA_020080225.1). Lineage (NCBI taxonomy): Eukaryota > Viridiplantae > Streptophyta > Magnoliopsida > Gentianales > Rubiaceae > Gynochthodes > Gynochthodes officinalis. Next base: position 18,860,421 of record CM034619.1, read on the forward strand.
CAGTATCACGTGGGATGCACGTGTTCGCCAGAAATTGCTTTCTGGTCGCCAGAATATTGGTTGGGGATTCAGTAGACCCAATTTGTATGTTAAAAGATTCAATTGAAACTTTTTCAACTTCGGGTACGCAGAGGCCCCAACAAAAGGGACTGTTCGCGCAATTAACCCCTCTAAATTAAAACTGATGTTGAAAAACATAGCATGCAAAATATTCTTTATGCTTTTGTTGCAAGATCAATTATGTATGCTATGTTATGTACAAGACCAGATGTCTCCTATGCTCTAGGTATTACGAGTAGATATTAGGCTAATCCCGGTGATGGTCACTGGAAAGCTGTCAAGAATATCCTTAAGTACTTAAGAAGAACTAAGGATTTATTCTTGATATATGGAGGGGCAGAGCTTAAAGTATGTTGGTTTACTGATGCTAACTTTCAATCTAATAAAGATGATAACAAGTCTCTATCTGGGTATATTTTTACCCTCAATGGTGGTGCTGTAAGTTGGAAAAGTTCCAAACAAGATACTACTGCAGATTCTTCGATAGAGTCCGAATATATTACTGCTTTAGAAACTGCTAAAAAGGCTGTTTGGATCAAAAAGTTCATATCTAAATTTGAAGTGGTTCCTTCAATAGCCGGCCCAATACCATTGTATTGTGATAATAATGAGGCTATTGCTCAAGCCAAGGAACTTAGGTCTCATCAATAGTCCAAACATTTACTAAGAAGATATCATTTGATTAGAGAAATCATTGGTAGAAATGAAGTAAAGATAGAAAAAATTCCTAGAGAGGAAAACATAGCAGATCTATTGACTAAACCTTTATCTCAAAAGAAACATGATTTTCATGAATCTTCATTCGGTTTAAAGTACATGAATGATTGGTTTTAGTAAGAGACTTGTTATGTAATTTAAAATCATCATATTTGGTTGTATTTTGACATTTTATACAATAAAGACATATGGCATTTTATCATCTTGGATTATATATATTTATATATTGATGATAAAGTCCTTAGAATAATACTTATTATTCTTAAATATCCCTAATCATAGTATTAACAAAATTAAGAACGTTGTTAATACAGATAGATTAGTATTTCTGTTGATATATGAATGAATTGTTGGAGAATAATTCATTGGATTGATCCACTTGGAGATTCCCATGGGGTTAACTATTTGAGTGCCAATGGTATAATCTCTACATGACAATAGTGTAAATGATCCTCATATTTGAGATCATAAGAGTATCTATAATGTGAATTGTTATATTTTAACGCTAAAAATCCATAATTGTAGCTAGTTGTGTGTGCCATAGAAGTTGGGTATAACTTGAAACATTGATAGATGATTTACGATCAATAAAGGATTCACCACTTCTAATAGTAAGAAGAGTATATTCCACTGATGGCCACTTGTTGAAATATCAACTCAAAATTTTTGCAAACGAGTAAATAAATTTGGAAGAGTTCTAAAGTTATTTTAAATGAGTTGAAGTTCAGGAATAAGAAATTATAATAATTAGTGCATTAAGAGTTGGCATTTATACCTTACTCGTACTAATTAGGGATATAGTATGGTGAAAGGATATTAACTACACGGATTCTGGTTCATGGAAAGGTGAAGTCAACCACTTAACTTTTCTTAACTCTTGGGTGGTCATGATGCCTGGCTGGAGGCCAATCTTGATCTATAAATATAAGCTAATTAATTATTGAATTAATGATAAATTAAAGTTGTTTAATTTATTTGATCTTAGAATACTCTTGACTAAATTGACTTTAGTCCAAGTGGGAGTTTGTTAGCTTTGTACTAAAGCCAATTAATTCTAAGATTATAATTTTATTTATTGCCAAGTGATTAAGAACCTAAAGGGTCACACACGTATATAATTTGTTCTTATGTTAAAATGATTAAATAATTATATGATAATTATTGGGGTTAATTTGTAAAATAATTAACCTAAAGGATCTCCTATAAGATAATTTTTAATTTTGTTCAAATTTCTTTTTGAAAGAAATTTGATAAGATAAAATTCTTTTATCTTAATAAAATTAAAATTAATTTTATTTTTATTTTATAGAGTATTTGAAGAGTCTGTTAGGTTTTCAAACAAACTGAAAAACTTATAAAAGAGGAGACAGACGCCAAGTTGATAGGTGTGCGTACAGGTTTTTCAACAAGGAAAATATACTGCAAAAGAGATAAAAGATTTCTTTTGCTTTTATTAGAGTTCTCTTGAATTCTAAATTCTGCAGGGTTGTACACTTATTGAAGGAACTAGTATATTGGTTTGGTGTTAATCAATTCCAGGAGGATCCTGAAACAAGTTCGTGTGGAAACCTTAGAGGCCAGACATTTGTGCAACTATGGTTGACAAAACTTCCTTCAACAACACAATTTTCAATCATCAAAAGAGGTTTTTTTATTTATACGTATATTAAAATTGATCCTGATGGAAATCATGTTTTAATTCTGTTGCCTACAAATTGTTTATGGTATATGTGATTTCCTAACATCCATAGCGTAGGTTGATCCAAAGGCAGTGGATGCTTTGCTGGTAGCATCGGCTGGGGCAACCAGCACGGCCGTGGGGTTGTTGGCGGTAACATTGTCGTGAACATAGAAATGGAGCTTGGTGATCTGGGGTTTCGAATGCAAATGGAGATCTTGGAACCATTTTTACACTGCTTGAGGACTGCTCTCATCTTGGTCGCCATTTTTCAGAGGCATGGCCTTGTTACGGGGGAGCTCTGGAACCATTTTTCCTCATCAATGCTGCTGGCATCAGAAAGATAGAAGGCCATGACACTTGAATAATATTTGTGTGTTTTGTGAAGTGGAAGATGGATGTTGTTTAATTGTTGTGTGATATTTGTATTCCCTCCATGCCTATTTATAGGAGTTCATCAATGAGGTTGTGGGACCATGGCAATTGTAGGAATAGTTGACTAAATCAGCAGCCATGACTATTGATTTTAGGTCTGCGGAGAAGATGACCTTTCCTTTTTTGGACTTTTCGTGATCAATAATTCCTTCTCACACGTGCGTCCTCATTACCAAGTTGCCCCCAAACTTTCCATTTTAAGTGTTCGTGAAATAAATAAAAGGATAGAAATAGTTTTCTTCTATTTTGGTCTGAAATAAAACCTGAGCATGCTTTTTTACGTGTTTGGTAGGATATGTTTATTCAACTTTGACTGATTTGTTTAACCAAGTTATATATGATGTTAAGGAACTAAATGATACGATATTCAAAAATGCATATCCTGCGGTAATAATATAGGGATTAACAACACTAATTTTCCCTAGATTTGATTTTAGAATTTGATTTGGTCATTAATGTTTAAAGGGTCTCAATTTAATTACTAAACATGTGACAATTTGATTTTAGTTTGTCCCCAAAGAAACCACACAGTTATATATTAGGAATTTGTGCGGGTTGCAGGAGAAACTACACCACAACGGCTATTAATAAGTAAGTTAAAAATTAATTTTGATCCAAAAATTTAAATTAATAGGTTTTGAACCTAATTTACTTATTAAGTATTTTGTATCTTTCCCTGAAACCAATATGAAATTTTTACCCCTACCGATGAACCTCAACACTATGTATGTGGCTTTTGTAATGTTTTAAAAAAATTATTTCATATTATTTTAATGATAAATTGATTTTGGTTGATTTTAGTCAAATAGTAATTTAAATCAAATCGCCCAATAAATATTTGTGGTCCATATTTTCTGAAAAATATATACCAGGAAAGGAAAAACAAATGCAGATTACAGTGGGAATCGTTACATGTACAGTCAATGATTAAGATCCTTCGTAACTTAGAAAAGTTATTATGAAAAATATGGTAAAACCATTCCAGTGAAAAACACGTTAAAACCATTCCAAATTCAAAGATAATAACTATCATATATTGAAATCGAAATTCCAGACGATAAGCCATCATTCTTTATACTTTTGAACAAAACAGGGAAGACAAGTCTTAAGCCATCTAAGGTGAAAGTTTCAAAGTCCACTAAAGTAAAAGAAAGATTAACGTGAGGGAAAAAAAATTATTCTTTTGCAGCTAAAATTCTTTTGAGGTGCGTGTTAGGATTTTTAATTCTTAGAAAGAGAATTAAAATTTTTGAATTCTTATTTAGAAGGTTAAATTATAATTAAGATTTTAACTAATTAGTGAATGACCTTTTTGCCATTTTCTGCTTCATTCTTACGAAAATTTTTGTAATTACTTTTTATCTTTGTCAACTTAAATAAAAAAATAAAAAAAAGTCACACGATTGAGTGTATTAAATCTAGTTTAGCTTGATTCATTATAAGAACTAATTAGAATAAAAATTTATAAGTTAAGAAATTAAATTGAAACTTTTTAAACATTAAAGACTAAATCGAACCAACATTCTAAGTTAAGGAAAAAATGTGCTATCTATCCAATAAAATGCAAGATGACAAAATGGTCACTGACAAATTAGTTATAAAATTAAAAGTAATTTTATATCCTTAATATGAGCATAAAAACTTGTTTGGTGAAATTGCAAGCGTACAATATCAACAAGTAATAAAGTGGTGAGTAGAGTATCGTTCCCACGAGGATTGATTTCAATTTAACCAATTACGTACCAAATTGACTAATTCAAGAACAAGCTAACCTATTAAAAAGCTTTCATGCAATTTAACTAAATTTAACAAAGAATGAAAATTTATAACAATAAACAAATACTAAAAATTTACCAAATTAATAAAGATGTTAGAGATTTCGATTTCACTTAATCAATCCTAATTAACTCTCTTGACTTGTCATGCAATTAACTTAAATTCCAAATTATGATGGTGAAATTTCCCTAATGTAAATTAATAGCCGACATCGGTCTAATAACCCTATTTAGATTAAAATCAACTCACACTTGGTCTAGGTGAATTTAGATTTCTAAATGCATTAAGAACTATGAAAATTCCCGGATTCAATCTAAGTAGCCACGGCTTAGTTCTACTACCGAAACCACATGAACAACCTAGATTATTACCGTCTAAATTGAATTCACGGTTTAATATCACATGAGCACATGCATGTCATCTCCACACGGTATCAAACAAGCATCAAAAATCAATTAAGTGGTGATCAATCACCTAAAAGCATTAAGAACATGATATTAAACTCATAATTGAAATATAGATTGCATGAACAAGTCTTAAGAATTAATTATTCATGATTAAGATCCATCTAATCTCTAGCAAAAGAAATTAGAACATAATGAAATTTAGACTAACAACCAAAATAAAAGTAGACATAATTGAAATTAGAACAAATTCTGAAAATTAAAGTAATTATTATTCAATAAATAAACACAAAACTATAAAATAGTTAATCCTTGAAGATAAACCACAACTAGAAGTTCATAACAAAACACAAGGAATAAAGTTACTAAAATTAAAGACAAGAAAAGAAAAACAAAATGGCTAAACTAACTAAAGAAAGACAAGAAAAGACCAAAAAAAAACCCGTAAATGAAATCAAAACAATTTCTACTGCTGTATTTTGTTTTTCTGCCCGCAAGCTTCCAAAGAGAAAGGAGTTGGCTGCTGACTTTTGTTTTCTCTGCATCCAAGTCCAATCTAGCGGCTGCTCACTCAATTTATTTACTAACTAACTAAAGCAAACAAGAACAGAACGACGGGAAGTCCAGGAAGAATAACAAGAAGCTGACTACCAAAATTTCTGAAGGAACTCTGCGAAGAAAGCTGAAGCAAACCTGAAGAAAACTAAGAACAAAACTACCTAAAGAAAGAAAATAAAGCAAAGAACGCTGGTTAAAGAGAAAAGAAGTCGATGGCTGTTTTGTTCTGAGGAAAACAACGGACGACTGCTCTCCAGAATATTCTTCACTAAACTAAAGAAAATAAAAGAACAGAACAGAACTTGCTGCTACTCCTGAACTAATGAATGAAAGGAAAAACAAAGGAAAGGAAAGGTGCTGCTCTATTCTAATGTAAGAAAAGAAAGAAAAGAAAAGAACTTGGCTGCTACACTAACGGTCGATAAAAAGAACAAAGAATGGATGTCTCCTCTCCCCCCTCGGTTGTGTTGTTTATATAGAGCAAAAGAGTGGCTGTTTCTTCCTAAATTTTGCAGACCCGAATCCTTCTTTGTTTTGTTGTTTGTCTTCAACTTGAAATCGGTCCCGTTTGTTTCCAAATCCCAATGACTTTTGTTTCCAAATTTCAAGAGCTTTCCTATCTTTGTTGCTTCCGGATTTCTTCTTTCCTAATTTGTGCTGAGCTTGGTTTCCTTTTCTCTTGTTGTAGCTGACTTATATTTCCTACTTTTTGTACAGCACGGTTTTGTCTTCTTTTGCTTAAAGAAATTTCCTTTGTTTGTGCAGCTACTTCTTGTTTCTTAATTGTGCAACACGGCTTCTTTCTTTTCTAATGGCAGCAAATTTTTGTCTTCTTCACAACTTCCTTTTAATTGGCTTGGCTTTCTTGTGGTCAAGCTTCTTCATTCCTTTTTTTCTTTGGCTTTTGACAATAAAATAGTCCCAAAATAATTGGTTAGCCTTTATCCTCAAATTAGAAGAAAATTCAAGATTATGCTCAAAAGTTCTAAAAATATTTGAAAACTCTAAATCATAAAATCAAAGGATAATTTGGCCAAAATATGTAAAACAAATTAAAACACAAGCCAATTTCTAACTAAAATTAATAAGAAAACCCTATATAAAATAGAGTTATCAAAACTTTTACACGCTTTTCCATAATTTGAAAACTTAACGCCTATACAAATAATTTTTACCTACTTTAGGAGAGAAACAAAGAAAACAGGACAATTTGAAAAACAAATTAAAGTGGTTCATGACTTGGCATATTTTATCATCTTTTGAGTCGACCATAGATTTGATCAGAAACCACACAGGGTGGAGATGGGTGGGGAAGGGCAGGATGGGCGGTCGCTCACTCTCTAAAATAAATAAATAAATACTCTCTTGGTTGCAAAAAAATAAAAATAAAAATAGTTTTTAAAAAAATTTATTCTAAAAAAAAAGTCCAATTTCAATATGAAATTCAAGTATTACTTTTATTAACAACGATAATGTATAATCTAAATTGAAAAGTAAAGATAAAAATAAAAATATATATATACACTTACTAGTGCATTAAATGTATTTGTACATTATAATTTTAAAAAATTATATCAAATCAAAATTAGACTATTTATTTTGGACGAAACGAGTATTATATTAAATATATACTAAAATTTTAGTATATTCGAATATTTTCCTTCCTAAATTTTGTTTATATAAAATTGGCCCAAATTAAAATATAGGCTCAAATTTTTCTTTCTTTCATTTTTCCCTAATTTAAAGTAACTAAGTAATATATCCTATTAGTATTTTTTTAATAGTTTATTCAGCAGCGATCAATCACTATACTTTGAGAAACTAATTTGTTTGTTAACCTAATCCAATTAATTATTAGATTATTTTATTGTATCAATTTATTAGTTTATTGTAATAGCTTAACTTCATATATCAATTTGTTATGATATTAATTAGATTATTCTATTAGTATTTATTTTAATAGTTTATTTATATTAGTTTATATTAACCCTTAATCTCTAAATGTCCAACTGTATTAAACGTCCCTTATTTTATTGTCAATAAGGATAAAATTAAAAAATTGTGTATTTAATAGTAAATTACATGTGTTATATCTCATATATTAAAAGAAGTTATACCAAATCTAAGTTGAAACCCCACTCAAACCTAAAAGAGACAAATTAATAAGTAAGTTGAATCATCAATAATTAATTTGACACCTAATTTGGATCTAAAAGATAGAAACTAATAATTGAATTTCAATTTAGGAATATAAACATCCATTGCATCTTTATTTTTTATGCAACAAACTAATCATATAAATTTTTTTTTTTTTTTGTCCCTCTAGAATGTCAACGGGTTGTTCCTCTTACATTATAGGTTATTAAGCTTATTTGACTATTATTAGCTAGCCCAAATCAAGACGTCCCACCTATTCAAAAAATTACACGATATCCAATTTTTCAGATGCCATAATTGGATTCATGATGCTCAGAAATCATTCTATTTTATGTGATTTTGGTAAAATTATATTTATTGATTTGAGTTGATTTTAGGTGTAGGATGAACAAAATCAAATCGCCAAGTTTGAAAATTGAATTGACAATTTTTTTGAGCATTACAGGGCATATTGAATCGTGAGGCCGAGTGAGAGGATAATTGTCACTATTTATCCTATCATACAATTATAAACTATTTAAATATTGATAAGCCAGCAATCCAATTTACAATTGATGCAGTGGAAGCAGTATTGTAAACAAAGTAAATGAAATTAGCAACTCGTAAAGTCATTTTCCTCTTTAGTTTCTTAAAAAGTTTATAGTCTTGGATTCTTTACCACCAAAAAGGAAAATAATAATAATAATAATAATAATAATAATAACCTCATCTTAAGGAATTCGAAGTGACAGCACAAAATTTATACATTCGTACTCGAAAGCGTGCTTTTTCTTTTATTGAATAACAATGAAGGTATTAAACTTAATTAATCCCTTGATTAACAATCACAAAGAATGCCATAACAAATACAAATAAATTTCTGCATGATGAAATCAGCAGCCTGAAATTATTACATAAGAGGAATACATACATGTAACGAAGAACAACTTGGAAATTAAATAAGAGAATCAATAATGTTGGACGATGATGTTGTACTCAAGAATATCATTGAGTTTGGCAATGTCCACAGTAACAGTATTCACAGTGGCGATTCCACGGGCCAATCGAAAGGCCCCTGTACCACCCAATATTGGCATTTCCCTGAATTCACGGGAGATGGGGTTGTTCCCCAGAATGCTCAGAGTGCTGTCCTTATACTTCCCTTCCGTGAACACCAATTTCACTGACATTGAGAGAACAGGGTCTGCTTGGCTTACGAAACTAAAGGTTCCCTGGGCTCGGCCGATGATTTTGGAATTGGGATTTGAAGTAACAGTCATGGGGTCATCCATGGCGTAGGTTGATCCAAAGGCAGTGGATGCTTTGCTGGTAGCATCGGCTGGGGCAACCAGCACAGCCGTGGGGTTGTTGGCTGTTACGTTGTCGTGAACGTAGAAATGGAGCTTGGTGAGCTTGGGTTTCGAATGCAGATGGAGGTCTTGGAACCACTTCTGCACCGCTTCAGGACTGCTCTCATCTAGGTCGCCATTTTCCAGAGTCGCGGCCGTGCTACGGGGGAGCTCTTGGAACCAGTTTTCCTCATTAATGCAGCTGTCATCAGAAAGGTAGGAGGCCATGATCCTTGAATAATATTTGTGTTTTGTTTAGTAGGAGAAGGATGTTGTTTAATTCTTGTGTGATCTTTGTATTCCCTCCAACCCTATTTATAGGAGTTGATGAACGAAGGTGTGCGACCAGGCAATTGTAAAAATAGTTGACTAAATCAGCAGCCATGGCTATTGATTTCAAGTCTATAGCTGCAGAGAAGATGACCTTTCTTTTGTTGGACTTTTCTTGTTCAATAATTCTTAGCCTCCAGACTTTCCTTTTTTAAGTGTTCCTAGAATAAAAAAATGTATACATATAAGTTTCTTCTATTTTGGTCTTGAATACTAAGCATGCTTCTTTACGTGTTTAGCCAGCTGTATTTCTTAAATTTTCAGTAATTTGTTTAATCAAATTATATATGATATTAAGTAACTAAATTGAACCCTTTTGAACATCAAAGATCTGATCCAAATATATTTTAAAATTAAGGGTGATTGCAATGATTTATCCCAATTTTTTTAAAAGAAAATAAAAGTCTAAGCATCTTACAAAATGAATATATTTTAAATCTTGCTTTTTTATTTTGTCACCTTAATCTTTTAGTTTATGTTGTTTTCCATTGGACTGGAATTTAGAAAACAGAACAACTAAAATCAAGAATATTTATATTTCGAAGATTCAGTTTGATCTCTAAAACATATGGTCTATAATCAATGAATTTGGAACTTTTCTTTAGGTTTTTCATTGAGTTCGCAAGCAAAAGGAACCATTTAGAGTACAAACAAGTTGCTTGTTGCTTTGGCGTAAGCTGGTTCGGCGAGGTGATGTGGGGAGAAATCCTCCGGCAACGCAGGTTCAAACCTCGCGTGGGGCAGATTTTTCGCTGAAATATTGTGAGAGTCTGTCCTGGGGTTTGGTCTGTTGGCTCTCTCCCTCAGCCTCTGCCAATTTGTGCACATCCCTCGATTTACAACCCGCCTAACTAAGAGGCCTCTGGTACTCCTTTGTGGGTTTGGTCTGTTGGCTCTCTCCCTCAGCCTCTGCCAATTCGTTTGTGGGGTTTGGTCTGTTGGCTCTCTCCCTCAGCCTCTGCCAATTCGTGCACATCCCTCGATTTACAACCCGCCTATCTAAGGGGCCTCTGGTACTCCTTTGTAAGGAGAACTTTCTCCAAATCAAAAGTTGCTTGTTTCATTATCTAGTTTGAAACCCAGAATGGGACCTATTGGAAGTAGAGATTTTTCGAAATTTTTGTTGCTATAGTTAATTTGCTGTTAGCTTTGACACTTCTACTGGAAATAGGCAAGAATAATTAATCCTTAAAAACAATAAAAGGATTTTCTTTTTTAAAATACAATTCGCCAAAATGGACTTTTTAGTTTCCCATAAAGTTTTGTGAACATGAATAAGCTATTTTAAAAAGCAACCAAAAAAAAAATCGTCTGAAAAGCAAAAGTTAATTTTATAATGTACTAGTACAGGATTCCCGTACAAGACATGGGATGTGTAACAATTTTGTTCATGATTTGTTAAATATATATTATTAAAAGTTAAGAGGGGGAAAATAAAAACTGTTAAAGAGAAATCTTTAAAAAATTAAAATTAATAAAAATATAAAATAATATTTGTAGAATAAAAATATCAAATAAATTTGACTTGTGGGTTGTCGCTTCAGTTTAATATATCAAAATATTTGATTTTTGTTTTTCATTGCATTTATGAGTTTAGGGGCACCATTCATTACTTTAAGAAATTCAAATTTAGTAAAGCATTAGCAGATTAATGATTGGCCTATCTAACAAATTAACAATCAAAAGAAAAGAAAAAAAAAAGCACAACAATATAATCCACGGCAAAAGAAATGGCTTTTTACTTAGTTACTCACCTACTTTAATTTTTAAAAAAAATTACTTTGCTAATATATATGAGGATGACAACCAAACAGACAAATGAGAAATAAATAACTAAAAAAACAAATAATAGTTTTGTTTTAAATTTTGACTATCACATATTGCCCTAATTTGACTTCATATAAAGCAGAAATAGGTGTTCGGTTTTCTTGTCACGTAAGATTAAAACTAAAGAGAGATTTATTTCCTAATTGCTATCAAACATGCATTTTTTTTCTTTTTTTTTTCTTCTTTTTTCTTCAAATTTGAAGTCTCTAATTTATGACTTCCTAATTATAATTCAGCCCACTTTATCACCAAACCCAACATTCCCAACCAAATACATATAAATTAAAACACAATATGCTTGAGAACAAAAACTACTAAAATAGCAATGGCAAAAGATATTATAGATATTTAGTAAAGATATTATAGATATTTAGTAGAGATATTGAGGATATTTAAACTATTTGATACAATTAATGGTACCCGCTCTATCCCCACTACTACAATAGCGACAGTTAAAAATTATAAAGATTATTTTATACCACAATTCATTTCAAAACAATCACCAAGACATAATTCCTCGTCTTAAAAACAATTTAAATTTTTTTACCTTAAAATAGGAATTTATTTTCAAATAAATTTTTATATACTCTTATTAATTAAAACTACATATGGTTAAAAGGTAAAATAAAAATAAAAAATTGTAAATTTAATAATTCATGAAATATATTACTTTCTATAAGGAAAAAAATTATATTCATTTAATAGTAAATCTTTAATTTTTATTGCAACAAAGGAGTATTATAAAAAATATTAATAGACAACTCTATATACAATGATAGAAATTATCTATCAATAATATTAATAACTAGAGAAACTCAATTCTAATCAACAAACTCAAAAGTTTGGTTTATTTAAATTAGATTATTTATTTACATGACATAGATTAAACTCTTGTTAGGAATAAAATTATGTCATTCAACACTAACATTAAAATAATCAAACACTTATGGTCTTTTTTTTCTTTTCAGTTTCTTTTTTAAAATTGTTTTTATCTCAATTTAATAATAATTCTCGCCCGTTTATTGTATTGCATGCAGTCTCCAAGATTGAATGTAAGTATTTTTCTCCAAACTTGTATATTTTGAATTGAGTGAACTGGGGTAAATCATTAAAGCACGTAATTGAAATTAGTTTCCTCATTAATATTTACTTTGTCAATCCACCACACAAAAGCAGTGACGTACACAATAAAGACAAAGTATTCAACAAATTTTTTTTTCCCCTCAGATAACATGGCGGTCAAGAATGTATGTGTTATGCTATTATTATATGTAGGTAAATAACACCAGTCATATCTTCATTTAGTTTGAAAACTTGATTTTGTCAACAATGTTTAAAAAGCCTCAGTTTACCTTAAATCTAATGATTTGATTTCAATTCTTTTCATGTTTAAAATTAACCCAAATCAATATGTCAAATTATTCACCAAATTACAACAAGTCCAAATAAATAAGTCTAAGGTGCATAGTTTATAGGATAAAGATTGTACACAAAATCGATTTAGGGTAGCAGAATCGGATCGGTGGTATCAGATCATAAAATCGCAAGATTCTAGAAAAAATGAAAAAATATATTTTATAAATTATTTTTAAAAGAATTATTAATCAATAAATGAATGGATATGTAGAAAATTCATGTATAATTTATAATTAAATAATTTTATTTCAATTTTTATTTATTATAACATTTTATATTATTTTTTTCAATATTTTAGTTACGACGCAGTCGAAGGGTATTTATGTCCAATTTATTTATTTATCGTTAAAAGTTAATAAAAATATAATTAAACTAATTAAATTATTTATATAAGTATACACCTTAATTTTACTTAGATATAAAAAGTTTTTTTTAGTAGAATTAATTATATTTTATTCACATAATAAGGTAGGATTGCAATTAAAATTGGGATCATTTTAATAAATTTGGATCGTAGAAACATAGGATTGATGGAATCGAGTCGGGATTCTGACAACTATGCTAAGGTGGCGTTTGCTATGTCAATGAGAAACAGAAAAGTAATTTAAATGACAGTATAGTGAAAAGGTAATGAATATATTAAATAGATAATAATATTAATACTAGTATTTGGTTTGATTAATATCTGAAATTGGGAATAAATAGAAAATTCTATTTACCCTTAATATTAAACATATATTTTAAATATATTATTATGCATAAAATACTATAACAATTCATAGAAAAGAATAATGATAAACAAAAAGAAAGAAAAGTAAAAAAGAGAAGAGAGAGAAATTGTATAAAGAGATAAGAGGGAAAATGAAAGAAAAATGAAAGAGAGATGAAAAATAGAAAAAGATGACAGAGAACGCGTAGGAAGAGAAGATAGATGATTGAGGGAAAGAAGTGAGAAAGAAAAAACATGAGACAGGAAGAGAAAGAGAAAGGAGAGAGAAAAGAGAAATGGGACAAAGGTGTAGAAAGAAAAGGATGAAAGAGAAATGACGGAGAGAGGTTAAAAAGAAAAATAATTGAATGAGATAAGAGATATAACGATGAATCTTGAATCCAACAAAGTAAAAAATTCTTACTCAAACTTATTTTATTGTATACTGTGGAATATGATCACCTCCACAGCAATTGGTAGATTTATTTTTATAAAAGAAAACTATCAATAAAATAGGAGATGTTTTGAGAGATAAAACTAAAAAAAATCAAATTGGAAATTTAAAATTATTGACAATTAAATGAAAAGAACTGAATGAGAGGAAACTTCTAGTCAAGGATGAATTTCTACTTTGACTCAATCAATTTATCATCAATATCAAAGTAAGTTCATACATTTATGAATAAATTGGTTATAACTATTAAACAAGTAATGACAATCAATTTTTCTTTAGTTTATTGGTAACTAGGAGACGCTCATTTATTACTTCCCTAATGAATAGATAACTTTAGATACGATAATAGAAATTAATCTATCAATAATATTAATAACTAGAGAAACTCAATTCTAATCAACAAACTCAAAATTTTGGTTTATTTAAATTAGATTATTTATTTCCATGACATAGATTAAACTCTTGTAAGGAATAAAATTATGTCATTCACCACTAACATTAAAATAATTAAACACTTATGGAATTGACATTGTATTTAGTAATAGACTATTTAGATCATTAAATATAGCATTAATTATTTAATCAAACAAATAATTATAATTAATAAAGTGCATAAAATAAATAAATATTCATGAATAAAATAAATACAAATAAAGCAAATTAGATCTCATAATTGACATAAAACCAAAATCTTGATTATCCTTTAACTAGAAAAGAAAATTTAATTGCTAATCATGAAGAGAAACTACACTAGAAAATTAGAGAAAATAATAGCATACAAGATGATGATGATGATGAATAGCATACAAGACTTGCCCATAGTGGCTAGAAATTCTTCTATTTGTAGGAGTAGTTGGCTGAAAATAAGTGTCCTAGAAATAAAGAGTAAATTCATATCCTTAATTCTAATATATTTTTATAAAAATAATAGTTCCTTATAAGAATATGGTTACCTATTATTACTAAATAATAACAACAATAACAACAAAAAAAATGTTGTAGAATATTTTCCTAGATTTTTATCTCTAATTCTCGTCCCTGGGACGTACACTACTTCTAATAGTATGCTCCTATACTAATCTTATGGCTTTTTAAGTTTCTATTCAGATTATTGTACGACGTGCTCACACCTTACACAAAGATTGTACTATTTTCTTTTTTCTTTCACTGGGCAAAATTGCTTTTTTAAACTCTAATAACTCCAAAATCCCACTCAATGCACCTAATATAAAAATATGGTCAAAATCAAGCATTTAGTGTAATACTTTACCAATATAAAAGAAAAATACGTACAAGAATTATGCACGCTAATAATCTTATCAGAAAAATAAATCAAGAAGGAGATAGAGAAACAATTAAAAGATATGAGAGATAAAAAGGAGTTAGAAATACATATGATAAACTCTTTTGATACGGCTCACAATGCACAAACTTTTATTTTGGATTTTTAATATAATTTACAACCAATCTAACTAGTCCAATTCTGGCTCTAATACCATTTGTTGTAATAAAATTTGTGGAATCCATCAAAGTAACTTAACAAGAATGTGATAGCCTAATTTAGTTCTAACAATTTTAGTAGGATTTGGATTATACTAACTTACTAATTGCTTTATTTTCTCTTCCAAACCAATGTAAATTATTTTTTCTTTTAACCGTGAACCTAAAATTCCTCAATTTTCTCTTTTAAGTCTGATTCATTTGTACACGGTTTATATTGAATGACTATTAGTACATGTTGTGAAGGAAAGATTTATGCTATAATCTCTTCTTATTGACTCTATTGAAGATAAATGAGTCTATTGAAGCTATTTTAAAGGCAAAAAGGCATGATGTACTGACTTGTGGTGATTTTAGGCCAGGGACGCGAGTCATTTTTTCACTCTAGAATAGTAAAAGGACAGCAGTAAACCAACCTCACCTGTAGGAAGTTTCAACAAATAGACTCAATAAATTCTTCAAAATCTCAGTATCTAAAAGACAAACACAACAAATCACGTAAGACAGAAGTAGAAAGGAAGCAACTCAGCGACGAAAAAAGGTGCTAGAAAGAAATGGACAGTAATTTCATAGATCACGGGTCCAACAGTAGTACCTCTTTACAAGGATCTGAGTACTCGGAAGAGAGGCATGAATTCCACAAGGTTCCAGACTAAATAGAAACATTTATAGATCTTACAAGAGAGGACCAGTGCTACAAATTATGAATGGTGATGTGGAGGAGAGTATTCTATACTATGGAAATTGTCTGGTTTGCTATTTGATGGACTATAGGAGCTTTGGTTTTAATAGAATACAGGCTCATGTAAGGCAGTATTGAGGTGAGGAGATCTTTGCAGAAGGACGGGAGAGAAACTACTTTATCTTCAAATTTCCAACTATAAATCAAATGCATGCGGCATTACACAATGGACCATATGCAATATATGCAATAGCAGGAGCTCTTCTAGTATTAAGGAGGTGGGAACCAAACATAATTTTCAGCAAAATGAAAATAACTCAAATCCTCATTTGGGTAAGAATCTCATGCATTCCGATAGAGAAGCTAGGAAATTGGCCGAAATGGCGGGACTGGTGCATGCCATGAACAGAATATTCTTGAGGGCTAGGGTATGGATTGACATGAACTTACCGCTAATTCCAGGATTCTACATTAGACTAGAAAATGGGAATACTACTTGGGTTTCATGTTCGTTTGAGAGGTTATTCAAAAAGTGTAGACGATGTGGGTCCATAGGCCACACTTTTAACAGATGCAGAGTAAGGGATGATGGTCTCCTAGAAATGTATTTGGATGACAGGTTTGGAAGGATAGGAGATCGACTTGGGATGCCTGTACACTCGGATGACCAATTCGAGCTGTATCTAGAAACATTAGGGCATGTAGACACATGCCATATAGGAGATTCACAAGGACACCAGAGGGATACATGTACGAGCTGCAGACCTTTTTCAACAGGCTCATAGGGAGCCTTTTACAAATGGTTTTAGATATCACATTTTTTTTTTTTTTTTGGAATCTTATTCCCAGCTAGATCAAGAATAGCAGCCTACCTCACCATCTCACAAGGAACACAAGACTTGGTCCAACAATAGAATAGTGGCTCTAGCAACCATGAGGACTTAATGGACCAGGGTGCCAAGGAAAGGGAATATGAGGATCAACTGGAAGCCACGTTGGTGTTGAGGGATAATGTGGACTCATTGGGGGTCCATAACCAAGCTGCACACATAGACCAAACTTTGGTTCTCCATGAACAAATTCAGGACACCCCAGTCTTGAAGATTTCGCATTGTTTGGCCTGATTGGAATAGAGCCTCAATTTCAGCAACACGCAATGACAAGAGTCTTTCAATCACTGGAATGAGATATCACAGAAAAAGATATCTGATTATGGAGAATCAAATTCAGGCCACTGTTCTAATAAACGTGAAAAGGCTGCCGGCATAGTGGTTTCATCTGTTGTTTACAAATGGTACGGTGGTAATAAATGTTGACAATGACAATGATAGGCAGATTGACAGTAGTGGATGGGATTCAATTTTACGATAGAAATTCAAGTTAGGATGAGACCGATTGGAAGCAGAGTGGATTTACCACAATAAACGTGCTATCCTTATCAGAAAGAAGAGAATTAAGTTTTGTCATAGAGGAGTTTTGGGACTGGGCCAAGAAAAATTGGCTACGAACACAAGTGATAAACTAAGGTTAGGAGGAATGGAGTGCAAACCAGTAATTAAGGAATTTGTCAGACATCCAAGTGTGACGACATTGTTTTAGTGGTAGTTAGTCACTGAAATAAGGAGACAGTTAGTTGGTTAGTTGGTTAATCCTAACTAACCTGTAATCAATTAGCTAAAATGCTGCATTGTAAATGTAAAGCAGAAGCTGAGTAAATAGATCAATCTTCCCACTATTCTGTTCTTCTTCTTCTTCTTCTTCATGCTCTATTCTCCTCTGTTTATTTTCCTTTCTCTCAGACTTTCTTAATCATTCTTTCTCCTCTCTTTTTCAATATTCTAAACTGAGTTCAGGTTTCAGGAACTACATTCTCAATTCTTGAATTAAGCTCAGTGGCCTAAAGCCTGACATTTGGTATCAGAGTGGGTAAATTGGAATAATGGCAGGCGGAACAAGGGGAAAGGCAATGGAGAAACAATTCAAGGAACAAGAAGCCAGATTCGTAGAATGGAATGAAAACTTTCAAAGGCAACTTTTGGAAATTCAGACAAAAATTCTGAACTCCAACTCTAGATAGCAGAAAGCAGTAAACGAGTAGACGCCAACATTGCCAATCTCAGGGTCAAATTTGATGCAATGATGAATTTCACAATAAGGGATAAACCCTTGGAGGAGTCACTGGTGTTGGTGGATAAAACACCTTTGCTGGCCACTCCGAAAGTAGGTACAAGAATTGGGGTGCTTATTCCTTCAAAGGATAAGTGGAACCGAACCAACTATGGTAATAGCTGGGTGCACCTGAAGATAGAATTACCCTTCTTTGAAGGAAATAACCTGAGAGAATGTTAGAAAATCTAACAAATTCTTCTTGCTATATCAAGTAGAGAAAGATCAGAGAATGGAAGTGGCAGAAATATATCTTACTGGGAAAGTTGATGTGTGGTTCCAAAGCATTAAACTCATGAAGGGCAAGGTTTCTTAGGGAGAATTCTATGAATTACTCTACAAAAGGTTCGGTGGAAAAGTAATTTTGGATGAAGTAGAAGAGTTCAATAGGCTGCGGCAATATAGCCCAATGACTGAATATTAGGAATGTTTTAAGGAATTGAAAATACTATTACTGGCCCGTGATCCCAAACTGCCTAAAAGCTACTTTATGTCAAGCTTTATAGGTGGACTTAAAGAAGAAATCAAACTCGCAATCAAAATGATGAAACCAACTTCTTTGATCGAAGCATTTGAAACTGCACTATTACAAGAAAAATTGGTGGAAGTAAATGCAAAAAAGTATAAAGTGGCACCTAAAGCATATTCTGAGGCCTCCCTTAGAATCTACAAGTCAAGAATAGGTTTTACAAGTTCCTTATAACCTACTACAACTGTTGTTACAAAACCTATGGACACAGGAGTGGGTGAAACAAGAAGGCTATCACCCCAAGAAATCCAAAAAAGGCACAGTCTAGGGTTGTGTTTCAGGTGTGGTGACAAGTTTGGTCTAAGACATGAGTGTAAAATGAAACAAGCCATATTCGTGTTGACTGAAGAGGATGATGATTAGGACTTTCTTGATGCTAAGGAATTCAAGGAGGAAGAAGAAAAATTGACAAACAATGTAATAGATGTTTCCTTGCATGTTCTGTCAAAAAATTTGAAAAGAAAGACCATAATTCTGCAAGGGGAGTTACAAGGAGAGTTGGTAAATATCCTAGTGGATACGGGTAGCTCCAATAGCTTTATACAATGGAAATTAGCGGAAAGATTGGCACTGAAACATGAGGCAGCACCTCCTCTGCAGGTGACCATAGCTAATGGTACAAATATCACAAGTTTTGGAAATTGTCCTAGAGTGAAGTGGAGTATATAGAACCACCAATTCCAACATGATCTGAGAGTAATGGAACTTGGAGAATGGGATATTGTTCTTGGGGTCAACTGGATGTACCAATACAACCCTATCACATTTGATTTTAAACAGCTGAATATTCAAATGGTTCAGGAATGGGAAGAATTAGTTCTACATAGGAAAGTGAACAATCCCAAGCTGAAGCTGATCAAAGGGAAGGAAATCTCAACCTTCGTGAATGAGCAAAACTAAAGCCACGGAAAGGTAACACTATCTGCTATCAATAAGCTCTGCCTGGAAAATGAGATAAAGAATTCTGATGACATTTCTGAATTATTGATGCAATTTTCTAAAGTCTTTGAAACTCCCAAAAACCTACCCCTAAATAGGACATTGGACCATCAAATACCTTTGAAGCCTAATGCTCAACCCTTCAAATTGAAATCCTACAGATACCCTCATGCCCAAAAAGATGAGATTGAAAATAAGTTGTTAAAATGCTGCAAAACGGTATCATAAGCACAGCAATAGTCCCTTTGCATCTCCTATTCTATTGGTAAAAAAAAGGACAATACATGGAGATTTTGTGTTAATTATAGATACTATAATGATATCACTATCAAAGACAAGTATGCCATCCCTAACATAGATGAGTCCTTGATGAGCTCTTTGGAGACAAATTTACTCAAAAGTTGATCTAAAATCAAGATACCATCAAATAAGAGTCTAGCTAGAATATATCCCTAAAACGGCATTTCAGACCCACTTAGAATATCTCACTATTGCTCCAGCCACATTTCAAACTTTAATGAACCAAAATTTTCAACCTTTTCTCAGAAAATTTGTGTTAGTGTTCTTTGACGACATATCGATTTACAGCACAACCTTAGAAAAGCATAAAAGACATCTAAAAATTGTGTTAAAAATTCTTAAAGATCATCAGCTCTTTGCTAAGTCGTCCAAGTGCTCATTTGTTTAGCAACAAGTAGAATACCTTGGTCATGTAATTTCAGAAAAATGGGTGAGCATGGATATGGATAAGGTGATATGTGTGCTGGAGTGGCCGGTTCCCAAGAATGTCAAAGTCTTAAGAGGTTTCCTAGGGCTTACTGGGTATTACCGCCGGTTCATCAAAGGTTATGGGGTTATCACTAAACCATTAACTAATATGTTAAAGAAAAGGGATTCCTATAGACAACAGAAGATGAAATTGCATTCCAAACTCTCAAATAAGCACTAAGCAAGGCACCTGTGCTTAGACTCTCTGACTTTTCGCAATCTTTCATCATAAAGACCAATGCTTGTAGCAGAGGAATGGGTGTATTTTTTATGCAAGATAAGCAACCCATAGCCTACATGAGTAAGGCTTTTAACTCAAGGAACCAAGGATTATCTATTTATGAAAAAGAACTTCTTACTTTGGTAATGGTTGTGACTAAATGGCCCCATTATTTGGTTGGTCACCATTTCATTATCAAGACAGACAATCAAGTCCTTAAGTACTTGCTGGAACAGAAACTCACTACACCTCTTCACCATAAGTGGTTAACTAAGTTTATAGGAATGGATTATTCTATTAAATATAAGAAGGGTTTGAACAATGTAGGGGCTAATGCATTATCTAGAAGGGATTTACAAAGAGAATATGCATGCTGTCATAGCCATATCATCAATGAAACCAACTTGGATGACCCAAATAGAAATAAGTTATGAAGGAGATTCTAAATGCCAACATATCATAAGTGCACTACTAATCCATCCAGAAGCTATTCCTGATTTTTAGTATGAATAGGGCATTCTTCAAAGGAAAGGGAAGGTATATGTGGGGAAATCCAATAATCTTAGACAACAAATTTTTCAGAATTAGCACAACACCTTGTTAGGAGGTCACTTGGGCTAAAAAGCATGCATTCAGAGGCTGAAACTCATTTTTTATTGGCCACACCTTCGAGAGGATATTATCAAGGCAGTATAGGAGTGTGAAGTTTTTCAAGGCAACAAGGGAGAACATGTTCTCTATCCTAGCCTTTTACAACCATTAGAGATCCCACAAGAAGCCTAGAGCAGTATCACTGTGGGCTTTATCGAAAAATTACCTATGTCTAATGGCAAATACACAATCATGGTGGTAGTGAATGTGCACACTTTATAGCCCTAACTCATCCTTTTGATGCAGGAAAAGTAGCTCAAATTTTCTTGAATCAGATCTTCAAACTTCATGGACTACCTGTCACCATTATTAGCAATAGAGATCGTCTCTTCACCAACCATTTCTGGAAAACAATCTTCACACTGTTAGGTATCACATTGTGTTATAGTACTACATACCATCCCCAATCGAACGGCCAAAGTGAGAGAGTTAATCAATGTCTTGAGGCATATTTGAGATGTTTTTCCTGTGAGAAACCCTCAACTTGGAGCCAATGACTGTCTATAGTGGAATGGTGGTACAACACGAGTTGGTATTCTAGTATCAACATAACACCTTTTGAAGCTCTTTATGGGACCAAACCGAATCCCCTACCCCTTGGTCCATATCAGGATACAGTGATGCCGGCAGTAACCAATATGATCCAACAGCGAACTGCTATCTTGCACAGCCTCAAAGATCATCTGCAGAAAGCTCAGAACCGAGCCAAGAAGTTTACAAACAAACATAGAACAAACAAGACGTTTTAGGTGGGAGACATGGTTTATTTGAAGTTGTAGCCATATAGACAGCAAATGGCTACAGTCAGGAGTTGCCTCAAGCTCGCATCCAAATATTATGGCCTTTTGAAGTTCTGGAGCGTATAGGAAATATAGCTTATAAGCTTAAGCTACCTGATATAGCTAAGATACACCCAGTCTTCCATGTGTCATTACTGAAGAAGAAGATGGGAGATAGACCAGTAATAGCAACTAAACTGCCGCAGCTCAATGAGGAAGATGTCTGTCCTATCTCGCCAATTGCCATTTTGCAGAGGTGCATTATCATGCGAGATGATCATCCTATAACTCAGTTGCTAGTGCAATGGAAAGATTTCAGCAAGAAAGATGCTACATGAGAAGATCCAACATTCATCAAACACCAATTCCTCGCAGTCTTGAGGACAAGACTAATTTTATCGAGGGGCATTTGTTGGAGATCCAAGTGGGATGGCATCATTTTAGTGGTAATTAGCTACTGAAATAAGGAGACAGTTAGTTGGTTAGTTGGTTAATCCTAACTAACTTGTAATTGGTTAGCTAAAATGCTGCATTATAAATGTAAAGCTGGAGCTTAAGGAAGGATAAATTTGGAAATATATCAATCTTCCCACTATTATGTTCTTTTTCTTCATGCTCCATTCTCCTTTGTTTCTTTTCCTTTCTCTCAAACTTTCTTAATCATTCTTTCTTCTCTCTTTTTCAATATTCTGAACTGAGTTCAGGTTTCAAGAACTACACTCTCAATTCTTGAATTGAGCTTAGTGGCCTGAAGCCTGATAGAATTCAACCCAAGTGTGATTATAACGTGTAGAATCAATAGGCTGAATATGACTCCTCAAGTGGGTCTGACTCGAATCCACAACAAGAAACCAGCCCATTAATGGAAGAAAAGAAAAAGAGGAGAAAAGAAATAAGGAAAGGCAAAAGATAATTAGGCCCAAACCAAGGTCATGGGTTAGGAGGCACAAACAAAAAGTCCAAAGAGATAGGCCACCAAAGGAAATTTGACAATAGGGCCTGCCTCATTGGACAATAACTAAACCCAATTGCTATTCTAGTAAGAAGTGGACACGGGCCAGGACAATCTTCTAATGCGACTCAGACAACAGAGGAAGGGCATGAAATGGAAGATGCGAGTCAGTCTAATGGCCTTATATCATAAAAGGATGTGTATGGGGAATTCATTCTGAACCTTCTTTTGACATCTGGACCCAAATAGACCAACAACAACCACAAACGGGCAATATAATGCAAAAGCAACAAGAAATTCACACAGGATCCAGTAGTGATCAGACATAGATTGAAGGAAAAGAACACAAATGGACTAACCTGTAGTGTTGGAATATGAATGAGGATTTCCAAAATGAGTTATAGCTGCAAGTAGTGGAGTGGAGTTTCAAGGAAAGTCATGCCATGACCATGCCTAAATCTGCAAAAGGAAAAGAGAACTCATCCATTATATGCAGATTATCAGTTTTCAAAAAAGAAAATTGGAGAAATCAAAAGTGCAGGAGAACTTAAAACAATTAATTGTCAAGTATCAACTGGAGTGTCCAAAGGAAAAACTAGGTGCTATCACAGAAATTGTGATAATGGCCTCCTTGCTAATTGAGATTATTAATTTTTTTTTTCTCAAAACGTTAGAATTTTATTGTAATTACAAATTATACATGTGTTAGCCTAAAAATAAGCTAATTCCTTTTTATGGTATTTTATCTTAACCACGAAGGAAAGTGTGACAACAGTTAATAAACAACAAACAAAAAAAGATTGCACAAAACATTGATGTTTTCAGCTAGCGCACAATAACCTTTACATCAATAACAATCTAGAGTAGTTTACATCCTAACTTATCGACCGGTACTTGAACATCTCAAATTGTAAATTGCAAAAGAACCACGAACTCAGTTTTGAGATTATTAATCTGATTATGTCAAATTTGGGAACTCAAAAAGATAGTCTTTGGGTGGTTGAACCAAATCAACTATCCAAGTCAACGTGAGATTGTTAAGCTGGGCTTGGAACTATAAAGGGTTGGGTCACCCTCTCACAGTCTATGTCCTCAACAAGCTGATCCAATCCCAAAATTCAAATGTTTTATTCTTGAAACCAAATAAGAGATAAAAAGGTGATCTCATGGTTGTCGGCCTCCAAATTTACTAAGTGGGATCTTGTTCAACCTGATGGACTCAGTGGTGGGTTGTGTGTGATGAAGTGAAGATTGAGGTTGGGGACAAGTCTCAGAATTATTTCTCTCGTTTGGTTAAAGAATCTTTTGGTCAGGAGTGGATATTATTTCTAATTTATGGCCAACCACAGGCTGAAAAGAGATGGGACTAAAGTGCATCATAAACAGAAGGAAAAGAATCTTCCAATTGCTGTAGCAGGCTATTTTAATTAGATTTGGAATCAAGTGGACAAATGGGGTGGTAGGCCATTCAGGAAAGAAGACGCAGCAAATAAGAAATTGGTCCTAGAGGCTTTGGGCGATGACAGAACTTCAACAATTGGGGCTCTTGTTAACCTGGACAAATGGAAGTACGGAAGGGGATAGGATGTATGAGAGATTGGACCGGATGGTAGAGAATTAGGATTGGATCAAGCTTTTTCCAAAAGTAAGAAACAGGAATTTTCCAATTGGTAGGTCCGATCATGAACCAATGACACTTATAACACATTTTCAGCATGGCTGAAGAAGACAGAGGTGGCTAAGGCCATTTGAAATATTCTGGGCTATAATGATAAGATCCATCAAATAATGAAGGAAATCTGGAAAGACCAGCAAGCTCAATACCCAAATAAAATGATGGAAGTGAGTCAAAAAGCCCATATCACATGTGTCGAACTAAACAGATAGAACAGGGACTCATTTGGAAAGTTGGAATATCTTATTAAAAAGAAAACTAATGAATTGGAGCAGGCACAGAAAGCTGTTCAGGACATGTCTGCTTAAGGGAAAGAAAGTGAGTTGCAATCCGAGCTGGAGAAGCTGCTAGAATTCCAGAGGGATTACTAGCTCTAGAGAGCAAAGATTCATTGGTTAGGGGCAAGTGATAGCAATACTCGGCAATTCTACTTCAAACTATCTCTTCAAACTTAGGGGACTCCTTGAAAGCATCCAACCTCTTTGAACATTTAGCTTGTAGGCAGTGGAGGTTTGAAATTCCTCTTCGACCTTCCTACGAACTTTAGCCAACTTTGTCATATGAGAGGCGGAGGCTCTCAAGTTGTGCAATGAGCACAAAGTCCTTGAACGGCAGTGAAGCACACATTGGACCAATTAAAGTTTATCGGTGGTGGCAAACGGCAGTGCTCGAATCTGACACGGGCAAAAATGGCAAGGAGCGAAAAAGGAATGCAAATGGATTAGGTGAAGCGTACTGAATACTCTAAGGGCATAAATATAGCATGCTTGTCTTTTGTTGTCTCACCGCAATTCATGCTATTTCAAATTCCAAAACAGCGTTTCGAGAGCTGCGTTTCTCATGACGAACGTATGTTCACACATGACTCTGTCCTCATTTATGTTGTTCATGTTGTCTACCACATTGGTTAGCCTTCAACTCGGTGTAGATGCCTTAATGGGATGCCTCTAACTTGAAGGCTGAGGGATGATGTGAATTCAGCTCAAAGGTGCGAACGATGTGAACTCGACTCCAACTTCACACCCAATTCAATGGAGCGAATTACCAAGTTCAAGAGTGCACTTGATACAAGTCAAAAATCAATTTTGGTCCTAAAATTGGTCCAAATTCCAGTATATCAATTATTCAACTAGTCAAGTGTTGAAGACTTCAAATTCAAGGTCAACCATCCATTTTGAGACATTGTTGAATGAAAAGTCATAGCTGAAAATTTCAGTCAAAGAAGTATTTAATAAAGCCTTGGAAGCTAGCTCAAGATGCATGAATCTACTTATTCCAACACTTGGTCAAAACACCATTCGAATGTGCCTTTATTTCAGCCAACATATCATCTCGAATGATGTAAAATTAATAAATTAAAATGCATAATTTTATTAGTCTTGTCAAAGTCTAGTCTAGGAATTAGTGAGTCATAATTAATCTTTATTTCTTCTAATTTCTAGACAAGGATATTTAGGATATTTTTAAAACTTTTTGTAGCCTATAAATAGACATCTTTTGTAATGTTTTGAGCAGCGAATGAAAGAATGAAATTGTGAGTTTTATCTTATCTTTGGGTTCTTTGAGAACTCTAGAACTTATCAAGTTTTTCTTCAAAACTTGTAGCGTTTAACGAACTTATCAACTTGTAGCGTTTAACGAACTTATCAACTTGTAGCATTCGAACTAAACTTATTAACCAATTTTGGTGTAGTTGGTTGTAGCATTTTTATACCAAGGTTCCTATCTCTTTATAAATAGTGGATCATAGTTTACACCAATCCAATCTAGCAATCCCTTAGACATATTTTGGACAAATTTCTAAGTATTCCCAGTCCTTCATATTGGAATCAAATCATTTGTATCAAAGTCATTTCTAAGGGTTGCATATCCTTTGTTTTTCTTTTTGATTTTTATCCTTTTTTATTCTTGACTTTCTTAAAAATCAAGATTCACATTTTTTGTTAGCGGATTTTGTCATAGGTTGGGCAAGGTTCTTAGCAATGAGTTCGGATTTTAAGAAGTCACATTCTCATCTCCACTTTTGTTTTCACTTTATTCATTAAGAAAAAAAAAAAAGAGGCCGAACAAAAAAAAAATTGCTGGCCAAATATAAAAATAAATAAATAAGAAGAAGAAGTGGATACACCAAAAAAAATAATCATTTCTTGAAGTTGTGATTCCTTTGAAATCTAATAATCTTTTTTTCTTGTGATCTAGGTTGCCAAAAGTTTCATCAACAAAGTCCTTTTCAATCAACCTTGGATAAAATTTCATTGTTCATCTAGTTCATTGTTCTTTTCATCTCTCTTTCAAGTTGTCATATCCTCTTATTCCTTGGTATATTCAATTTCACAACTTATCAAAATTGTTTGATAAGTTTTAGTTAAAAGTCACACTCTCACTTGATAATTGTTCGAGTTCAATAAGAACCTTAAGAGGGGTAATGAGTGTAAGCCTCATTTGTGAGAAATTTGAGTGTGAGTGGAATGATTATTATTTGTGAGGATTTTCTTGCAGGATTTCCAAAATGTCTCACAATTCCGATGAGGAGGAGTTACCAGTCCATGGTAAATTATTGGTCATTAGGCGAATCCTTAATATACAAGTCAAAGAGGATGATGAAGCACAAAGGGAGAACATTTTCCACACAAGATGCTATGTTAATGGAAGGGTATGTAGTGTTATAATTGATGGTGAAAGTTGTACTAACGTGGCTAGTGTCTCTATGGTTGAAAAGTTATGATTGCTTACAACAAAGCACCCAAAGCCATATAAACTCCAATGGGTTAGTGATTGTGGAGAAGTTCGCGTTTATGAGCAAGTAAAGGTGCCATTTCGCATTGGAAAATACAAAGATGAGGTGATTTGTGATGTGGTTCCTATGCAAGCAAGCCATTTGTTGTTGAAAAGGCCATGGCAATATGATAGAAGAGCTAGTCACAATAGTTTTACTAACAAGTACTCTTTTGTTCATAATCAAATAAAATTAACTCTTGTACCTATGACTCTAATCAAATCTAAGAAGATCAAGTAAGGTTACAAAAAGATGCAAAAAAAATATGTGAGCCAAAGATAGAGGGCGAAAAAAAAAAGAATGAAGAGAGTTTGAGTGAAAAGAAAGAGGAAGAGAAAAAAGAAAATGAAAAGAGTTTGAGTGACAAGAAAGAGTTAAATAAAAAAAAGTGAAAAGAAAAAGAGCAAAAATAAGAGGAAAGAAGCACTTATCTTGAGTGAAAAAGAACAAAAATTTTGTGTATTTGCAAAAAAATAAAAAAAAGTGAGATCAAGAGTGCTCTAAATTTCAATCACCTTTTGAGCTTATTTTGTATAAGGAAGCTCATTTGACCACTAATGACTTGGCCGGTGAATTACCGAGCAGCATTGTTTCTATTTTGCAAAAATTTGAAGATGTGTTTCCTGAAGAAGTTCCGAAAGGATTGCCATCACTTCATAGTATTGAGCATCAAATCGACTTTGTTCTGGAAGCATCAATTCCAAACAAACCTGCCTATAGAACAAGTCCCGAAGAAACCAAAGAGCTTCAAAAACAAATTAAAGACTTGTTGGATAAAGAATGGGTTCGGGAAAGCAGAGTCCATCTGTTGTGCCAGTTCTGTTGGTGTCGAGGAAAGATGGGTCGTGAAGGATGTGCATAGACTGTCATCTTTGTGAACAACATAACGGTAAAATATCACCATCCTATTCCTCAATTAGATGATTTGCTTGATTAGTTATATAGAGCAATTGATTTTTCCCAAAATTGATTTGAAAATTAGTTATCAACAAATTAGAATGAAAAAGAGTGATGAATGGAAAACTATTTTTAAAACAAAACATGGTTTATGTCTGAAATGGTTAGTGATGCCTTTTGGCCTAACTAACGCTCTAAGCACTTTTACGCGTTTAATGAATCATGTTTTGCGTGAATTCATTGGAAAGTTTGTGGTTGTCTATTTGATGATATTTTAGTGTACTCAAAAATTTTGAATGACCATCTTGAACATCTAACATGTGTTTTAAGTGTGCTCAAGAAGGAGAAACTTTATGCCAATTTGAAGAAGTGCACATTTTGTACTAATGAGGTTCACTTTCTTGGATACATTGCAAGTGTCAATAGTATTTCAGTTAACATGGAAAATGTGAAAGCAATTCAAGAATGGCCAATTCCTAAAAGTGTTAGCGAAGTCCCAAGTTTTCATGGTCTCGCAAGTTTTTATAGGAAATTTGTCAAAAACTTTAGCACTTTGGCTGCACCATTAACCGAGGTCATCACGAAGAATGTGGGGTTCAAATGGGAAGAAGAACAAGAGCAAGCTTTTCAAAAGCTTAAATTTCATTTAACTAATGCTCATTTGCTTTCTTTACATAATTTTGACAAAACATTTGAAGTTGAATGTTGATAACTCTATTTTATATAGGGTTTTCTTATTCATTTTGGTTAGAAATTGGCTTGTGTTTTAATTTTTTTTTACATATTTTGGCCAAATTATCCTTTGATTTTATGATTACCAAGTTTTCTAATATTTTTAGAACTTTTGAGTACAATCTTGAATTTTCTTCTAATTTGAGGATAAAAGGACTAACCAATTATCTTGGGATTATTTTATTGTCAAAAGCCAAAGAAAAAAGAGAATGAAGAAGCTTCAGCCACAAGAAAGCCAAGCCAAGCAGTCGAAAAGGAATTTGTAACTAAGAAGACAAAAGCTGGGCTACCATTAGAAAAGAAAGAAGCCGTGTTGCACAATTAAGAAACAAGAAGTAGCTGCACAAACAAAAGGAAATTTCTTAGAGCAAAAGAAGACAAA
This sequence comes from Gynochthodes officinalis, assembly GCA_020080225.1. Classification (NCBI taxonomy): domain Eukaryota; kingdom Viridiplantae; phylum Streptophyta; class Magnoliopsida; order Gentianales; family Rubiaceae; genus Gynochthodes; species Gynochthodes officinalis. Next base: position 18,889,918 of record CM034619.1, read on the forward strand.
ACCGTGCTGTACAAGAAGTAGGAAATATAAGTCAGCTACAAAAAGAGAAAAGGAAACCAAGCTCAGCACAAATTAGGAAAGAAGAAATCGGGCAGTAACAAAGATAGGAAAGCTACTGAAATTTGGAAACAAAAGTCGGCTGGGATTTGGAAACAAAAGGGACCGATTTCAAGTTGAAGACAAACAACAAAACAAAGAAGGATTCGGGTCTGCAGAATTTAGGAAGAAACAGCCACTCTTTTGCTCTATATAGACAACAAAGCCGAGAGGAAGGGAGCAGCAGTCACCGTTCTTTTTCTTTGTTTTTCTTTCATTAGTTTAGGAGTAGTAGTACCTCATCCATTCTTTTATTCTTTTCTTCCTTTAGTTTAGATTTAGTTTTAGGAGCACTTCATTCTTTTCTTCTTTTTCTTTAGCTTTAGTTTAGATTTAGCAGAATTTTCTTTTCTTTCTGTTTTCTTTCATTAGTTTGGAAGCACGGTCTTTGCTGTCTTTTCTAGCTTCTTCAAGTTTTTCTTCAGAAATTTTGCTGTAGTGTTCTCGGTTTTTCTTGGCAAAATTTCAGTTGGTTTTCTTGTTTCTTCTTCCTGTCCTTCTCGCTTTTCTTCCTGTCTTTCTTCTTGATTTTTCTGCTCTCGGGTTTTTCGCGGCTATAGCTTTCTTTTGGTTTTTTCTGCAAAACTTGATTTGTCCTCTTGTTTCTTTTCATTCTTTTCCGTCAATTCTTTCTTTGTTTTGTTCTTGATGTTTTCAGTAGTTTGTGATAGAAGCTCAACCACCAACTTGGACTTGAGTTGAAAGCAGCCGATTCTCTTTCTCTTTGGGAAGCTCACGGGCAGAAAAAAACATAAGGCAGCAAAAGATTGTTTTGACTTCTAAGTCCTTGGTTTTGTCTTTTCTTGTTTTACTTTAATTAGTTAATTTAGCAATTTTAGTTTTCTTTTTCTTGTCTTTAATTTTAGTAATTTAATTTCTTGTGTTTTGTTATGAACTTCTAATTGTGGTTTATTTTCAAGTATTAACTATTTTATAGTTTTTGTTTATTTATTGAATAATAGTTAGTTTACTTTTCAGAATTTATTTTAATTTTAATTATGGCTGCTTTTATTTTTGTTGTTAGTCTAAATTTCATTATGTTCTAATTTCTTTTGTTAGAGATTAGATGGATCTTAATCATGAATAATTAATTCTTAAGACTTGTTCATGCAATTTAAATTTCAATTATGAGTTTAATATCATGTTCTTAATGCTTTTAAGTGATTGATCACCACTTAATTAATTTTTGATGCTTGTTTGATACCATGTGGAGATGGCATGCATGTGCTCATGTGATATTAAACCGTGAATTCAATTTAGACGGTAATAATCGGGTTGTTCATGTGGTTTGGTAGTAGAACTAAGTCGTGGCTACTTAGATTGAATCAGGAATTTCCATAGTTCTTAATGCATTTAGAAATCTAAATTCACCTAGACCAAGTGTGAGTTGATTTTAATCTAAATAGGGTTATTAGGCCGATGTCGGCTATTAATTTACATTAGGGAAATTTCACCATCATAATTTGGAATTTAAGTTAATTGCATGACAAGTCAAGAGAGTTAATTAGGATTGATTAAGTGAAATCGAAATCTCTAACATCTTTATTAATTTGGTAAATTTTTAGTATTTGTTTATTGTTATAAATTTTCATTCTTTATTAAGTTTAGTTAAATTGCATGAAAGCTTTTTAATAGGTTATCTTGTTCTTGAATTAGTCAATGTGGTACGTAATTGGTTAAATTGAAATCAATCCTCGTGGGAACGATACTCTACTCATCACTTTATTACTTGTTGATATTGTACGCTTGCAATTCACCAAACAAATGTGATGCTTCAGGTATTGGGATAGGGGCTATCTTGATGCAAGAAGGAAGACTTGTGGTATACTTTAGAGAAAAGCTAAATGGGGCAACTCTCAACTATCCTACCTATGACAAAGAGTTATACGCCTTGGTTCGAGCTTTGAAGACGTGGCAACACTACTTATGGGCTAAGGAGTTCATGATCCACACTGATCATGAATCATTAAAGTTTTTGAAAGGCCAACATAAGCTCAACAAAAAGCATGCAAGATGGATGGAGTACATTGAGACCTTTCCATATGTCATTCGATATAAGAATGGTAAAAAAAATATTGTAGCCGATACACTCTCTAGGAGGTATGCCTTGCTTTCTTCTCTTAAATCTAAGATACTTAGTTTTGAACAAATTAAAGAGTTGTATCATGATGATTTTGATTTTGGTCAAGTGTTCCAAGCTTGTGAAAATGGTTCTTTTGAGAAATTCTTTAAGCATGATGGATCTTTGTTTAAAGATCCAAGCTTTGCATTCCTAACTCTTCTTTGCGTGAATTGTTAGTTAGGGAAGCACATAGTGGAGGTCTTATGGGACACTTCGGTATAGTTAAGACTTTGGCAATTTTGCAAGAGCATTTTTTTTTTGGCCAAAAATAAAAAGTAATGTTGTGAAAATTTGTGAAACTGCATTTGTAAAAAGGCCAAATCAAATGTCCAACCTCATGGCTTATACACACCTTTGCCAATTCCAAAAGAGCCATGGGTTGATCTTTCAATGGATTTTGTTTTGGGTTTGCCGAGAACTAAGCATGGAAAAGATTCAAATTTTTTGGTTGTTGATAGGTTTTCAAAAATGGCTCATTTCATTGCATGCAATAAAATGAATGATGCATCACACATTGTTGATTTACTCTTTAAAGAAATTGTTCGTCCAAGAACCATTTTATCCGATCGAGACACCAAATTTTTGAGTTATTTTTAGAAAATTTTGTGGGAAAATTGGGTACAAAACTCTTGTTTTCTACTACTTGTCATCTGGATCGATGGCCAAAGTTGTTAATCGTATTTTATCTACGTTGTTGAGGTCGGTCATTAGTAAAAACATTAAGACTTGGGATGTTTGTTTACCTCATGTTGAATTTGCATACAATAGGAATGTGCATTCTACCACTAAATTTTCTCTTTTTGAGATTGTTTATGGTTTTAATCCATTATCTCCAATGGATTTAACATCTTTGCCTATGAGTGAGAGATTGAATTTAGACAGTAAAAAGAAGGCTGAATTCTGAAGCAAATCCATGAGAAGGCAAAATTTAACATTGAGGAAAAGAGCGAAGATGTGAGCAACAAGACAACAAGGGCGTCATAAGCTCATTTTTAACGGGAGATTGGGTTTGGTTGCATTTGAGTAAAGAAAGGTTTCTGACACAAAGAAAATCTAAGTTGTAACCAAGAGGAGATGGGTCTTTTCAAGTTTTAGAGCATATCCACGACAATGCCTATAGACTTGATTTATTGAGTGACTACAACATTCATAATGTCTTCAATGTTCCTTATTTAAGTCTCTATTGTGCAAGTGCTGAAGATTTGAGGACAAATTTTTCTCAAGAGGAGGAGAATGATGTGAACTCAACTCAAAGATGTGAACTCGGAGCCAAAGACGTGAACTTGGCAACCAAAGATGTGAACTCAGCAACCAAATATGTGAACTCAGTTGTCAAATGTGCGAACTCAGCGGCCAAAGATGTGAACGATGTGAACTCGACCCCAACTTTACACCCAATTCAATGGAGCGATAGTCCAAGTTCAAGAGTGCACTTGATCCAAGTCAAAGATCAATTTTGGTCCTAAAATTGGTCCAAATTCCAGCATATCAATTATTCAAGTAGTCAAGTGTTAAAAACTTCAAATTCAAGGTCATTATCCATTTTGAGGCATTGTTGGATGAAAAGTCATGGCCGAAAATTTTAGTCAAAGAAGTATTTAATGAAGCCTTGGAAACTAGCTCAAGATGCATGAATCTACTTATTCCAACACTTGGTCAAAACACGATTCCAATGTGCCTTTATTTCAGCCAACATATCATCTAGAATGGTGTAAAATTAATAAATTAAAATGCATAATTTTATTAGTCTTGTCAAAGTCTAGTCTAGGAATTAGTGAGTCAAAATTAATCTTTATTTCTTCTAATTTCTAGACAATGATATTTAGGATATTTTTAAGGCTTTTTGTAGCCTATAAATAGGCATCTTTTGTACTTTTTTGAGCAGCGAATAAAAGAATGAAATTGTGAGTTTTAATCTTTGGGTTCTTTGAGAACTATAGAACTTATCAAGTTTTTCTTCAAAACTTGTGGCATTCAACGAATTTATCAAGTTGTGGCATTTAACAAACTTATCAACTTGTGACGTTCGAACTAAACTTATCAACCAATTTTGGTATAATTGGTTGTAGCATTTTTATACCAAGGTTCCTATCTCTTTATAGATAATGAGTTGCGGTTTACACCAATCCAATCTAACAATCCCTTAGACATATCTTGGGCAAATTTCTAAGTGTTCCTAGTCCTACGGAATGGAATCACATCAGGAGGCTAGTTGATATGGATTGAAATGACTTTGGACCTGAGGTGGTTGAGTTGTGGGCTACTTACGATAGATACCATTCTCTATTTTAGGCGATGCAATTCAACTCCTAATGTGACTCGACTAAGGTTGGTACATGTATATAAGGCATAAGACTCATGGAGATAGATAACTTATGATACTCGTGCTCAAAGACATTCCATTAACCCTAAACTAACTTGAGTGTCGAATGTTTTGAAAACACAATCCTCACTGTGCAAGTTGTATGTAATGTCAAAAATTGCCTTTGTGGAACATTGATTCTTAAGTGAAAATGATTAAAATAATTATGGGATAATTATTGAAGTAATTTATAAAAAAATTAACCTTAAAGGTTTATTAATAATAAAAGCAATTTATGTAGAGATAAACTTTAATTTTGATAGAATTATTATTTGACAAAATCTCTTATTTAGATTGATAGAAGATAGACTTTATTGTTTTGAAAGAATTGCAACACGAAATCTACATTAGGAACAAACATAGACAAGAAAAATAGCTTTTCTTTTATTAATAATTCTGGTTTTCTAAAATGCCTATGTTGTGATTCAAGAAGAGCTAACAATTTAATTTTATATTGGTCAATCCTAATGAGAATTCTAAAAAAGTGTGCATGTAGATTTTTTAAAGGTCAAATATTTGTGTGATTGTTAACAAGGTTGTTAAACTCAAATTTTTATGTAAAATCAATAAAGGGTCCAAAAAATCGGATCGTAAAATCGTAAGAGTTTACAAATTATGAAAAATATTATAATAAATATATTATATATAATATATGTTAAATTTATAAATTACAAACCTATTTAAACTTATAAAAAATACACAAATTTCAAAAAAAAAATATTATCAATCACACCTAAAAAATAATAATAATTATAATTCATTAACAACCATGCATAATAAAAGTTACAACTTACAAAAAGTAAAACATCAATATTCCAAATGCAATACTACAATAATCAATAAAGATCATCAACAGAAAGATTTAAATCCGCATCCAAGCTCAAATCATCCTCATTGTCTTCATCTTCATTTTCTTCAATATCATCATCACCTTCCTCCATTGCTTTTGAAAGATCTAAAGGTTCATTCGACTTATCTTCAAGATCAATAAATGCTGCACCACTGCCACCAGCATCAAAAGCCACATATTCTTCATTGCTATCCAAATTGTTTGCAATTCCTTCTTCACTTTCAATTTGAATAGAAGCACCTGCACTATAAAGAACATGTAAAGGATTAATTTTAATTGGATCATCACTAGAGTTCTCAGTTATCCACTCATCATCAGAAGCTAGATTATCAAAACTTTCTTCGAAACTTTGAACTTTTCTATTCTTCAACTTTAAATTGTACATCACAAAAACCAAGTCATTCATCTTCTTTTGGAGCAAACAATTTTTTTTTTTTGGTGCACCTGAAGAAAAAGATATTAAAGATTAAAGATTAAAAATTGAGAAGTATAACTATAAACATAACCGGTAGTAGAAGAAAATAAAAAATCAAATATAACTTAAATATGTTTTATTTTACTTTTACTTACCATCTCAAAGGCATTCCAATTGCGCTCACATCCTGATAAACTACATGTCAAACTTAGTACTCGAATTGCAAACTTTTGTAGTTCAAGGCACTCATATTCATAAGAATCCCACCACTTTGCTGGGGCTTTCTTATTCCTTACAGCCTTAGCATCTTCAATCCCAAATAATCCATTTGCATCTTTGAACTTTTACAATCGCATATCTATCTTACACCTTTCATTTGAATCATTACCATTCTCTCCAAGCAATTATATAATCCAATTTTCATTTGATAGTAACTTTGAAATCGGACTATAATGATAATGTGGATTCAAGTAATAAGCTGTAGAATGCAATGGCCTATGAAGTTGAAGTTCCTATCTAGTTTCAATGATTTGCAATATAGGCTCATAGTTACAAAAGTAATATTATTAGCATTAGCAAAAATATCATTTTAAACAAAACAATAATAATTAATAATTAATTAGCAAGTAGCGACTTACTTTTCTTGATTGTTGAAATTGATCTTTATCTTCTCTTTAGCACAATCCATCTCATTATAGAGGAATCCCATAGCCAGTGTCTCATCCGAATCCACCATTCGAAGTACTTTGATGAAAGGAAATGCAGCCTTGAGACATAACACTATGTTCCTCCAAAATCTACTATATACACAAATTGTTGAACTTTCTTTCCATCAACTGTGGAGGCAAACCTATTGGACTTCCAAGTTGCAGAAGTAAACATGGTCATCAAGGCACATTTGAGATCATTAAAGCTATCTAAAGTCAAGTAAGCAGTAGCAAATCAAATGACAACTAGCCTAATCAAGTCCTTCCCTTTAGTAAAATGTCTTAACATAGATATAACATTTGTTTTTGTATAAATGTAAGTTGAAATCTTTCTTGCTTTTGTAATGGTGGTTTGATGAAGTTTCAACTTCTTCTCAAAATCTTCTAACATTAGATCTATGCAGTGAGCAGTACATGGAGTCCAATACAATTTTTTTCTAGTTTTCATCAATAACTCTCCAGCTGCTTTATGGTTTGCAGCATTGTCAGTAACCACCTGCACCACATTTTCCTCTCCTACTTTCTCAACAATTTCATCTAACATCTCATAAATTTTATGTGCAGTTTTAGAGACATTAGAAGTATCAATTGAACACAAGAAAACAGTGCCTTTTAGACTATTCACCATGAAATTGTAAAGTGATAGCCTTTTTTTGTCCGTCCATCCATCTGACACAATAGAACAACTTGTTTTTTTCCATTTAGCTTTATGCTCCTCTAGCAATTCCATAGTCGTTTCACTTCTTCATTCAAGTATTTTTCCTAAATCTCATAATAACAAGGAAGCTTAAGGCCACAACCATATCGACCAATCAATTCAACCATTTTTGAGAACTCTGGATTGTTCACACAGTTGAATGGAATAGCACACACATAAAACCATCTTGCTATTTGTTGACACACATCCTCCCTTAACTCCTTTTTCAAAAAGTGATTGACCGTTGCTTGTGTTTTTTTCCCTAAAAAGGAATCCATAGGACCTTTTCCTTTTGTTGCCACACTTTGTGATGATGGTTTTCAACTTCATCACCTTCACACTCATCACCAAATGAAATTGCCCTTCTTTTTTTATGGTAATTTCTGTATTTTTCACCAATACCATTAGGATTTCCTATTTAACATCATCTGGCACACTTATACATGGCTTTGAATCTTTTCTAGTACCAACTAAATGATGCTTAAGACGATAAATCCCTCCGGCAATAACTTTATTACAAAATTTACATTGCACTTTTCTTGCGGATTTATCCACATTAAGGTCATATTTCCATCCTATGTCAAACCTACTCCCTGTCTAATTTTTCCTTTGAGGCTTAAAATCAAAAGCGGACATATTCACTTTGAACCAACTAGTTATATGAAATAAAAACAGAAGAAGAATTACAAAAATAAATCCAGCAAACAGAAATCCAGCAAAAAACAGATTTCAGAATATCCAACATGTTTAACAGAGTTCAGAATATCCGAAAAACAAAGTTCAGAATATCCAACATGTTTGACAGAGTTCAGAATATCCGAAAAACAAAGTTCAGAATATCCAACATGGTAACAAGTAATCAAGTTAAGAATATCCAAAAAACAGAGTTCAGAATATCCAAAAAACAAAGTAATCAAGTTTCAACTAAGTTTCAAGAAGTCTGAATACAGAATTTTCTGAATTCAGAATTCTTAGTCAATTCAAAGAATTCTGAATTCGACTTGATTCGAATTGAAGATTTCTAAATTTAGACTTGAATTCTTGAGTGCGATTTGATGAGATTGAGCTAAGGAATATCAGTCTTGGATAAGGAATTTCAAAAAAAAAGTTAGAAGAGATGGAAAGAAGGAGAGATCGGACCAAGAAATCAACATAAGAAAAGAAGAAGGACAAGGATGAGAAATACAGAACGAGAGAAAGGAAAAGAATATCATAAATTCATTAAGCAAGAAAAACCAATTACATTCTATATCCCCCTATTCCTTAGCTTTTCCTCCTCTTTATACTACTTCCAGAGTTAGTTGATAGGTAACCAACTTCTAGAAAACTCCCATTAACTAACCGCTTCAAACTTCAGTTATTCAATTTATATCAATACTAAAAGTCTAAAATTAATAGCACCAATAAGGAGGAGTGCAAAATCACATAATTAAACTAGAATTGAAGGCAGCCTAGCCTGTTTGCCACAGAAGCTAGACAATTGCTTAAAAGAAGTTACATGGATCCAGATCCAGAGCAAACTATTAAACTCCTTCCTAAAAGTTTCAGCAATGCCCTTGGGAATAAGCTTCAACATATATATTTTCGCAATGCTTGTCCTTTGCATATAATCAAATAACCAACAATAATGCATAAAGGAGCAATCTTTACTCACCTATGTTTAAAAAGGATGAATATAATGTTCACATAACCTTAATATAATGTTCACATAACCTAAATCATAACTTTTTGGCGAGGGATGAAAACAGAAAATACCTGGAGAAAACGAAGGCAATGAAGGAAGGAAGGAAATGGGAAGAAGGAGAAGGAGATGAGATCGACCGGTCGGCAGAGAGGGCAAGCTGCGGGCGGTGGGGAGGCAGAACTGCGGCAGAGAAATTGAAGAAGAAAGACAGAGAGGATTTGAAAAAGCAAGACGGGAAAAAACTCTGAGTAAAATAAAATTCAGAAGGGAACTACTAAACGTTGTTTGTCTTTGCGTTTTGGTAGAAACGGAACACTGCGCGAGTTTACGTTTCTACGTGTCAAACTCGCAACTTTGTTCGATTTTACCCATTTTCATTTTTACCTATAAACTAAATCTGACACTTGGTTTTAGATCGTAAAAACGTAAAAACATACTAGTAAAATCGAGAGTTTAACAACATTGATTGTTAATCGATACTTCTAATTTGCCATTAGTGTTTGCATCACTTAAAGGATATGGTTATACGTGTAGATTATCAAAGTAATTTTGATTAAAAATTATATTTTATTTTATTTCATTATGTTTTTATGAAATTAATATGTTAATTTCCAAACATCTAACATCTCTGTCTCCAAGCTCTAGGCTCTGGAAGGCAAATACCCAAAAGACATGCTGCTGTAACGAAGTCCTTGTTCTACAACATTTTATTACATCAATCATCATCCATTTCAACCCAGTATAACATTTGTATGCACTAATTCATGTGAACGTTGATCTACAATCAGAGTAGCATTGTGCAAAGGCAGGTAATCCAGATTAAAGAGAAAAAGATAAATTTAGTTGGGCACGTGATTCAAGTAAAGTTTTTTTTTCCTTGACTAAGGAACCCGCAACTGCTATCAAGGGTGCGTACTAGGTAAATCCCGCTTTTGTGTAATAACTCACAAACCACACAAGAAATGTAAATCACACCGGGTAATCCCTATGCGACGAGCTCGACCGAGAAGGTATTGACAGGGGATTCGAACTCGTGACCTTACGGTCTGCCATTCGCCACACCAATTCAGTCACCCCCGAAGAGGTTTTATTCCTCCCTTATATTGTTTCATAGGCAAACTTATTGTTCAAATTTGAAACATAAATAAAAAAAACCATTAGATAAGCAAAGACTATATGAAAAGAGCCAACACCCTTTCTGTTTAAGAGGCTTTCCAAGATGAGAGGGGTGGAGTGTTTCCAAACTTGAAAGTACTCTCCATATATGCAGCTGAATAGCGGTCGCCCTTAAAAGCATCAGAAACAGATTCAAGCTCAGCCATGTCATCTGGCGTCAACTTCACTGATAATGCCTTGATGTTGCTATCCAAATTCTCAATCTTGGTTGTGCCAGGGATGGGACAAACATCATCCCCTTGATGATGAACCCATGCTAAGGCTAATTGAGATGTCGTGCAACCCTTTCTCGCAGCCAACTCTTTTACCAGCTCATACAGCTTGTTATTGTGCTCAATATTCTCCCCTTGGAACTTAGGTATAGTCTACATAGATAAATGTAATATCTCCTCAGCACTGAGGTAATGAATGTACAAACACATGCATAAAAGTATGTGAATTATTCAGGGAACAATAAAAAGGAAAGCCGTGAATAAATATATTGAAATCCTGTTTGAATCCTGTTTGGGTCCGTTAGATTTATTTTGACACTAATTGTGCATCATTTTATACAGACATCAACATTAAAGAACTCAAAAGCTTAACTGACATACCATTAATGCCACCTTCATGAACAGATCAAAATTTAATTCCTTACAAATTGAGTTAAACATGTTTTGACTATTTACTTTGCACACAGTCACACATTAATTATATGGTGCAATTAAAAGAGGTCATAATAGTATAAAAAAAAATTCAATAATACTAAATATCATGTGAGCTTCATATTTGATGTGATGAAAATGTCATAATACCATATAAAGCATAAGTACAATAATACATTAAATAAGACACTGAATTTACAGGCACATACCTTGCGAAAGTCATCGCTTGCCAAGTTCTCCAATAACTTGCTACCGGATCCAAAGAACCCTTTGCCCAGAGGACTATATGCAACAATTCCAATGCCAAGTTCCCTGTATTACAATAAATGCTTATAAATATATTATGTACAACAAAATAAGTTCACTCAACAGTCTTAAACAAATTAACATTTTAGTTAGACGACCCACCGGCATGTTGGTATAATTTCTTGTTCAGCATCTCTAGCCCACAAAGACCATTCGATCTGAACTGCTGTTATGGGGTGAACAGCATGAGCCCTTCTGATTGTATCTGCTGAAGCCTCAGATAGACCTATGTATTTTATTTTTCCCTCCTCAACCAGTTTCTTTAGAGCTCCAATCTGTAACATGTTGCAAAATTTTCTACTTCAGACATACTGCATCTGTTGTTTTATTAACTAATTGGATAGGTTCTTTCTACTAAGATGTTGAAGACAACTAAAAATGCTTAGTTAGGACTATTGAATTGAAAGACAATAAATCAAAATCAGAACAACTGCTAAAATCATGGTCATCACAAAAAACATGACAAAATCAACTGAATCCACCAATTCATTGAGGATTTTTAACAATAGCTAAAAAAGCATATTGAAAGTACAAACCGTGATTTCGATAGGAATCTTAGTATCAATCCGATGAACATAGTAGAGATCAATATAATCAACACCTAATCGCTTCAAACTACCCTCAAAGGCCTTCCTCGCATAATCTGGATCACCACAAACTTCCATTTGCCAATTCACAATAGTGCAACCAAATTTAGTAGCAATTTGGACCCTTTTCCTTGGCACCCCCTACAATGCCTACATACAATTAATTTTTTTGCAGATCAAACCATAATAATCTAGTACATGACATTAGAAACCAAAAGAACTCCATCCCTTTTCATATTTTCTGATCAATTAAGCAAGAAAAACAAAGATGGGTTTGGCAGTGGCAGGTATCATAGTACCTTCCCGACCAGAATTTCATTAGTATGAGGGCCATAGACATCGGAAGTGTCAAGATGGGTGATGCCGTTACGGGTGGCATGTTGAATGACTTTGATCATTTCCTCCTCAGGCTTTGGAGGACCCAAGCTCCAGGACATGCCCATGCAACCAAATCCTTGCGCCGAAACCTCAAAACCTTGAGAACCCAACCTGATTCTCTTCACTGGGGTGGCCATTTTCGCTCAACTCAGTTGAACTATGTGTGTGTGTGTTTGTGAGTACTCTATACTGCCTGGATTTGACTTCAATTGAAGATGAGTAGGATTACTTAGGTGCCGCTTGGTATAAATGGTGGGTTTAGAAATGGAATGGATTTATGGAATGGAAAGGTTTGGAATAGAATGGAATGATAATAATTATATTGTTTGGTATTATTTTGTAATGGAATGGAATAGATTTTATATTAAAATTAAAATTTAATATTAATATTAATAAATTTTATATTAAAATTATAATAAAAATATTAGTATTTTACATTATATAATATTTAACAAATTATATTTTGTTCAAAAAAATAGTCATGTCGTATCGTTTGTAGAAAAATATTTTCTATAATTTAGTGAAATTTGTTTTTAAAAAATAAAAAAATAAGCGAAAATAGGGGTTCAGAAATATGGGGTTTGTAACGCTTGCGCGCCCGTTGGGCGCGCGTCACATCAACGCTGGCAGCGCGTCAGCGCCGGCCAGCGCTGTTTTTTTTTCTTTCTTTCTTTTTTCCTTTGCTTTAAACTGCGTCGTTTTGAGCTTTTTTGGCTCAAAACGACGTCATTTTTTGTCCAACTCAAAACCTTCATTCATGGGTTTTATAAAAGGAGGCTAATAGGTGGGTTTTTGCAAAAGTATTCCACAGGAGTTTTCTAAAACCAATCCAAACCAAAACAAACACCCTCTTTCCTTTCAAACCTTTCCAAACCCTTGCCATACCCTCAAACCAAACAGCACCTTATATCAATTTTGGAATCCCAAGGAAAGGAATTAGAAATGTTATGGTCCGTTTGGATAAGTTTTTTTTATTTATAAATAAAAAAAATTTAAATAAAAATAAATTATTTAAATATATTTTTATTTTAAAATTTAAAATTTAAATTTTTTTACTTAATTTTTACATAGTTTTAAAAAAAAGTTCTCTTATTTTTCCCTCTAAAATATTTTTCCTCTTAAAAAATACCTATCAAAATTTTTATATATTTTAATATAATTTTTTCTATTTATAAATAGAAATATATTGTCCAAATGTACCATTAAAGATTACGAAACAACTTATCGCAGTTTGATGAATCCCAGTTTGTAGAATCCCAAGCACACTTAAGAATGGGCTTGCGTGTATTTTGTAATATAATATTTAAGTTATAAGAGATGTATTAAAATTTTTAAAAATATTTAAAATACTGTCCGAACATTTCTTATAATTCTTAAGGATTATGAGACATATTTTTGGTATATACAAAAACAAAATTAAGAGTACGAGTATCTCATCTCTACCTCATCTTTAGCTTGTTTGCTCTCTTTCTACTGATTTTCTTTCTCGGAACAATCCGCTGCCAACCATAGGCTTGTGGTTGTCATCCTCGTTCCGAAAGCAAGCACATCTTTTATGCCTTTTCCCAAAAAAACAAAAGGACTAACCTAACTATTCTGAATAGTCCATATCTCTTAAATTAGCTTTAGTACTCCCGGTCCCACATTCACGTTCTGTCCTCACATTTACGTTTTGACACGTTTTGTCCCCACTTCACGATTTTTGTTTACAAGTCCTGTCAAAACGGGGCCATTTTACAAAATCTCTATCTTATTTTACGGAGAAAGCATAGCTTTTAAAATCTCTATCTTATTTTATTAATTTTATAATTTTATAATTTAAATTTATTTAAATAATTTTGATCTTAATTACAATAATTCAAATTTAAAATATTTTTAAAATAATTCAAATCAAAGCGACAGAATGTAATAATTTTTTACATTAAATCTCTTTCACGTATTATTGTTAAAATCTAAATTTTGACTTAACACTCAATGATGAAAGTGAATGGTTATTGGTACAACTCTAATGATTACTGATTTGATTTAGGGATAAGGATTTTCCTTCTTGATCTTATTGCGTTAGTATGTTGAAACGCGACAGAGAGTTAGTTGATAATTCTAACCTTCTTTTGTTTGTTAATATTGTTAATATTGTAATTAGAATTTTACAGTATTTTTCATTTTTGTGGAAGTAAAGAAGAGGTGTAGCCAATGGTCAATTACTCTTAGCCGAATCTAGAGCTAAGAAAAGTCCATTTTTCCGGACATTAAATGTAATCGTTAATTTTTTTGAAATTAATATAACTATTGATCTTTTAGGAAAAAAAATACTTCTCCTTAGTTTTTATTGTGAAAGTACGAGTCCAGTAAGTTAAATAATAAAAGTAACAGTGGAAATAGAAATAAATTAGATGTTAACTTGTCCATAACTACCTCGAGCCTCATGTTGTGGTTAAATGATTGGGTTAACTTTGTGAAATTCATTGAAACGAGTTTCTACTAATTTTTTTGTTACTTAAGTACGCACTTCACAATTCACTTAGTTTGCATTGCGGAGGTGAGTTCACAAAAATGTTTTGGTTGTCTTGGTTTAAATGCAAAATGTATAAATTGCACGATAAAACAGATTCTGATGAAAAAAAATTTGTTCCCATTATTTTGTAGTTTGAAAGATGATTTTAGTTAATAGTATATTTAATTCAAATTTTAATGTTAAATATTTAAAATGTGTCAAATTTGATTTAAAGTTCATTTAGTAATGTTAAATTAAATACTATAGGAATCAAATGTGTTTTGGATGCCTTAGGTTAAGTGCAAAATGTATGAATTGCAAGTTTTTTTTTTTTTTCTTGGCCACAAAGGTCTCTTGCATCGGCTATTAGTCATTGTTCATACCTCACTCTTAGGACAGTAGGGACTAATCCTAATTTGCTGTAGCCACAAAAGCCTCTCGCATTGACTATGGGTCATTGTCCATCCCCCACTATTGAACAGGCGCGGGACTAATCCTCATTTGTTGCAGCCACAAAGGTCTCTCACATCGACTATGGTTCATTGTCCATACCCCACTCTTGAACAGGCGCAAGACTAATTCTCCTGGTTGCGCAATCCTACCTAAGACCATAGTAGCAACGTTATTGGGATTTGATCCCTTGTCTACCGAATCACTACCTGATGTAGAATCATTGAACAAAGCCCAAGGGACTATGAATTGCAAGTTTAAAAGCGTTTATTTGGTTTGGATGTTTGTTGTACAATTTGTACTATATGTATGAGGTTTTTCGCTCCCTTTGTAGACTGTACATGGATATTTATTTTTATTTTGATTTCACATAAATTTTCTAACGTGTAAAATGTTGTATGTTCAACATTTTATAAAAAAATGTTTTCAAATAAATTTTAAAATGTGCTTTGCTTACTAAAAATGAAATTTTAAAATAAAAAATCAATTTTTTTTTAACATTTAATGTTTTAATTGTCACCTTTATAGGATTTTAGTTGAAAATATATTTTAATCTTTATATCTATACTATATTTAAGTTGAAATCACATTTTTAATTTATAATCCATACAATATTTTAGTTTCAAATACATTTTAAACTATCAATCCACACAATATTTCAAAAAACATTTCGAAATATATTTCATAATCCATATTCATAGTATATTTCATAGTGCGTACTCAATTGAAGATGAGTAGGATTATTTACTGCAATTTTGGAATCCCAATGAAATGAAGATAATTTTTTAAAAAAAAAATTCTCTGAAATGTTAAAAATTTTATAGCAATATGCAATAATACAAAACTTAACCAAAAAGAGGCTAACTAATTTTCATGGTATTACAGCTAATAACTTAACCACGAAAGAAAATGCACTACTAACAAGTAAAAATAAAAAAGATTGTACAAAAAATTGATATAGTTAGCGCACATTAACCGGTACATCAATAGCAATCTAAACCCCTATACAGCCTAATTAGTTGGTCTCGACTGGAGAATCGCAAAAATGCGTGCAAACAAAATACCACTAAACAAAAACCCAGTGCACGAGTCTCATCTCTAACACCCGTTCTATGCCTTTTGTGATGGTACTTTATCCATTGAATAATCCGGCAATCAAATTAGTGACAAAACACTTCTTGCATGGAGAATAAAAACTCTAATAAATAGAGAAAAAAAAAGAGAACAAAAGATTCAATAGCATCGTTGTCGCACCAAAATCACCCACACTAGGCGGCGATTTTGGTGTGACTTGGGCAAGGCTCTCGTTTTGTTTAATTGTTACATATTAGGAAACATATTTATTGCTATTTCTCATGATGTTCCAATAACTTACCCAGGATACCTTCCCTGCAAAACAACTACTGTACTAAACACGAGTTCCTTATCTCTGCCTCATGTTTTGTTTGTTTGCCCTCTCTCTAGTGATCTTTTTCTCCGAACCCAAAAGTTTATGCTATGTTTGCAATAATATTCATTCTCAAAAGGTTAATTGTTTCTTGCGAATAAATAAAATATTTAAATATATTTTTATTTTAAATTTTAAAATTCTTTTTTTAAAAAAAATTCTTCTTACATAATTTTTTTAAAAAAATTCCCCAATCTACTTTTTATTTTCCCTTCAAAATATTTTTTCTTACAAAAAATTCTTACTAAATTTTTTACACATCTCAATCTAAATTTTTTTAAATAAACCACAATTCAAATATAGCCGACATCCTATTTTGAATATTTTAAAGAAAACACCAATAGCAAACCGACACGCGTGTGGACCACATTGGTACAACACACACTTAAGATTTTTTTAGCTCAAAAAGTTGTTCAAAAATATTCAATGACAGGGGACTGGGATGGGAGTCCTGAAACATTTAGAATAGTTAGGCAGGTAGTTGGGATTTGGAAAAAGAAAAACAAAAATATATTTTTTTTCCTTTTGTTTTGTTAAGAAAGAGCAAAAAAGTTGAGATGCTTTGCTTTGCTGACTCTAATTTTTTTGTGGACTACATCATGTTGAACTTTGCTAACTCTAATTTTTTTGTGGACTACATCATGTTGAAATGGAGAAGGAGAAGGGGAGTAGTGGCACTTCATTCTAATTTTGTGTTTAGGCGCATGAAGTGATAATTCTAGTGAATATTTGAACAATTCTCGTGATTACCAATTTGATTTAGGGATAAAGGTTCTTCCTTCTTGATCTTTGTTTGAATGAATTTGTAGTTTGGAAGTTGTTTTTAGTTAATATTATATTTAATTCAAATTTTATTGTTAAATTATTAAATATGTGTCAAATTTGATTTGAAGTTTAAATTAGTACTATTAAATTAAATATTATATGAATCAAATGTTTTTTGAATGTCTTAGGATAAGTGCAAAATGCGTGAATTGCAAGTTAATGGCTCTGTTTGGATTCCATTTTTATTTGCAAAATGTTAATTTTTCTCAAACAAAAATAAAATATCCAAATATATTTTTATTTCAAATTTTAAAATTCAAAATTTCATACTCAAATTCCTCTCACATAATTTAAAAAAAATTTCTCTCTTATTTTTCTCTCCAAAATACTTTTTTTTATCAAAAAATACCTACCAAAATTTTCACACATTCCAATACAACTTTTCTCAAAAACATCACTGTCCGAATGGAGCCTAAACGCTCATTCGGTCTAGATGTTTGTTGTACCATTTGTATTAGATGTCTGAGTTTTTTCCCCTCTTCAATATTTTCATATTCGTTTGGGCCGTCTTTAAAAGATTCAAAATGGATGCCATTTTACTAATTTGATTCAGAGGTAGAGTTTTTTCTTCTACCTCCCTTCGTTGCCCATATATGCTTTCCCTTAATACCGTAAGAGCATGAAAGATTGTGAATAAGTTAAATAAAAAAAATAAATAAGAGAAGAAATAAAAATAAGTTAGATGTGAACACAAACTCGAGCCACAAACTATGACTAAATGCTTGGGTTGAATTTGTAAAATTCAATGAAGTCTTTGAGTTTTGGCTAATTCTTTTGTTAATTAACTCGTTTAGCTATGTTTTCAAGATAGGTTTTAGAAATATATTTTGATATGTGTTTTAGACTATGTTCAAAATGTTGTATGAATTCCAAGACTGTAAAACTCATTTTAAGAAAAAAAATAAAATTGTTCAAATTGATTTGGGGTTTATAAGATATTTCTTGTTAATATTTCTTCTATTTAAAAAAAAATCCACTTTGAGTGGTGTACAATTTTTAATAAATACAGTATATTTATGTCTTATCAAATGTATAATTTTACATTATTATTTATTTTTTAATTATAGCCATATATAATTATAATTAGTAAGGTTATTAGAAAATTTTGATTCTAAAAATGGTTCTTTTTTTCGAAATAAGAAAGATTTTAAAAATATTTTTTTTTCTTTTGATGGGGACGAATAAAGTATTATATTTAATTCAAATTTTATTGTTAAATTATTAAAGTACATCTAAAATTTGATTTAATATTTAAATTAATATTATATGAATTAAATTAGTTAATTAAACTTAATCAATTAACTTTAATTAAAAATATTCTTTACTCTCATTCACTAAGGCAAAAAATAAAAAAGAAAGAATAAGGCCAATGGCTGGATTTGGTTTGAGTCAGCAAAGACCAAATCAGGCCTAAGTACTGGCTTTGTTTTCTTGTTTCCCAGCAAGAACAGGATTGGGTGGGTCAAGCAAATCCAAACCTAGCCAACCGGCCATGTTTTAAATAAAAATTATTGGTGATGTTATTATTAGTAGTTGTATTACCACCGTCCTAAAAAGAAAAAAATTTAGTTTTAAATTTTTTTGACATGTTCATTTTGACATGAAAGAATGTGAAATATTTTACTTTGTATTTAGTGATTTTGCATCTACTACTGAGGATGTTAATGAATATCAATGGAAAAAAGATGAGGATTTTTGTAGAGATTACTTATTGAATTATATAAAGAGATAATATCCAAAAAGGTCCCTCACATATTGACGAATGAACTTTTTAGTCCTTCAATTTCAAAATGAGACAAAATCGTCCCTCACATTACACTACATGTGATTTGGAGGACTAAAATGGTTACGTTTATGTAATGTGAAAGACAAAAATGATTCGTTTATATAATGTGATGGACAAAAATGGTTCGTTTAGATAATGTGAGGGACGATTTTATCTCATTTTGGAATTGCGAGATTAAAAGCTCATTCACGATATGTGAGGACCTTTTGGACATTATCTCTTATCTAAATCCTCAGTTAGTGATGACCTATAATGAGTGTAAGACGGCAAAAAAGATATGAGATCGCTTGAACACTCAATTCCAAAAGTAAGAGGGGCTCTCTAAAACTCTCTTAGCAAAGAAATTTTTTGATTTTAAATTCAATACGAATTTCACCTTTCAATTGATTGAACTTGAGAACATGAGAAACAAACTGAAAGAGGAAAACCCTTATTTGTCTGATAATCTCTTTATCGGCCTTGTGTTGAGTAAGCTACCCGCCGAATAGAGTTTTTCAAGAAAATGCACAACTAAAAACACATGAAACTAGATGAATTAAAGAGAAATATTCACATTGAAAATCAAAACATTGTCAGGAAGGATTTAGAACAAGTTGGACAACAAAAGTCAATTGCCAACTTAGTTTTACATTCCAATAAACCTCCCTAAAAGTCTAAATCACCAAAGAGTGAATTCTTTTCACAATTAGAGGCCAAAAAAACTATCTTCAAAAAAAATAAAAAATGGCAAGTGTCATAATTGTGGCAAGTGAGGTCACTGGGTGGTGGAGTGTAAGCTACCAAAAAAACCAAATACTAACACACCACAAAATGAGGCTAATATATTAGTTGATAAAGTTGAGTCACAGGTCTTAATTGTAATTATGATTGACGGAAATACCATTGTTTCCTCTGAATGGTGGCTGGATAGTGGCGCTACTTGTCATGCTGCAAATAATAAGAATTTATTCACTAAAGTAAAAGACACCGTGGAGAATTGTAATAATGGTGAGGCAAAAGTGACTCACACTGGAACTGCAAACTTGGTATTTTTTTCAGGTAAATTACTAACTCTAAATCATGTTAGAGTAGTACCTTTGTTTAAAAAGAATTTGATATCTACGAGTTTACTTGATAAAGTTGGTATGTCTTTTTCAACCATGCATGGTAGAGTAACTTTATATGTTAACTTGTGTTATTTTGGATGTGCATTCATGGTTAACTATTTGTATAGACTAAGTTTAGCTACTGATAGCATATGTCATGTGAGTTCTACTTTGATTGATCCAAAATTGTTACATAACAGACTAGGACATGTAAACTATAGGAAAATACTACAACTTGCTAAAACTCGTAACATTCCATTAGACACTTCTATTTGGTTTGACAAATGTGAAGTGTGTGCATAAACTAAAATCACTAGAAAACCTTTTAAGTTGGTTCTAAAAGTACATAATTTCTTGAGTTGATACATTCTAACCTTTATGACTTTAAGAGTTACGTTACTAGAGGTTGTCGGAATTATTTAATAACATTCATAGACGATTTTTCTAGATATTGACATGTTTATTTGTTGAAATCAAAAGATGAGGTTTTTGAAAAGTTTAAGATTTTCAAGTCCAGAGTAGAAAACTAATTTAATTTTAAAATAAAAAAATTTAGAAGTGATAAAGAAAGAGAATATACAATGACAGGGCTCAAGGAATGTTGTGCTTCAGAGAGCATAATACTTGAAACTACTGCTCCTTACTCACCCCAATCAAATGGTGTAGTTGAGCGTAAGAACAGGATGTTAACAAAAATGTTAAACTCTATGTTACTTACAACTGACCTGCCTTCCTCATACTGGGAAGAAACAGTTCTAGCTGTTAATCACATCTTCAATAGGTTCCTGCATTCTAAGTTGTCTTCCACTCCTTATGAGATATGGCATAAGCATTCTTGTAGATATGATACCTTTAAGACTTGGGGTTGTATTGCTTATATAAGAATACAAGACCCTAAGTGATCAAATGTGGGGCCTAAAATCATAACCTGTGTGTATTTAGGATGTGCAAAAGATAATGCTGCTGACAGATTTCTGGACACGTTTACTAATGCTATTATAGAGTCTAGGAATGCTATTTTCTTTAAGGATGAGTTTATTAGAGATCATGGCTTGACTGTTCGTGACTCTACTGAGGTGTTTACAAAATTCTCTAATGAACCTGAAACAAGTCGTCAAGGCACTAGTCTATTTGAATCAATACATCTTAGAGCATTTACAAGGAAAAGAGTACCTAAAAGTTTCGGTGAGAATTTTGTCACTTACCATCTAGAGGATGATCATATCAGGAAGCAATGAGATCGAGGGACTCTTTCTGAGCGAAGTCATAGATTATGAAATGAGTTCTCTCATCAAAACCACACTTGAAAACTAGTCGATTTGCCAAATAAGACTAAGGTTATTAGCTGCAAGTGGGTATTAAAGAAGAAACTAAATAGTAATGGATCAAAAGCTAGGTACAAAGCACGCTTAGTAGTAAAAGGCTATAAACAATAGAGTGTAATACACCATTTTGATGTCTACTCACCTGTGTGTCATCTATCAACTATAAGAATTCTTTTTGCGTTGGCATTTATTGAACACTAAGTAGTGCATCAAATAGATGTAAAGACATCTTTCTTAAATAAAGAGTTGAATGAGGAAATCTACGTGGAACATCTTGAAGGGTATGTCATGAAAGATTTCGAAGACAATGTTTGTAAATTGAACAAATCCTTGTATGGTCTTAAACAAGCACCTAAGATATGGCATCTTAAATTTGACAAAGTGATAAAGAGCTATGGTTTTCAGTCCAGTTATTCAATAAATGCCTTTACCATCGGTTTATATCTAATAAAGTAGCCATCATTTGCTTATACGTGGACAACATGTTGATTCTTGGTTTCGATCACTCTAAAGTGAGTGACGTGAAATCTACTCTAACTAAAGAATTTGACATGAAATATCTTGGTATTGCTAATACAATTCTTGGTATGAAAGTAAGTTTTGAAATGCAAGTTATCTCCCTTCGCCAGACTTATTACATTGAGCAGCTACTTTCTACCTGGGGATACAGTGAGTGCAAACTGAGTGAGAAACCATGTGACTATAATAAATGATTGAGTCCTAATGAAAGGACCAATGTGGATCAATTAAAATACTCAAAACTAATTCGTAGTTGCATGTATGCTATGAGTTGCACTAGACCTGACATAGCCTATACGGTTAGCATGTTAAGTCGTTTCACTAGCAATCCTAGTAAAGAGTATTGGGATGCCCTCAGTAGGCTGATGAAATACCTTAAAGTTACTAAAGATTATGCTCTATGTTATACTGCTTATCCTCCAACTGTGGATAGATATTCTAATGCCTCATGGTGCTTAGCAATTAGAAACAATAAGTCCACTAGTGGATACGTATTCACTTTGGGTGAAATTTGCATTACTTGAAATCCGTAAGATAGACTTGTATTTCATTATCGTCTATAAAATCAAAACTTTTTATTTGGTCCCAACCGGCAAATAGGCAGAGTAGATAAAGAATCTGATAATG
Organism: Gynochthodes officinalis; assembly: GCA_020080225.1. NCBI lineage: Eukaryota > Viridiplantae > Streptophyta > Magnoliopsida > Gentianales > Rubiaceae > Gynochthodes > Gynochthodes officinalis. Next base: position 18,912,500 of record CM034619.1, read on the forward strand.
GATATTCTTTTGACTCAGTTAAAAATTAATTCTTTAAACCTGTTCTATGATAATTAAGCAGTTGTCTAAGTTGTCAAGAACTCACTCTTTAATTCAAAAAGGAGACATATGAGATGAAGACATGTGTTGTTGAATTATCTAAAAGAATATGAAGTTATCACTATGATCGATGCGCGATCAAAGGAAACTTGGCCAATGCTCTCACAAAGAGTTTGCCTAAAGATCGAATATTCAAAACAGTGGGGGGAAATGGGATTAAAGACTATGTAGACAAGTCTTAATCATCATTTAATTGTGTGTTTTGAAATATTGATCTTACTTTGTTGGCCAAAATGATAAGCACAATTAAGTGTTTCATCGATATTCATCGTTGCTAACGAATTTGGAAAGAGTGAGTTATCTCATTCTAAACTTGGTGTTGATAACTTTAACCTAATTCAGAGGTCTTACTCAGGAAGGTTGTGTCATTTCAAACTTGATGAATATAATCCAGTTGGGTCGAACTATCCTCTTTGGTTAAATGGTCTCATTCCAAATTTGATGCTAGACTATTTAACTTAAAGAAGTTAGAGATTGTGACATTCCAAAGTGAAACACATAAATAGTTGTTTACATAAGAAGCCTATTGGTCTTGTTCTTTAAAATGTGACAATTGGTTATTCTCTTACAAATAAACTTAAGTTGCTGGCTCTTTGGAAATCAAACTATTTAGGCCTTGTTCATAATTTATGAAGCTAGGACTTGATGCTTATGAACATGATATTTTGATGCTTTATGACATTAATATATGTTCTTCTCTGCCTGATGTAGTGGTGCCAAGTTCTTTTAGTAGAGCTAGATACTCTAGTGGATTATTCAAATGATTGAATTCATGTCAATATAAAATTTATGTTTGACAATCTACAAGGGATGGTGGAGATGGATGAGAGCTTGATGGATGGGATCCTGAGCAGGATGACCTACTTGATGAAGATATCATCTAGAGATTGTGGAGGACTTATTAGTCCACTTGCATTTTGCTCATTTTTTTGAGATCTTGTTATGATACTCATTTTGTCCATTCTCCTTGTGAAAGCATTATATTCTTTTCAGTATTTGTTGAAACCATTAATCTTCTAGTATGATTCACACTTACTTAAGAATATAAATATTTTGTGTTTTCAGATTGTTCTTAAGACTCTGGTTTTGAGTTCTGAATAGATATGAAATATTTTATTATTTCACTTTTATATAAGATGGATTATTGATGGAGTTTCTAGAATTTATTAGAAAACTCTATGTTTGGATAATTTGAAACAGGAATGTGAATTATTCATGTTTGTTTGGACATTACACTGACCACCGTATTGGATTGTGCTGTAAAGTGAACATAGGGGGAGATTGTTGAATATATTTAAATATATAGTCCAAATAATATGTTCACATATAAGCCCAATAGGTAAATGCTTGGTTATTAAGGCACATATGGGTTGGAGCCCAATAACTTGCATATATATTCTAGAGTAATCCAATTAGAGGTAACACTGTGGAGAATTCCAAACTTGATAGCTCAAAATACAATACTTCAACTCACCAAACTCTTTCAAATCAAAATATCTCCAACAAATGGATGGGGGGAATACGCAGCAGGGAGGGGAGGGGGCTACTACGAGAAGGGGCTATGGGGGTTAAGGTAGGGGCTGCAAGGGGTGGGTTATTGGGTGGTGCGGGAAAGGGGAATAGGTTGCGGGAAGGGGAGGGGGCTACCGGGGGCAAGGGAGTGGCTGCCGTGTGGTGGGAAGGGTGCTAGAAGAAAGGGAAGGGAAATGCACGAGAGTTGATTTTTTTCTTTTTAATTAGGTTGAAGTCAATATCATGAATATTGACTTTAAAATCGATATTCATAATATCAATTTCAATATATTGAGAATAATTTTTAAAATATTAATATTTATTTAATTTTTATTAAAAAAATATAATATTTATGTAAAAAATTCCCTCCTGAGCATTTAATTTTTGAAATGTACTAATATAGCATATAGAAAATAGAAAATAGAAAATAGAAAATTATAAACTCAAAGTAAAAGAGGAATGAAAAAATAAAAAAAGATTTGGAAATAAACTCTTAAAAAAGATATGAATTACCTAAAGTTAAATGAAAATACATATTTTAATAGCACAATATTGAAATATGATTTATATAACTGACTCTTTAAAGTGGCATAAAATTTTAATATTATAATTATTATTTCACTAACTAGGATTAAGAAGCTTTTCCAGAATATTTATTTTTTGATGTTATTAAGAGTGAAAAAATAATCTAATAATTAAATTTCATGGCAAAAAAGTTTCATATCACCACTTTGTCTTTGTGATTGTGATTGTGACAAAACTTTCACTTTTTGTAATTTTTAATTAAGATTGTGATGATTATCACCTACAATGCTTTCTACAAATTTGATCATTTGTTCATTAAATTTTTCTATTTAAATAGTGAAAAAGGGATAGCCTTTAATCGACTTGTTTTGATGATTAATAAATTAACATGTTGAAAACTAATATGGTTTTGATTTTTAAGTGATATATAATCAAGCAAGTTTCTTTTTGGAAAAAAAAAAGAACAATAAGAAGAAAGATCCAATGAAAATGATTGAAAGTTTCATAAAAAAAAAATTGTATCATTCAAGAATAAAGACAAAGAAGAAGATGATGAAGAGTAATTTGTTTTGGAGTTAAATGAATTTATTTCTTTGTAATCAATTCATTTAAATGATGACTAGTTAAATGTTATTACAGTAAAAAGATATTTTATTTAGAAAAGAATTTTTTTCCATAATTAAATCATACAAGTAATATCCACATAAGGAAATTTGATAGTGTGATGTCACTTTCTATCAATTGTCCAAATATTGAGTTATTTTTATAATTTTGGGAGTTAAAAGTGTCAACTTATAAATATTAGGATTAAAAGTGTTAATCTTATAAATTTTGAAAACTAAAAGGGGTTAACCAACATTAGGTTTTAATTGTCAAACCAAAATCAAATATTAATTTGTGATAATTTATATTAGGTGAATGTAGATCTGCCCACTTTTACCATCAAAGCTGTAATATTTATAAAATCTATTTGCTTTGATCCGAAAATTTCGAATCAGGTCAAATAAGATAATTTATGGGTACTCCTAATTTTAAATCGGGTCGAGTCGAGTCGAATATCTATCCCCGTTGTACTCTTCAGATATTCGGAATCAAACCAAACCAATTCAATCCGGACGGTTCATATCGGTTTCGAATTGCAATTTTTAAATCTTAGGTAGGGTCAAACTAGGTTGGGTTCGAATTTTACATTTGAAGACCATTGATTGAATCGAAACTAATATATTTTCTTTACTTTGAAAATTAAAAGTATCCGTGACTAAATATTAGAAGTTAAAAATATTGACATCACATTAAAATGTCATTTTTCCATTAATCAACAGAGTCGTTTCAAAGACTAATTGTAAAAGCAATGAGAGTATAAACATGTCGAATAAATGGGCCAAGTTCAACCTCACATTTTGGAGAGCCATACCCAAAAGACATGCCCATGAAACTAAAGTCTTTGCTGAATCACTCAAACTAGGGGGGTTCAAATTTCCTGCTAAACTAGTTAACGGATTGGACTAATTATTAATCGATTAATTGGAATTGATCAACTAATTTCCATTCGGTTTTTAAGTGCAATCAATTAATTTAGTTAATTAGTTTGGTTGTGATTTAAATTTTTTCTCCAATTAAACCGATTAACCGATATAGTATTTATTAATTAGTTAAACAGTTAAATTGATTAATTATTGGGTAAATGAAATTGGAGGCCACTCAACTTTTGAGATCGTATGCTTTTGGCCATTCATCTAACAAAATTGCGCGAATAGCCATTCAACTCGTAAATTTGGCAACCAATGGCCACTCTGTTACTTTCAGCCGTTAAAACCAAACGGAAGTCAATTTTTCAAGGGTAAAATGGTCAATTTTTTAGGGGTAAAATGGTCATTTTTCTTTGGTTTTAACGGCTAAAAGTAACGGAATGCCCACGGGTTGCCAAATTTAAGAGTTGAATGGCTATTCAAGCAATTTTGTTAAATGAGTGGCCAAAAGTATACGATCTCAAAAGTTGAGTGGCCTCCAATGTCATTTACCCTTAATTATTTGACCAGTTAACCAGTTATAGCTGGCCATTTACTTCCAGGCTGTCCTTGGGAGAATCATCGAAGACCTGTTCATGATAGTAACACGAATAAATACTCTTTTGTAATGAATGTCAATAAAATGACTCTTGTACCTTTATGACTTGAGCAAGTATGCAATGAGCAAATGAGATTGAAAAATGAGAGTGAGAAAAGACAAAAAGAGTTAGAGAGTGCAAGAAAATCCAAAGAGAGTGAAAATAATAGAGAGAACATTGAGATAACAACCTGAGGGAAGAGAAAAAGAATTGGTTGAATATAAAATTGAGAGATCTTTGAGAGAAAAGCTAACTGTGCGAGATAGAAAAATGGCAAATTTTTTTGCGAGTGCACGTGAGATAGATAGGGCTATTTCATCTCACAAGTTTTTTGTTATACTTATGTATCAAGAAGTTTGTTTTACCACTAACGACTTACCTTCAAATTTGCTTGTTGAAGTTGTGTCTGTCTTGTAGATATTTGAACATGTCTTTCTTGGATTAGCTCTATAGGTAGGCTTGTTCGAAATTATGACTCTAGGAACAAAATCAATCTAATGTTCAATCCCTTGAATTGGTGGCAAACCATTACAAATTACAAAAAAAAATTATGTTTATGTGTAAACTACAATATTATAACTTATCAATTATGTCTCATGTTTTACATTAGGACAAACAACCTTGGAGGCCATTGAACTTTTAAAATCGTATACTTTTTGCTACTAATCTAACAAAATTGCGCGAATAGTCATTAACTCGGATATTTGGCAACCCATGACCATTCTATTACTTTTAGCCATTCAAACCAAATGGAAGTCTATTTTTCAGGGGCAAAATGGTCATTTTCATTTGGTTTTAATGGCTGAAAGTATAGGAATGGCCACAGGTTATCAAATTTATGAGTTAAATAGCTATTCGCGTAATTTTGTTAGATGAGTGGCCAAAAGTATACGATATAAAAAGTTCAGTGGCCTCCAAAGTTGTTTGCCCTTTACATTATAACATTAACTAATGTTGATAATAATAAAACATGTTAGCATAAAATTTAATATTTATTAGTTATTTATGAGTAAATTGATATGTTGTGAGTTATAACTTATGACTAATATGTATATTAGTATAATATATGTATATTACTAATGTTAATAGTGATAATTGTATAGTAGTTGAGAACTTAAAATTTATAAGTTAATATATTTTATAAATTACAATGTGGTAACTTGTAATATTAGTAACATACAACTTAGCATAATGTAATTGTTTTTATAAATTATGTGTTGTCCAATATTTGTAAGTGTTATGTATAAGTTTTTTAGCATTTATTTTTGTGCAATGTTAAACATATTATAACTTATAGTTATAATTTATTAATGTCTATCTCTATGGCTATGACAAATTACCGAAGAGAAAGAATATGACATCTTTTCTAAGATATATAAAAAATAAAATTAAAAGCTAGGTAATTCCATAAGTCATAATACTGTTGTTTTAACATTTAAAGAATATTGTTGATATAGTTGAATGCAAAAAAAAATTCCCATAAAATTGTCATTCATTTAAAATGTAAACGTATGAAAATATATAAAAATCAGTTAAATGCATTAAAATATATATATATATATATATATATATATATATATATATATATATAACCATTATAAAATGTTAATTTAGTTTTTTTTATTATTATAATTTATAATGATGATATAACTTTTTTATTATTAAACTAAGAAAAAAATTCACTAATAGCATATTAAAAATTAGAATTAAAATGAGCTCAAATTTTTGGAGAATCAATTGGAGTGAATAAATATATATTAAGAATGTACTTGTGAGACATATGTTCGGATTGTCACTTGTTTTGGACTGATTTTTGCAGATTTGGACATTTTGTGGGCCTTTCTTTTTATTGGGTCGGAATGGGCCACCTTTTGGGTCCATTTATTTTTAATTGGGGCCTATTAGAGAAATTAGATTTTTTTGAATTTAAAGTGATTATTTATTTTTTTATTTTTTTTTGTAAGTTTTGCTGAGTTTCAATTTTCACGGGAAATTTGCATATATAGCAGGGTTGACCGTTGACTTTGCAAATATAGCACCCTCCTTTTTTTCCTTGCAAACATAAGACTTGAGTAACAAAGACTCACCGCACTTCTCTCTTTCTTCATTCTTCATAGCATCTCTTCTTCGGTTTTTTCTCTCTAAACTCTCTAAATTCGCACTTCTCTCTTCTTCCGTTTTTCACTTCTCTAAGTTCGCAGACCCCATTGTATGCGTAATTTCTTGTCTCTAAGTTCGTAGAAGTTTGCAGACCCCATTTGCTCGATTGCTTTACTCAAGAATTCTTCATTTTCTTAACACTACAAAACTCCTCTACAACAAAACAATATATATCACCCGCTTTAATGGCAAGCACAAAAGGAGGACCATCATCTTCAAGTAAGAATGTGCAGCTCACAAGGTCAATAAATGAACTACAAATTGTGTTTTTATTCTTATGAATTCATACCGAGAGTGTTTTGATAGAGTGCGGTGTTATTGAATGTTGGAATTTGAGTTGGGTTTGTTTGAATTCATCGAGAGTGTTTTGATAGAGTGCAAGAATTTGGTCGAACTCAGCCGAGTAATTAGTCGAGCCATATTGTTGGTCGAGTATTTAGTCCCGTTAATAGTCGAGCCTCAAGTGGAGTAACAGTATACGTCAAGTTAATAGTCGAGTTTAGGGTCGAGTTTAATTAGGGCTTGGACCAGAAATGCAATTTGGTCGATCATAGGTCGAGTAATTAGTCGAGCCATATTGTTGGTCGAGTATTTAGTCTTGTTAATAGTCGAGCCTGAAGTCGAGGATTCATATTGAGTTAATAGTCGAGCAAATTATCAAAGATGTTACTTTTATTTTCTTTCATGTCTTGCAGAGAAATCGGTCATCGATCTCAAAGATATGCAGAAGCAATGAATGATCTCGCCCCGACATAGCGGCGCCGCAGAGATGCCAACAAAACGCTGCGTAGAGAAAGGTGGTCAAAGATCTAAAAGATCTGAAGAAAGAGCTGTTTACAAGTGGACGAATGTAGTAGCACAGTTGAAGACAATTGACATGTTTTAGCTTTGTATTAGTCTTTACTTTTATTTTAAGGACCATTGTGTTTTAAGAAATTGTCAATTTTACTTTTGTGTTTGGAACAATTTGTTGTTATATCTTCATTTTGATGTAATTTTGATCTTGCTCGACTTCAGTCAAGTATCATTTTTACTTTTGTCACTGTTACTCGACTTCAGTGTTTTTAAAATTTTATTAAACTCGACCAAAAACTCGACCCAATAACTTAGTCTTATTTGTTTAAACATTCTTTTTTCTCGACCAAATACTCGACAAAAACTCGACCTAAGATTAAGTATAGTTGTTTCTTAATTTTAATTTGACTCGACCAACTACTCGACAAAAACTCGACCTAATACTAAGTATAGTTGTGTTGTTAATTTTATTTTCACTCGACCAAAAACTCTGTAAAACTCGACCTAATAATTAGTCTAGTTTATTTTTAAATTTATTTTCGCCCAAAAAGACCTCATCACGCTTCCTCTCTTTATTTTCGTGACTCAGAGCGGCCGCCTCTTCATTCGCACTCTCTTCTTTTCCAAAACCTACCGAGCGGCCGTTCCTCTTCATTTCTTAACACTGCAAAACTTCCGGATTCAACAAAACATTACATATCACCCATTTCAATGGCAAGCAGAAAAGGAGAACCACCATCTTCAAGCAAGAAAGTGCAGGCTCTCGAGGTCGAGGTCAGTCGATATAGAACTAAATTTTTTTTTTCCTTATGAATGTATGTATGAATGTATGTATGGCCAGTGGTTTACTAATATCATCATTGTGGTTCTCTGAACGATTTATTGATACTGGTTTTGCCTATTCATCATTTGCCATTTGCCTGTAATCCACTTTATTCCAAAATCTGTTCTGACCCTTAAAGGCTAATAAGAAGAGTTCAATGAACCAAACCCAAAGATATTTATCTTAGTCCCTCGTAGGTGTAAATATACACTAAATATTACGTGCTGTTCTCAAATGCATGGAATATAGCATGTATGCAAAATGTGACAAGGAAAAAGTCCTGAGATTATACTCAAATATTAATCTCGAGAAAGAAAAAATTCTCTCCATGTTGGAATTTGAGTTGGGTTTGTTTGAATTTGTAAATGGTTTTTGTCGATCATAGGTCGAACCCTATGTCGAGCAGTTAGTCGAGCCATATTGTTTGTCGAGTAATTTGTCTCTTTATTAGTCGAGCCTGAAGTCGAGTTAGTAGTCGAGCAAATTATCAGCAGCATGTTACTTTTATTTTCTTTCATCTTATCTCAGCATGATCTCGGCCCCGACATAGCGGCGCTGGCGGAGAGATGCCAGCAAAACGTTGCCCGCTTAGAAAAGGGCGTCGAAGATGTAAAAGAAGGAGTCAACCGTTTGGATGCTCGTATTGACAAGTTGGAACAAAAGGGCGTCAAACGTGTTGCGAAGCAGACGGCCAAATTGAATGCTCGTCTTGACAAGTTGGAGGCCAAAATTCGGCGTTTACAAAATGATTCTGAAGAAGCCGGAACTGTTTCTGAAGTGGACGAATGTAGTAGCACTGCTGAAGACAATTGACATGTTTTAGCTTTGTATTAGTCTTTACTTTTATTTTAAGGACCATTGTGTTTTAAGAAATTGTCAATTTTACTTTTGTGTTTGGAACAATTTGTTGTTATATCTGCATTTTGATATAATTTTGATCTTGCTCGACTTCAGTCAAGTATCATTTTTTACTTTTGTCACTGTTACTCGACTTCAGTGAAGGTTTAGTGTTTTTAAAATTTTATTAAACTCGACCAAAAACTCGACCCAATAACTTAGTCTTATTTGTTTAAACATTCTTTTTCTGTCGACCAAATACTCGACAAAAAACTCGACCTAAGATTAAGTATAGTTGTTTCTTAATTTTAATTTGACTCGACCAACTACTCGACAAAAAACTCGACCTAATACTAAGTATAGTTGTGTTGTTAATTTTATTTTCACTCGACCAAAACTCGAGAAAACTCGACCTAATAATTAGTCTAGTTTATTTTTAAATTTATTTTCGCCTAAAAAGACCTACTGCCGCTTCCCTCTTTATTTTCGCACTCGTGAGCGCCGCTCCTCTTCATTCGTGACTCTCTTCTTTTCAAAACCTACCGAGCGGCCGCTGCCTCTTCATTTCTTAACACCGCAAAACTTCCTGATTCAACAAAACATTACATATCACCCATTTCAATGGCAAGCGAAAAGGAGAACCACCATCTTCAAGCAAGAAAGTGCTCGAGGTCGAGGTCGATCGATATAGAACTAAATTTTTTTTCCTTATGAATGTATGAATGTATGTATGGCGATGGTTTACTAATATCATCATTGTGGTTCTCTGAACGATTTATTGATACTGGTTTTGCCTATTCATCATTTGCCATTTGCCTGTAATCCACTTTATTCCAAAATCTGTTCTGACCCTTAAAGGCTAATAAGAAGAGTTCAATGAACCAAACCCAAAGATATTTATCTTAGTCCCTCGTAGGTGTAAATATACACTAAATATTACGTGCTGTTCTCAAATGCATGGAATATAGCATGTATGCAAAATGTGACAAGGAAAAAGTCCTGAGATTATACTCAAATATTAATCTCGAGAAAGAAAAAATTCTCTCCATGTTGGAATTTGAGTTGGGTTTGTTTGAATTTGTAAATGGTTTTTGTCGATCATAGTCGAACCCTATGTCGGCGATTAGTCGAGCCATATTGTTTGTCGAGTAATTTGTCTCTTTATTAGTCGAGCACAAGTCGAGTTAGTAGTCGAGCAAATTATCGTGAGATGTTACTTTTATTTTCTTTCATGACTTGCGGAGAAATCGGTCATCCTATCTCACCGCGCAAGAATATGTGAATGATCTAAAACGTATGAATAAGGCGTCAAACGTGTGGGAAGCTGGCTGGCAAATTGGATGCTCGTGTTGACAATCTGCATACCAAAATGCAGCGTTTAAACAATGCCCTTGCTGCCCTAGGAGGAAATCATCATGAAGAGCACGATTGTAGTAGCACAGTTGACGACAATTGACATGTATTAGTGTTCACCTTTTTTATTCGATTTTACTTTTAAGTTTTTTTCTTTTAGTTGGTTTATGACCGTTTATTACGAAACTTTGTATTTTTGAAGGTTTATTTATTTTATAAAATTTTAGACTAAAAACTCGACCAAAAACTCATATTCGCTCGACCTAAAACTCGATTAAAAACTCGACTTAATGGTTAGGGTAAATTTTTTTAAAATTCTTTTTTCGCACGACCTTATACTAGACCTAAACCAAAATACCCGACCTAACGATATAACTAAATCTGTAAGACTAAATTTGTAAAAATTCTTTTCCGCAAGACCTTTACTCCACTAAATTTTGATACGACTAAAATTTAATAGAAAGTATAGTTTTGTTTAATTGGTAATTTTTATTTTTATTCTAGCTCGACTGACTACTCGATAAAAAACTGGACCTAATAATAATAAGTCTAGTATCGTTTTTTATTTTATCTTCGCGCGTAAAAAGACCTACATGCCCCTCTGTTTTGAAAGAAAACCAAAGGTCGCGCGAACTGAAACATATCATAACCGACTTCTGCAAACATCTTGAGTACCTTCAATTATTCATTCGAGCAGTCATCTTCAACCTCATAGCTTTCTTCATCCATTTCATAACCCATTCCAATCATTCAATCATTTTCAATGGCACGAACAAGGGGAGCACCATCTACCACCAAGGCGGCCTCGACTGCCATAGAGAAGAAGGGGAAGAAGGATACTCATCACCGCGAGGTAAGCTCTATATTGCAGAAAATGCTCATTTCATTATTCTTTTGGTTCATAGTGTAGATATTTTACACACTGGGTTGTATGAGAGTATTGTAGGTCGATAAAGGTTTAGTCGAGATAAAGGTCGGACAGAAGAGTAATGTATAAGAAGTCGAGCTCTGGGTCGAGCCCTAGGTCGAGCTATAGGTCGAGCACTAATAAAAAGTCGAGTTTCATGCCGAGTTTCACAGTCGAGTCATAGGTTAATCATTAGTCGAGTTTAATGATCAGAACCTTAGGGTAACTGTTAGTCGAGTTTAACACTCGAGTCATAGTCATAGATTAGTCCAGCTAAATGGTTTAGGGTTTAGGGTTTTAGGGAAAAACATATATAAGGTCAAGTAATACAGGTCGAGTTTATAGTCGAGGGTATGGTCGAGTATTATATGTCGAGTCTTTCAGGTCGAGTTTGTAGTGGAGTGTTTAGTCGAGTACTATATGTCCAGTAATACAGGTCGAGTTTATAGTCGAGTGTTTGGTCGAGCGTCGTCCCGATTTACTTCACCTCTATCTTCAACCCTAATTTACTACACCTCTTTTCCTCAGGACCCTCTACAGAAGCAAATGGTGGTTCAATGTGATTTCTTCAATGCCAAGGTGTCACAGTATTGCTACTATGAAGCAAATATGCTACGCATAAGGACTAAACTAACCGGGCAGCAGAAAGACATTCTTAGACGGGAGAGCAGTCTGGCCGCAATTGCTTTGGACCACCAATATACATTTTGGTGTAAACAGATAATCCATAGCGTGCTATTGCGCCAATTAAAGTCAGATGAGGCAAACAAGGCGGACAATGCGATGTACTTTAATTTCGCGGGTAAGAAGGTGAAATTTGGAAGGAGGGAGTTTGCACTAATCACCGGTTTAAGGATGGGAGATTTTGATCGCGAGTACGCCAAATACCAGGCACCTGATGGGCCGAGTTTGATTAGTAAGTTTTTGACTGGGGAAGGTCGGCACGAAGACACGACATACGCCGACGCGTTTTCAAAGATACGATCAAATTTCCTCCAAATACTCGACGGTTGTTGTCTCTCTCACTTTGTTATTGCTATACACCTCCATCCTCGGGGAACAAAAGAGAAACCACATTGAGGACAAGGTCGTTCATCTGGCATGCGACTGGAGGAAATTTGATGAGATGCCATGGGGGGAAATTTCATTTAGGGCAACAGTTGATAGTGCGCGCAAGTCTATGACCAATGCCCTAAAACAAACCAGGGACGTCGATAATAGGACGTACACTGTTGGGGGCTTCCCAGTGGCGCTAGGGGTAAGGATTTACGACCCATAAGCATATTTAATTTTGTTGTTTTCATGATGCGACCGAACTAATTATTTTCCAATCATAGGTGTTCGCATGAGGTGATGCCACATTTTGAACGCTTCTCATTGGTTGAAAGGGTCCAAACCACTGGGTGCACGCCACGGATGTTCAGGTGGCAAGCAGTGAAGACCCACCGATCGGTCCAAGAAAAAAAACAAGTATGGTCGAAACGGTTGGTTAGCGGAGAGGTATGATTTCCTAGTGTTTTGTTTTTTCCTCCCATAGTTGATTGTGGTATTGCGTAGTTTCAGTAAATGACCATATTTTGTATTGCAGCCAGTTAAAGTGATCCCAATAACTCCAACTCCAGATGAAGCTGCACAATTTTTGACGTGGGAGGACGGAGAAAATGCCGAATCCGAGAAGGATGTGGGGTTGGAAGAGGATTTGGAAGAAGAAGCCGGCCAGCCCCTTGATGCCTCAGTGGGATCTGAAAAGGCTCGAGATCCTTCATCGGAACGGGCAGCCAGAATTGAGGCTCGCAAGCTTTTTATAAGTCAGGTTCTTGAACGGCTGGAAAGGTCGAGACCAGACGCCGAGCCGAAACCCTCAATAAAGATCTGACCGCCACTGTCCAAAACCTGACACATACTGTTGAGCAACTACAATCCGAGGTGCGTCGGAGTCGGAGTCTGACTGCTTTTAAGGATGAAAAGACTTCAACTGTGTTGGTGGTTGTTGAAAAGACTCCTTCCATCCCGATCGTTGTTGAAATCGAGAGCCCTCCACCCGCCCCGATGAAGCAGAACCCCGGGAAAGAACAAAATTTTGCCATAGAGGACTCTCCCGGGGTTATCAATTTGAGTCCTGTTAAGAATTGAATATCCCACACCCCAACCCCATAGTTGGCCAAGATTGAGGATTTCCAACCGGGGCCCGACGAGATTGATGACATGAAAAAGTGGTTGAAGCCAAGTCGATACCTATGGACCTTTTCGACCTTGATTCGACTTGCTAAAGACTATGATGCGTGAAAATGAATGGTCACAAATGATGTAAGTGTCAATCATACTCATTCGTCGTTGCACATATATCGGTTTTAAACTAATATTTGTGTTGTACTATTTTTCAAAGATCTCAACTTATACACGCCAATGCTCCTAAGAGGGTCCCGTAATGGGCCGCAAAGATGTCTCAATATTGAGACGCACTGATGTAAGTTACGATCATCTCAACTTATACATGTGTACCATATAACATTTCATCTCAACTTATACTTATGGCATTTCAGTCTGCTTATTTCTCGTGACAGATCGATATGAAGACGTCAGACGCAACCCAATGATCCAAACTATGAAGACTTGGCAATGAAGCAATTTGTCGCTCAAAGGCCATATGAAGTTGATTGCCGGTATGCCAACCATTCATATTTCCAGCGCATGTCGATGGGAATCATTGGATACTCTTTAGGGATGCATTCACCGAGGACGATCCACGTGTACAATCCGCTTGACCAGAAGGGGATTGTCCAAAAACTTGACCACCTTGTCCAAATCATGCCAAAAATACTTCAAGCATGTGAGATGGATATGATAGGTGACTGGCAGGTCGAGGTGCAGAGGGATTGATAGGCCAAACACCGGTTAGCACTTTAAAAATTTAAAATGTCACTTTTAAATTTCATCTTTTATTTCTAATAACGCATGGTTTTGTTTCGTATATGCACCGAGATTGTGGCGTGTATGTATTGAAATGGCGTAACGGCTAATTCACGGGTTACTGGGAGTTCAAAATTGACAATACAATGGATGCTCGGCCTGAGCTGGCCGCCGCTTTGTTTGCACATGCAAGGCAAGAGGACCAAAGAAGAGCAAAGCCGGCCAAGAAAAAAAGAAAATGATTTCTACACATATTCGTATTTGTACATATATTTTTTATACATTTGTACACATATTTATTTATTTGTACATATATTTATTTATTTGTACAAATATTTATACATTTGTACATATATTTATACATTTGTGCATATATTTATGCATTTCATTCATATTTGAGAGTCGAGTTTTAAAATCGAGCCCAAAGACGAGAACATTACAGAGAGAATAAAAAACCTATAAAAGTCGAGTTCAAAATCGAGTACAAAATCGAGCACATTACAGACTGAAAATATAATTTATAAAAGTCAAGTCCCATGTCGAGATCTAAGTCGAGCACATTACAGCGAAAAACTATAATTTAGAAAAGTCGAGTCCCATGTCGAGTACAAGTTCGAGCACAACACAGACAGAAACTATAATTCACAAAAGTCGAGTCCCAAGTCGAGTATAAAGTCGAGCACATCACAGACGGAAACTATAATTTAAAAAAGTCGAGTCCCATGTCGAGATCTATGTCGAGCACATTACAGCGGAAAACTATAATTTAGAAAAGTCGAGTCCCATGTCGAGTACAAATTCGAGCACAACACAGACAGAAACTATAATTCACAAAGTCGAGTCCCATGTCGAGTATAAAGTCGAGCACATCACGCATTTGAAACTATAATTTAAAAAAGTCGAGTCCCATGTCGAGATCTAAGTCGAGCACATTACAGCGGAAAACTATAATTTAGAAAAGTCGAGTCCCATGTCGAGATCTAAGTCGAGCACATTACAGCGGAAAACTATAATTTAGAAAAGTCGAGTCCCATGTCGAGTACAAATTCGAGCACAACACAGACAGAAACTATAATTCACAAAGTCGAGTCCCATGTCGAGTTTAAAGTCGAGCACAACACAGACAGAAACTATAATCTATAAAAGTCGAGTTCAAAATCGAGTACAAAGTCGAGCACATTACAGACTGAAAATATAATTTAAAAAAGTCGAGTCCCATGTCGAGTTTAAAGTCGAGCACATCACAAACGGAAAATATAATTTAAAAAAGTCGAGTCTCATGTCGAGATCTAAGTCGCGCACATTACAGCGAAAAACTATAATTTAGAAAAGTCGAGTCCCATGTCGAGTACAAATTCGAGCACAACAGATGTAAACTATAATTCACAAAAGTCGAGTCCCATGTCGAGTATAAAGTCGAGCACAATACTGATGAAACTATAATCCACATTGTCGAGTCCCATGTCGAGTTTAAGGTCGAGCACATCACACACAGAAACTATAATCTAAAAAGGTCGAGTCCCATGTCGAGTATAAAGTTGAGCACATCACCATGAAACTATATTTCACAAAAAGTCGAGTCCAAGTCGAGTATAAAGTCGGGTATATTTCACAAAAGTCGAGTCCAAAGTGTTAGTTCAAAATTTAAGCATTCATGGTGAGATGAAGATAAAAAGACAATAACAATAGCAAATATTTGATAGAAATTCAACTATAATTCATTACATGAACTCCATTTGACCATTTGTTTACATGAATTTTGCCTTAAACTCCATCACATATCAATTATTAAACACAAACGTATGGATTCGAGCACGTTTTACGGTTGTGACCACTTCCTCCGAACGACCACATTTCTTTGTTACTTTCTCCTCTCGGTTGAGCGGATTCTCTGTTTCTTGGGCGCCACTTTTAGACACAGGTTCCTAGGAGCTAGTTGAATGCATAGAACTTCTTGAGGACAAACCAATTCTCGGGCTCACCAATCGATAATGGGATCTGCATATGCGGCTAACAATGCATCAGTGTGATAAAAAGGCGAGCATAAGGCGTAGTGGTCGATTTGTCTGTGTCGGGATGCAGCTAATGCATGGCCACAAGGCAGTTGGTCCATATCAAACACCCGGCACGTGCACGTTCTACTTTGCAAATTCACTATAGCCGACCGATTTGATAGGTCTCGAACATTCCATATGTGTAGATCGACCGGTTCAGCAACATACGCTTGTGCTTCTCTCATTCTGCCATCAAGCTCAGCTTCGATGTATGGGGTTGTGTGTGAGTTAAATTCACGGGCCGCCGTACGCCTTTCATAAAACCATCTCTGCAGCGTGTTACGAATGTACTCAACCAAACAATGAATTGGTAATTCACGCGCATCCTTTAACAGTGCGTTGAGACATTCCGCGATGTTGGTGGTCATTATGGTATAGCGTCTACCTTGAGAATGTGCCCTTGCCCATCGTTCAATGCCGACCTCAGTTAAATACTCACACACACGTGAATTTTGGCGTTCAAGGGTTCTCCACAGTTCATCGAATTCAGCAAGAGTGTAAGCCTTGGCCGCCTTAAAGTAGACCGGGAGCATGTCGTTTCTTTTGAATGTTGCTCTAAGGTTGTTGCTCAAATGATAGATACACACTCCATGGAAGGCATTCGGAAAAACCGTTGATATACCCCTTCGCAATGCTCTTATGTCTATCCGAAATAAACACCAAATCCTCGATCTCATCACCTATAGCGATCAGAACCTTTCCAAAACCCCCCCCCACGACGCATCATTTTCTGAATCGACCACTCCCCAGCCGATGGGGTACACTTGGTTGTTACCATCCATGCAAGTTGCAACAAGTAATGACCCAGGGTATTTTCCCTTTAAGAAGCATGCATCAACAGCAAGAACGGGCCGCATAGAAGTTTGAAATCCTCGTAGAGATGGGCCAAATCACGAAAAAAGGTATTTGAAGGCGTCCATCTTCTTCCATTTCAAGATCGAACGCGTGCCGGATTACATGCCCGCAAAGATGTGCATATAAGTGGAAGTATTCTATAAGAATCTTCAAATCCACCTCGCATTTCTTCCGAGCGGATTCTCTTGATCGCCAAGCCTTGTTATGCGTTATGTTCACCCAACTCTTGGCGAATATCCGCCATGATTTCCCGGGTTTATACGGTAAACCGCACAGTACTTACACTTGATCCATGAACCAATAACTTTCTTTGTTTGCACGCCTATTATCACAATGTAGCAACGATGATTGACAAGTATGGGTGTTTTCAAATTTATTGACCTTCCAAGATCTCGAATTCCCAATGGAAGATGCATTGATTGCGATTGCAATTGGCATGCTTGCATCGGATGTACCAATATTTGCTATTTGCCCTAATAACCTTCCACTCGAAAAAATGTTTCACAGCCAACATACTCATTCGCAAGGCTAATTGCTCCTCGTTTCAAATATGTCATTTACCGCAACATCTACGACAGTGGCTAATATATCAGAAGAAGTCCCATCGTTTCATGGGATGCCCTTGTTATTGTATGGCATGGTGTGGTGGTTTCTCACGTATTTCTTGTTCCTTGGTTGATACATTATCTTCTTCAACAACTATGGGATTGTCAACCGGTACGCCACCCGCATTGCTAGCTCCTTCAGGTCAATTTTATCCATACAATTGTTTTCCACAAAACGGTTTGGAGGAAGAACATCGTTAGTCCATATCGGACTGCGAACCCGATCGCTTTATCGGTGAATTGCTAGCATTAACTTCAAAGATGTGATGATTCGGTGGATGGCCTGACGCTAACACATATTGGGATCCTAGCATGTTCGGGCCATCTAATAATTTCATTCAAAAACACTTCACATGGTAATCGCTTGATGGGGATAGTGGAGACTTTAGACAAGTACTTTGGTAGATATTCGATGACCAGTCTATCTTTGAGCTCCATATCTAATTCCCTAACAGATACTATGGGGTTCACCAGTCATCGGCTTGCGTCCTCTTTTAACATAAGAGGTTCAAGCGCTTGTGATTAATAAAATTTCGTTCATTTGTATTGGGATCAACGACCCATTCTCCCCCATAAAACACATGGGTTGTGACCATAATGGGATGCGACATTCCTACAATCCAACGAAACCATAACCCAAATTAGGCATAACCAAGTTAAAAGTACGATGGAAGGAATGTGAATATTGCTCCACCACAACCGTACAACTACTCGACCAAACCAAGCACTCCCGACCTTATGCACGACATTTATATTCGACCAATTAAGAGACTCGACCTTATGCACGACCATTTATTCGACCATTTATAGACTCGACCTTATGCACGACCAGTTATTCGACCTAATACAAGACTCGACCAAGGACTCGATCATGAAGAATGACAGTCCAATTACTTGACCTTTCAACATATTACTCGACCTACAACTCAATATAATACTCGACCTTTACGTTGCTCGACCTAGTGCTCGACTATAGGGCTCGACTTTCTTCTCAATTTCACAAACCCAGTTCGAAAAGTAAATTTCACTAACCTCTAACGGTGATCCTTTGACTCCACAAGAGAGATCTTCTTGCTTACGATGATGGGCCAATGGAGTTTGTGAACAATGTGGTGAGAAGAAAATTTGTTTCTAGATTCTATTGGAAGAAGAGAGGGCAATGGGGTCTGCGAACTTAGAGTGAAAAAGCGGAAGAAGAGAGTGCAATTTAGAGAGTTTAGAGAGAAAAAACCGAAGAAGAGATGCTATGAAGAACTGAAGAAAGAGAGGGGTACGGTGGTCTTTGTTCAGCCCTGAAGTGCTATGTTTGCAAGGAAAAAAAGGAGGGTGCTATATTTGCAAAGTCAACGGTCAACCCTGCTATATATGCAAATTTCCCAATTTTCACAGGTTAAACTGGTTGAAAATCAGAACTGATTAACCAATTATCATTTTCCCAGCCTCAAAATTGGCCATCTGAGACCAGTATTAAACGGTTGATTTCAAACCTTTGGAATTTCTTTTATCCGAATCTTCTTTGGCAAATCATGGTGGTTGTAACATAATCATTTTTTCATTTTAATGTTATCTTTGAAGTTAGATACAACTTATTACTTCTTTTTTTTTTTGGGGGAAGAAAATTATTGCGCTGATATATTCACGCAAAATCAAAACTACTCTAAGTTCGTAAATAAAAATTAAAATTAATCTAAGTTTGCAATTAAATATTACTTTTACGGTAACTAGAAAAATTCGCCTATCAACTTGGAATCTCGGTTGAATTTGATCTTTATTTTCAAAAAGTTTCAATTTGCTCTTTTTAACTTATATTTTTGATTTCAATTGGTCTTTCAAATCAAATCAATCACTCGAATGAAATCTCTCTCCGTCTCAAAAAAAATAGCTAAATTTAAAAAAATTTCTTTGTCCTTAAGAAAAACTTATGTTGGATTGAAATTTTTATATTACCCTTACTAATTATAACAATATATAATTCAAATTAAAAAGTAAGGATAAAAATATAAAATTATACATTTAATTAAATGTGTTGTATATTGTAATTTTAAAAATGTTGTATCAAATGAGGAGTGGATTCTGTTTTTTTGGGACAGAGAGAGTATATTTATATTGTCTCCATTCATGTATTAAATCATGCGACTTATGCATGTTTAGGGCAAGTGACAATGGAAGAAATGGCAATCGGAAGAAACTAACATAAAAAGAATAAATTGCAAGGAATCATTTTAAATTTTTACTCTTTCACAAAATGCACCTTAAAAGTTTATCACCTCCAACTTTGTAATTTTAACAATGTACAATAATTTTTATTAATTGTTAAGAATATATTATGAATAGATAAAATTATCTCTTAACTATCTAAATTGTGATATGCCAAAATTAAGAGTGATTTAAATAATTAAAAATATAATTAAAATAAAATATTTATAAATTGTACAAATCAAGGATCTCGTTTAGTTTGATTCTACTAAAAGTACAAATTGGAACCAAATTTGTAAGTTAAGGATCCAAATTAAAAACTTTTAAATATAAGGATGAAATCAAACTAACATTCTAAGTTGAGGAAAATGGTGCTCTTTACTCTACTTTTTCCATCCCAAAAAAATTCACTTTCACTTAACTATAACCTATTTTTTAATTATAAAGTTCAACACATTTAATATAATATTAAATATATAACTTCTTAATTTACATTTAGTTTTTAATTTTAAGTCATAGATTGTCTTTATTAGTAAGAATAATATATAAAAAGTTCAAAAGTAAATTTATTTTCTAGATTCAAAAAAAAAATTGAAAATAATTTTTTTCCGAAGAATTACTTTGTTTTCATATCCTAGCTGGGATATTACTTTGTCCTTGATGTCACAAAAGACCATATGGTAAATATATTTCTAAGCAGTTTCGTCGCTTGCCCCCAACCGAAATTGCAAGCTTGTAGTTTCAATAGGGGGATTCTGTGACAGCTATGTTTGTTTCCCAAAAAATAATATTCTTTTGTAAGAATCCTTCGCAACAGAAATGTTGTCTCTTGTCTCCCGAATAAGCTCAAGGCACCTTTTGTGCAAAAAAACCGAGCACGCTGCACACCATCAAGGCACTTAGAGCGTGTAACTCAGTGACAGGAAATTCACACACAATGGATGAAAGATGTTAGTACACATTGTACTTCAGATGATATATCTCCAATAAGCTATGCATTTTTGTGTTAGCAACTCCTTATGACATTAGCTATCATCCAGTTCCACCAAGCATGGAATCTATGTGCAATTCACGAGAACATTGATCCAGGATTAGAGTAACACTCTGCAAATTAGGCAGGTAATAGATTAAGCAGAAAATTACAAATTTATTCAGCATATGATTCATGTTATGCATTATTCCTACATAAAACAGTCATATTTAGCATTATTCCTCCTAACAGTTCCATAGATAAAATTACGCTTCAAACATACTACTCAAGCAAGTATAACATGTGCCAACGACTCCACATGATAAAAGACATGACAATCTAGTTAGCAGCTTTCCAAGATGACAGGGGTGGTGTATTTGCTGTCCTCCAAGTTAGTACCCCGAATGCACCCGAATAGCGGTCGCCCTTAAATGCATCAGCTGAAGCGATAGATTCAAGTTCAGCCATCTCCTCTGGTGTCAACTTCACAGACAAAGCCTTGATGTTGCTTTCCAAATTCTCAATCTTGGTGGTGCCAGGAATGGGACAGACATCATTCCCTTGATGATGAACCCATGCTAAGGCTAATTGGGCTGTGGTGCAACCCTTTCTATTAGCCACTTCAGTAACCCGTTCGAACAACTGGTTATTGTGCTCAAGATTTTCCGGCTGGAATTTTGGGACACTCTACAAAGATAGCAACATATAAAAGGCAGCTGTATTCAGCACTAAAAGAAATCAATCTAGAGATACATGTTAGCTTGTGAATTAGACATAGGATTTAGGAAGTCTGTGATTGTCCTCCATTTACTTGAACATCAACATTCAAAAACTCAACGGTTTAACTGGAATGCCACTCATGCCATCTTGATGAGCAGATCAATATTTAATTGATTTGAATTGAAGAATATTTTGAGTATTTAATTTGCACAGAGCAGCACACTACTCGGATGGTGCAGTTAACAGGGGCGATTTAAGTATGGCAAAAAATTAAAAATTAAATAAAATGTAAAACCTAGTAAATTCTATCTAGATTTTCCACACAACAAATAGTTACAGCATGTTGAGCTTCATATTTGGTGCAATAAAGAGGTCATAATCTGACCAGAATAATTATAAATTAAATTTATATGACTTATGATGCTTCAACGAGACAAATTTTAAGAGGATATGGGCCATAAGTACAAACCCTGCGGAAGTCATTGTCTGCCATTTTCTCCAATATCTTGCCACCGGAAGTAAAGAACCCTTTGCCCAGAGGACTAAATGGAACTATGCCAATGCCAAGTTTCCTATACATACAATTAAAACAATCATTAATAAACTCATGATTAACATGCTTATATGTCAGGGTATTTCCCCTATCAATTATGGAAGAGTTTAGGATTATTAAATTATTTGAGCAAAATCCTCATTTCTAAACTAGCTTTGAAAGTGACGAAGTCAACTAGCACCTACCAGTGATATCAAACCCCAAGTCTTACCTAAATATGTGGGGGAATTATCAATTCTAGAACTAGCCTTCGAGGTAACAGGTCCATTTAACACCTAACATGCTAAATTTTAGCAACAAATAAATCAAGTTCTGTCAACAAGTAGTAAACAAATTTACGTTTTAGTTGGAGTATATAGCCTGGATATCTCACCGGCATGTGGGAATCACTTGTTCCTCAGAATCTCTAGTCCACAAAGACCATTCTAGCTGAACTGCAGTTATGGGATGAACAGCATGGGCCCTTCTGATTGTGTCAGGTGAGGCCTCAGATAGACCTATGTGCTTTATTTTGCCTTCTTCAACCAGTTTCTTTAAAGCTCCCATCTACAATAAGTTGTTGCATAATGTTATCAAGATAAGAAGTTTAGGATCAAACAAGAAAACAGTAGTAGCTTATCTAAACAACAAGACAGTTCTTTCCACCTTAGTTATTGGAGACGTCCAAAGTGCATAAGACTTCCGAAAAGCTAATCAAGTGAAAAATTTGACAAATGCTAAAATATTTCCAATTAATCTGACTACGTTATAGTAGTCCTGAATCTAAAGCTCAAGGCTTTTTTTGTTTTTAATAGGAACAAGAAATTAAAGATTGCTTCAAGCTTTTAAACAGTCATACAAAAGATTAACTATAAATTAATAACTACATCAACAATTAAACTTAAGAGCTTGAACAAACCGTGATTTCAATAGGAATCTTAGTATCGATCCGATGAATATAGTAGAGATCGATGTAATCAACATCTAAACGCTTCAAACTAGCCAGGCAGGCTTCCCTTGCATAATCAGGATCCCCACAAATTTCCATGCCTCCACCTTCCAAAATTTTGAAGGCAAATTTTGTAGCAATTTGGACATTTTCCCTTGGCACACCCTTCAATGCCTACACACAAAAAATAAGGAAATTAATTTCAAAACCCAGATCTAACAACAGCAAGCTAGTTAAATAGAAACCAAAATCTCATCCCATTTCTCACTTTCTGATAATCAAACTTAAAAAAAGAACAAATATGGGTTCAGTAATTAAGTGTTTATCGTACCTTGCCAATTAGGATTTCATTTGTATGAGGGCCATAGCCATCGGAAGTGTCAAAAAAAGTAATGCCTCTGCGGATGGCATGACGGATGACTTTGATCATGTCCTCCTCAGGCTTCGGAGGACCATGACTGTACGACATTCCCATACAACCAAGACCTTGCGCTGACACCTCCAGACCCTGTGAACCCAGCTTCATCCTCCTCACTAAAGTCCCAGCCATTTTCACTCGACTTTGTTCAACTGTGATTTCTTTTCTTGGTTGTGGCTGATTGAATTTCTCCTCAATCGAGAGTGAAGATATAAATAAGTAACGATTGAAGTTGTTCAGAGTTTGTGGTGGGAATTTCAAGGAATTATTGCCATTTTTTAAAAAGTATGAAGGAAAGGTGGATGATGTGATGGGTAGCTTTAGCCAATTACTGGCCAACACCATGATGATCAATCATAAAAAGGCATTTGAATATCTCTGCCGTACGTACCACTCGTTAAACGTGACCATCCTTGGCTAGCTGGATCAATTAGGCGAGCCCAGCTAGACCACCAATAATAGCTTCAACTCTGGGAATCTAATTTTATAATCAACTTAAAAATTCAATTCAAAATAAATATTTCTCGCTTAGTTCTAAAATAAATGGGATAATATCATTTATCACCCTCAAAGTTTGGTGATATATTAAATCGAACCTTATAATTTGAACAAATATCAATAATCCCTTATAGTGAAAAAAAATATCAAACACCCCTTTAACTGACAATCAACGTAGATAAATTAGAAAAAAGATAAAAAAATCCTTTGATATAAATATATAGTTTAAAATTCTAAAAATACCAAAAAAAAAAATTTAAAGACAAAAATTTAATAAAATTTAGAGACAAAAATGATAAAAAAAAAATTGAAGTTAAAAAACAAAGTATCTATATAATAATTTTTTGTCTTTTTGCATTAAAATTGTTAACAAAATTTTATATAATTTTATTAAATTTTTATCTTTAAATTTTGTCTTTTAAAAAATACATAAAAAAAATTAAACTATATCAATTTTTTTGTCATTTTCGTCTTTATATTTTATTAAATTTTCATCTTTTTTTTTAGTTTAAAAATTTTTATTATATAATCTAAATAACTTTATTAATTTTTTTAAAATTTTATCTTTTTTGTAATTTTTAAAATTTTATTTTAGAATTTTAAATTATATGCTTTTATATTGAAGATTTTTTCATATTTTTTTCAACTTATTTATGTTGACTGTTAGTCAAATAGGGTGTTTGATTTTTTTTTCACTAAGGGGGATTATTAATATTTGTTCATCAAACTATAGGATTCGATTTGATATATCACCAAACCATGAAGGTGGTAAATGATATTATCCCAAAATAAATTTACTTTTGAAATACTTTATCAAAATTTCCGTAAAAACTTTTAACATCTTATCTAATAATTTTTTAAAATATAAAATATTCTTGTGTATATGTTAGAATTAAATTAATGTAATTAATTAGATAAATTTGGTAAGAGGATAAGAAAATAGTCAAGATACTAAAGTTACACTTTAGATAAAATAAGAAAATTTAAAAGATTTGAAATCCAAGGGAGAAAACATTACAAATAAATTACACAAAGTAAGAATTTTAAATATTCTAATAAAAATTGTAAATGTGCCAATTTTTAAACTATGAAATAATGTAGTTTTAAAAACTGTAATGATAAACAAAATAGTTCCTTTATAATTTTACATGTATTGTTACCCAAAAATTATTATTTTCCTTTTGTTGAGAGGGGAAAGGGGTGGAATTAGTATTAGAACAGGAAAATGGAATTTTTTTTGATGTTGGAAATAGTAACTTAGGATTTAGTTTGTTAAATTTTAAAGTTGAAAGTGAAGAAAAAAAAAAGTGATTGGATTAGATCAGACAAAAGAGAGAAAGAGATTAAAAAAATAAGTGATAAAAGTTTTATATAAATAGATAAGATGATTAATGTAACAAATTTCAAAGATAAGATAATAATTTTGACCTAAATGATACAAACGAAGTATTTAAATTTGAAAATATATTGAATCGAATGTTATAATTACAAATTGTATTTGAATCTCAGCTAATGTGAATTTTGGGCGTTCCAAACCATCAATAAATTGTTGTAATTTTATTAAAACTATAATTTATACATTTTATATCAGCATTCCATGTTTCATCAATGAAATGTTATAGTTTTATTAAAATTAGAATTTAGTATTTATTAATAAAAATATATTATTTTATTAATAAAATACAATTGGTACATATTAATTGAAATAGATCTTCATTTACAAATAGTGTGTTTTAATGATAATAAACATATTAAAATATTATAAACTATTAAATTATAAACATGACCGAATTATATTTATTATAAGTGACCAGACATTAATTTCTAATATATAATAAATATATTTGTAGATCCAAGATATAGAATTCACATGTTGGGTCTCCTGGATGGTGTATAGTACAAAATTGCCCTTCTAGTATAGTTGTTGACTTTTTTCTCTTGTAAGATACATTTTAATTCACTTTTAATTTTTGAATTAAAGTTTTAAATATTTTGTGTTAAATCACTAATTATGTCTATTTATGACAATATAGCATCTATAACCTAGGAGATTTATACTCGAGTTATATTAACTCTTTTTTTTTTTTTCAAAATAGAGAAGTGCATTAACTTAATAAAAGTTAATGGCTACATAGAAGGTCCCCTAAAATAACTATTCTTAGCACTAAATTAGGCTAAAACTCATGTCACTGCATTTCTAACATCCTTCCCACAAAACAACACTACAGACATCTAGAGATAACACTAATATGTCCAACAAGAAGTATTACCACCAACCAATGTAGTATTCCCCCTTTATATACCAGATATATACAATGTAGCTAAACACCTGAATTTTTTTGCTAAAACTCCAGGTATTCCCGTTGCGCCAATGCAACTACTAGCTGCTCCCCCATCCATACTTGCTGGAACACTCACAAGTTCCTACTCTTCCAGATCAGCTAAAGTATGTACACCGTAAGTTGAACCCTTTCCACCTATAAGGTCACTTTCTTATTCCCACAAATGTCTTGTCACCACTCCATAAACTTACCACGGAACTGAGTCGTAATAACCCAGTCAACTGTAGCTAAATTCCATATTTCCTGCGCACGTCTGCAAAGAAAGAAAGCATGTTCCAATGTTTCGACCTCCACTCCACACATTGGACACATGGAGTCTACAGCCATTCGACGTTGCTGTAACTTAGCATTGATAGGCATGATATCATTACAACACCTCCACAAAAAATGCTTCAACTTGGATTTGACATTCAGCTTCCAGGTTATCCTTCACATATCATGCATTTGGCTTCGAGAGGAGTTGCTCTCAAGCCTTTGTCCCAGTAGATGTTTGGTAGTTTGCCGCTACATGTAAGCCTATTTAACAGTGTACTCCTCATGAGTTATATTAACTCATCCCATCATTGTTGGTCATCTTTTTTATTTCTCAAAATACTATGGACATTTGCTTTAGTACATCACCCTAAAAATTAAAAAACCAAATTACTATAAAATTACTATACATCTCACATTGATGAGAAAATTAACTCTTATCATAAAATTAGAAAGGTCAATAAACAAAAAGCAATAACTTTGAGAACTTTTTAATAATTTATATTTTTTATTATAAATCAAAAGTTTCCCTATTCTATGCTCCCTCAGTTTGAAAAAGCAATTCAAGCAAACTTTATATTATGATGACTAATATTAATTATACACCACAAAAACTTAAAAGTAAAGATTAAAAAATTATACATTTAATGATATATTAAATGAATTTTATCCTATAATTTAAAAAAACTATATCTGACGTGAAGTAGATTTCTTTTTTTTTTTTAAGAAGGTAATAAATTTGGGCCAATAAATCAATAACCTTATAACTTTACCCTTAAATTAAAAATATAAATAATTTTTATTCGTGATGTAGTAATTTGAATAAAATATTTATTTAGTTGTTTTTTTCAAAAATTAAGCTTATATTGCATATATACCAAAATTTACATTGAATCAAATGACTTGGTATTTTCTTGGTCTATTTGTCTAAGCCAAGAAGGTAAGAATATCTCCCATTTCTTAAAAGACATTTCTTCTAATTCATATCATGCTAATGTGCCACTTGCCCTATTTCTTTTACCATGAGCAAAAGTAAACTAATGGGCTATACACATAGATACTAACAAAAAGATGTCATAAGCTATGGTCATTGATTCCAGCATTGGATATTTTCTGGAATTTAGGCAATTAACCAAAGTTTTAGCATGTACTTGTATTTTCACTATTTTTATCCTTGAGTTTGGGCTAATAACAATGTAACCTTGATAGCTTCCAACTCGGTAGCCACTAGAAAGAATGATTCGTCCTTTGCTACGTTCCATGCTTGAATGACTTGTCCTTGATCATTCCTTGCTAATATTCCACAGCCAATTCCGCTTCGAGATTCAAATAGAGCTGAACTTACATTTAGCCTTACAAAGTCCTTTTTAGGCTCTCTCCCTTCCTTTTGTTGTTGTTGTTGTTGTTGTTCCAAGCTTCTTTGAACTTGAGACACTTCTTGCTCTTCTTTGAATTCCATCCTTCATTTCTTGCTACTTGAATTATCTTGTTTGCTTCCCTTATTTCTCCTATGAATATGAATTCATTTCTTGCTTTCCATAATTGCAAAAAAATATATGCAGAGAGTTCAATCCTATCCTACATCTCATTTTGATCTTCGCTTTGCTAATTTCTTTCCACCAATCATTGAAATTCTCTTGACTTCCTTGGATTCCATTCCATCTGACTGGAGTTACCTTCCATGCTGTTTGAGCTTTAATGTACTTGAGCATTATATGTTCCATAGTTTTAGGTTTCAACTCACACTATTTGCATATTAAGTCTTTCAGTAGTCCTCTTTTCATGAGATTAGCATCCATTGTTAGGCTATTGTTACATCCTTTCCATAGAAAGTGCTGAATTTTGTTTTTCACCTTCAGTCCCCATATTTTCCTCCATAATCTACATTCTTCCTTTTCACTTTTTATTGGATTTTGCTTTATCCTCCTTATTTTTCCTGTCCTGAATATGTTTTTGGTATCCAGACCTAACACAGTACTATCCATCTCTTGATAGCTTCCAACTCACCTTGTTTGGTATCGCCACAGTATTCATTGGGATTTTTTTTAATAAGTTCTATTTCTTCTTCATTAAATAGCCTAGAGAGTAGTTTCTGGTTCAATCATTCTCCACATGAATTCTCAGTTCACAAAGTTTCATCTCTTTATCCCTATTTTCCTTCTTTGCTATAGGTTTAGGTAACTATTCTATTGTAAACCATTTGTCCTCCCAGACCCTTACTGTTTTACCATCTCCCACTTTCCATCTGCTACCTCCAGGATTAGGTGTCTTGTTTCTGCCCAACTATTCCAAATCTCTGAATCATTTGCTTTCTTGCTTATATTGAAGATAGATGTCTTGGGTAGTATCTTGCCTTCATCACCTTACTCGTCAATAGGTTCAGCCTTGTCATCAATCTCCAAACGTGCCTTGCTAACAAAACCTTGTTGAATGCTTGTAGGTCCTTCATAACTAGCCCTATGGGTGGCAACCAGGTCGTGTTTTGGGTTTGCAAGTCGTGTTTTGACACAGGTATTATAGGTTTTACATGAATCTGAACACAACCCGTTTAATTATTCGTGTCAGAAAATACAACATGAATACGACTTGTTTATATTTTGGGTAACATAACATGACACGAAAAGATCTATTTAATACGAATTTTTTTAAAAAAATAATAAATAACTTTTAAATTATTACGAAAAAATTTAAGAAAATAATAAATAAATTTTAAATTAATAATAAATAAATAGTTTTTAGGCTAATTGTTCAAGAAAGCAGCAAACAATCATACAACCTCTTCATTTAAACAAACAACTAACAACTCTCCCCTATTTATAATTGTGTTTTCCCTTCCTTCTTTCCTCCAAAGTAAAGGAGCAAATGTGCTTACCACCAAACTATAATGAAGTTGTTTATAAATAATGAACAAATAATATTATTATATATATAATAAACACGTCAATCAGGTTAACCCACGGGTTGAACAGATCGACCTGAATACGACCTATTTATTTCCCGTGTTATTCGTGTCCGACCTGATTTCGACCCAAACCTGTTAAAGGGTGTACCTGTACCTGTTAATTACATGTTAGGTTCGTGTCGTGTCACAAATTGAAAGCCCTAATTAGCCTTTCTCTATCTTTTGCATCTGTCATCTTCTTACATGCTACCCAATATATCTTTCTTTCTTTATCCTTCATTTCCCACCAGTAATTAGCCAACATAGCAGTGATTTCTTTACAAACTGTAACTGGAAGTTTGAAGCAAGATATTCAGTATTTAGGAAGTGCTAGTGCCATAGCCTTAATTATCACCTTTTTGCTTGCTTTGCTACGAAAATTATTCTTCTAGTTGTTGATCCTTTTTTCCAGTCTATCTTTGATGAAACTGAACACTTGTCATTTTGGTTTTCTAATCACCATTGGTAGTCCCAAATATATGCTGCTACCTTGTTCAGAAACTCCCTCCAACTCCCTGCAAATTTCCTTGCTTCTTTGCGGGTCTGTGTTTCTGCTAAAAAAGATATTAGATTTCTCTAGATTAACACTTTGCATAGAGCATTATTCATATGAACTTAGGATCCTCTTAATGCATTGAATCTGCTCAACTTTAGTCTATAAAACAAAATGGAATCATTTGCAAACAACAAATGAGTTATAGTAGGTCCCAGATTACTTATCCTTAACCCTTCTAACCTACCTTGTTTTGCTACTTGCTTTATTAAGCTAGTAAGGCCTTCTGAGACTATTAAGAAAAGATATGGGGACAAAGGATCTCCTTGTTTAATACCTCTTGAAGGCTTAACATAACCGTATGGAATTCCATTGATTAAGAAAGAGAAGGAAGTGGACTTTATGCATTTCAGTACCCAATTTATAAGAGAATGTGCAAACCCTATTTTTTCCATCCCTTGAACAATGAATAACCACTACACCTTATCATATGCTTTGGACATATCAAGTTTAAGTGCTAAATAACTTTCTCTCCCTTTTTATGCTTTTTGAGAAAATGTATAGCCTCATGTGCTACTACTCTATTGTCTAGAATTTGTCTCCTTGGCACAAAACCAGCTTGATTCTCACTTATGCATTTGGGTAAGAGAGGTTTCAGTCTTTCTGTCAAGATTTTTGACATAACTTTATAAATTACATTGCACAACTTATTGGTCTAAAATTAGACATTTTTTCTTGCATTCTTTATCTTTGGAATCAAGGCTACTAATGTATGATTAAAGGCATTGAGCAAATATTCAGACTCGAAAAAAGCTTTGACAACCATACACGCATCATTTCCAATAATTGACCAATAGTTTTGAAAAAAAAAGAGGGTCATACCATGAATGATTGATTGAGAAAACTGCTTTTTTTAATATTATTTCTTCTTCCTCAACTGCTCTATTTAGTTCCACATTCATAGCATCAGTGATTAATCTTTGTATCTCCTCCATTGCTTCAATACCTTGAGTTGGTTCAGATATAGTAAAAAGTTATTCAAAATATTGTCACCTCCTCTCCTTTTTCCTCCTCCTTCTCACATTTCCTTCCCTATGCTATTTCCAATATACCCATCCTATTTCTTCTTCTCCTTTGGTTATTTACAGCATGAAAATATTTTTTATTTATGTCTCTCTCTTTTAACAGCTCACTCAAGCTTTTCTGCTCTGATACTCTTTCTCTGTATATGCTTTGTCTAGTTCCTTCTTAGCTTCCCACCATATACTCCAATCTCTTTCTCTCAACTCCTCCATCTCCTTTTTAATCTCTTCTATTTTCTTTTTATAGTTGGTACATTGCCCTTTCTTTCACTGGATTAGATGTCTTCTTATACTTTTCAACTTCTCTTTCAATCTGAACATTCTAGATCTTAGATTTGGTACTCCTATGCCTTACTGATTCTTGCTTTCACCCCCTCTTGGCCGACCTAAATGCTTTCAAAAATAAATCTGGTTTTCCATTTTTCTTGTTGCGACTCAATATCTAACAACAACATTGCATGATCTGAAGTTTGCCTTTGTGTGTGTATTTCTAAAGTGTTGGGGAAAGCCAGCTTTCTCTCTGCATTTCCAAAAAACCTTTCTAATCTTTCCTCAATATATCTTTCCCATTGTCTATTATTTGCTCATGTTCACATCCTTCCTTTGATTTGAACCTCCCTTATTCCCATTTTTCCTATGAATTTCTGAAATTTTGAAAACTGCTGTCCACTCTTTTTCTACCCCATTTATTTTCTTCCTGTTTCACTATATTATTGAAATCCTCACCCATTATCCACTACTTTCTCCATTTACTAATTTTGTCTATTAGATCCTCTCACTGACTTTTTCTCTCTTTTTCATCTTTACTAGCATACACAAAAATATCCCAGTATTTTCCTTTTGAGCGTTCATGTTCAAATTCTACTTCCAAACAGCAATGTGACTTGATAATTTAGTGTATTGTAACTGTTTATTCCCATATTAACAACATTCCGCCCATTTTTTCCACTTGGTTCCACAGTCTCTCTCCTATTCCTAAATTTCAATTTTCTGCATGCAGTACTCACAAAACCCTCAGATTGTTTTGTCTCACATATGAATGTAAGATCTGGATGGTAAATTCTATAAGACTCTTTTAGTTGTGCAATTGTAGAGGGACTATCCAGCCCTCTACAATTCTATGCAATCACCTTCATTGTCAGATTTAGGGCCATTTCAAGCTGTCTTCCTTCACCTTTTCATTTGTCTTTCCACAACTTTTGTACCAGACTTTACTTCCTTTTCCATGCTCATCTTCAGTCCTTCATCTTCCCTTAGCTCTCTTATTTCTACACTTCTTTCCTTCCTCCTCCCCCCTTCTCCATCTTGGCTGTTGTACTTAGCTATCATTTATCACCTTCCTTACCTCCCTCTTCTCATTTAGTTTCCTTTTTTTCCATCTTCTCACCTGTTCTTCCTTCTAATCTCCTCTTCCTGCTGCTCATTGTTGATGTTTTCTTTTGTCATTTTCTGCTCCTCTCTACTTCTTGCGTATTCTTCCCCTCTACCTCTTTGCTCCCCCTCTCTTATCATCCCTCTCAATGCCTCTCTCATATTATTTTCTATGATCTATGATCTGATTCACAACTACATCTATTAACATGTCCTTATCATTCACCCCCTCTCTTACTCACCCCTTATGTTTGAATTCTCTCTGCCTTCTTCTTATCTTCCCTCTTCCTTTCATCCCTTATCATAATCTCCCATTTTACCTTTTTGTCACTACCACTTTCTTCCAGCACTCACTCATTCACTTGATTTCTTTCTTAAGTTAAAGTAGTTCTTCTTCCCTTGTTTTCCCCTCCTTCCCTCTTCCTCAGTTGTTTTTCTTTTTCTAGCACTTCCTTTTTTCCTTTTTTTATGGTTTTAGCTTTTAACCACTCCCTATACTATCCCTCTTTAGTTACAAGATTCTCCCTATCCTCACATCTTTGGCTGCAATACCTCTTCTCAAGTCCTACTACCCCACAATAGTTGCAAAATGTAGGAAGTTACTCATACTTGAATTCTACCCACGTAGTTTTCTTTCCACATCTTATTTTATTTCCTTTTAGAAGTGGCTTTTTCTGATCCATCTCCACTAGAATTTTCAGATGTCTTCCTTCTTTATTTCCAGTTTTAAGGATTATAACATTGTGGCATTTTTTAAAAGCTTACCAATCCTCCAACCTGTTGCGGTAGATATCCAATGGCTCAGTGCGTTTCATACTTGTATCCAGCTTCTGGTAGCTTTGAAAGCTTCCATTTTCCCATTAGTGCAGTACTAAAGCTTGGTTCTCAAAGTTCCATGGCCTCCTGTCTAGAAAACTTTTTTTTTTTTTGTCTTGCATACAAACTAATAGAAGTTCTGCTTCAACTCAATCACTTTGAGTGAACCTCAAAAGCACCACAGCCCCTTCATAGTATTACTTAATCCTATGAAATTTGCATTCTTTCTCCTATAGACCATCCCCAGTAAACTCTTTTTAGACATCTCCATGCTCAGTTTAACGTCAGTCTCCATCAATTCCGCCCCTATTTCCTTCTACTTCGATAGTTTGAACTTTTCTAGCCTTAATACCACATCTAGATCCATTGTTGTCTTTTCTTATTTTACTTACCACTGTTAGAATATGCAATAAAAGAAGAAGGTTTTAGTACAAAAATATGCAATAAAAGAAGAAGGTTTTAGAATATGCAATAAAAGAAGAAGGTTTTAGTACAAAAATTGCATTTGATATGTTTGTAATATGTTTCGAGGTAACAAACAAAATGGTCTCTCATAAATTGGCAAATAATATTTTTTATCTCTCACATTTTAAACGATGAAAAAATGTCATTAATATTTTATTAGTGTACCTTTTTAGTCCTTCACCACAATTTCATCTAATTTTTCGTCAAAATGGTAGTGTTACTATCACAAAAATTTAACGAAAAATTGGATAGAATTATGACGACTAACTAAAAAAGTTCACTAATAAAATGTTATTGACATTTTTCATCATTTTAAATGTAAAAGATAAAAAATATTATTCGTCAATTTGTGAAAGACCATTTTGTCGATTACCTCATATGTTTCCAAAGGAGTCAATTCTTATAAACAACTCGTTT
This sequence comes from Gynochthodes officinalis, assembly GCA_020080225.1. Classification (NCBI taxonomy): domain Eukaryota; kingdom Viridiplantae; phylum Streptophyta; class Magnoliopsida; order Gentianales; family Rubiaceae; genus Gynochthodes; species Gynochthodes officinalis. Next base: position 18,946,504 of record CM034619.1, read on the forward strand.
TTAAGATTCATTCGTTTGATTCCAGATTAAAAACTTGTTTTTCAACCCATAGGTTGATGATCTTGCTTTAATACTTTGGGTAAATTACATTTACCTCTTTTGAGATTTTTGTTTATTACTAATCAAACTTTACTATTTGTCAGAACAACCAATACCTCCTTAAATCTTAAAACGTTTAACATTTACCCTCCTAACCACTGACTCTGTTATGAACAGTACTATAACAGTAAAAAAAATTAATATTTGGATAAAATTACCTATCATACTTCAATTATTAATTTGTATAAAAAAATACTTATAATTAACATTTATCCTAAAAAAAAACAAAAATTATAAATATTCATTTGTATCAAATGTAGAGTACGTAGGAAAAAAATAGAAGTAAAAAAGTTGACTTGTATCAAAAAATTCGAATTAACTGAAGAATAAAAAACAAATCTATCAACGAAAAAAGAAAATATAGTATTAATATTTCTAAAATTCATTTCATAATCAAATCTACCAAACCAACAAAAATAAAAATGCATATATTTCTTTTTTCATACATACCATATTTTCTTTTTTCGTTAATAGATTTGCTTTTTACTCTTCAATTAATTCGAATTTTTTGATACAAGTCAATATTTTATTCCTATTTTCTTTCTACATACTCTGCCTTTAATACAAATAAATATGTATAACCTTTATTTTTATTTCTAAAGTAAATTTCAGTTATAAATATTTTTTTATACATATTAATAATTAAAGTATAATGGGTAATTTTGTTCAAATATTGATTTTTTTTTACTATTATGGTATTGTTCATAATAGAGTCGGGGTTCAGGAGGTAAATGTTAAACGTTTTAAAATTCGTGAGGACATTAATAGTTTTGACAAATAGTAAAATTCGATTACTAATAAATAAAAATTTTAGAAAAAAATATATGTAATTTACCCTAATACTTTTAATTCAGAAAATTTTCTACCCCTTTTTATTTTTATTTTTTTAATTTTTAAGACCTAACCAACGGCTATCACTGCTTCCTGACAGGAAGCTTGTTAGCCGTTACCTTGAGAAGGACCAGGCTCTCTACCCTAGACTCAGAGAAAAACCACTCCTCCAAGGAGACGTATCATTTGTCTTTACCACTCAACTCAATTCAAAATATTTATTTAGTCAATGGGGACAACACGGCACGGTGACAATGATATGTCGTGAACTATTTAAACGGGATGATAAAGTTTGAGTACTGCGAAAAGGATGGGATGAATTGATTGATTGATTGATTGACCCACTGACTATCTACGCCTGTATAAATTAAATTACTCTATCACAACCGTCACATGCCTCGTATCTCCGCGTGTCAAGGCGAAGCGATCAACTCTCTTTATATAAATGCCACGTTGCCGAAGACGAATTCCCCATCTACCATACGTGATTTTTAATTGATTAGCACCTGTAAAAAAAAAAAAAAAAATTCATTTTACATATAAATTGCGTTTTTTCAAATAATTTTTATGCTTTTAGTACACATTTTATGATGCGATTATTATTTTATAAAGTATAAAAATGTATTTTGATATATGATTCATAGGCAAATCAACAAGTTTGTTTCATTCTAAATGTTAGAGGTAATTTACGAATAATGTGTCAAATTTAAGAGAATAACACGTACTTTTTTTCTTAAAAAAAGTTTACTTTGAATTAAAAAAGTTTACTTTAAATGAAATTTTAAAAATAATTTTTTAAATTTTTTATTTTAAATTTCTAGACCATATATAGTCATAAAGATATTTAAAAAATTTTATTTGGAAGTGAATTATTATTTTTAAATAAAGAAAACTTTGAAAGTTAATTTTTTGGAATGAACGAGTAATATCATTAGAGATATGAAAATCTTTCTAAAGAAACATTGCATCATATATTTATGAATTAACTGAATTTAGAGTAGGAGTATTTCTAATGTGGTTAATGAATTCTTAAGCTAAATTCTTGTATCGGATTTAGCATTTGGGGCATCAAATCAAATCGTGTACTTGCTTCATGGTTATATTGATAAATTTTAAAATTTATAAATAGTTACGTAAGGCCTTAAAATTTTTATAACCAATCAAAAAACTAAACAGATTAATAAATTAATCTAAATATATATGATAATTTTTTGGGTACGTCAATATAAATTTTTTACTGCACTACAATTACAGAATTTAAAGTATTCCAAAGCGTTAAATAAGCTTATTCTACCAAAAATAATATGAGTGACTATTCTTTTAGAATTTTTTTATAATAAAAAATCACTGTGATTTGTGATATGTGTAAAAGAACAAAATATTTATCATACTTTTTAAAGAGTGCAAACTAATAAGGGATAATTTTATTTTTTAAAAAAAACTATATTACATTAGTCATTATGATTTTTTTACTATAAAAAATTAATAAAAGTGTCATTACTAAAACAATATGACATCTTTCAAGTTTGCCCTTTTTTTACATTGGGTTACATATAATAGTTATCTCAAATGATAAATTATACTCTTTCTGTCTTGAAAAAATTAATTTTTATTTTTTAATTTATTCAAAAAAGTTCATATTTAATGACATTTTTATAATATACTTTATAAATAATAAATATATATATACACGTGGCGTGCAACTGAAAATAAGGAGACAATTAAAAAATATATATTTAACTAAGTATATATGTTATACTTTATCACTCTTAACAAATTATCAACCATATGAACTACCCACCGATACGTCACCCATTTCAACAAGATCTTTTTTCACTAATAATTCGATCATACTCTGTTCTATGATCTACCCTACCCCTTTTTTTTTTACCAAAAAAAGTTAGTGATATTTACTTCTCAAAATGGTGAAATTTACATCAAAAAGCCAATTGGCTAATTTTCTTTAGCTTTTGCGTTATGGCTAAGGCTGAAGTATAAATTATCCTTGTCAATAAGATTTTTTTTTAATACAAAAAACAATAGTTATATTGATAGGAACAAATAATACATGTACAAGGTTGTCCATTGGCAAAACAAAATCTTAGTTCATAAAGTGAAACTAAAAAAAGCTAATCGATTCATAGATCAGTAAAAGCAAACTCACCTAAATATACTAACTAAGCAACGCAAGACCTAACTTGTTGGCCTCTACGAGAGCATCGCAATCAACATGTAGAGCTATCAAGTAAAAAATGACCGCATCTCATCGTTATTCTTTACTCTACTTTTGATATCGAATACCTCACCGCCTAAACTCGGTTCACAAAAAACTCCAATAAAAAATAACAAAACCTCTCAAAAGGAAGACAAAATTCTAAAAAAGAGGGACAACAACCCCTCTTAATAGAAACATAATACTAAAAAAAATAAAAAATTTACACCAAATCACGAAATTTGTCCACACCTACAGTATTTTGGTGGAGAGAGAAGCCTGCCTGCTTGTCAACAAGATTTGAATGAGCAAAAACTTGATGTGCATGCATTTCTATCTGCCCCACTCCTTAACTGAAAAGCACTCCCAATCTTGGCCAAATCCATCCATCTCCAACTGCCACTCTTTAGAGGGGGATTACAATTTACAAATTACACGATACCATTTTCAAACTATAAAAGGAATAATCACAGTTTTGCTTTCAAAATTTAGAGAGTTGACATTCTAATGCTAAAATTTTTATGGAGAAAATTCCTAATAGGAGCAACCAAGTTTCTAAATTATTAAAAAGAGCATAAAATTTTCTAAATTCCTCTCAAGGGTATAACATTACCTTCAATATTCTAATTAAAGTGAAATGTGGCTTTGAGATTTGATGATAGCATTTGTATGCTTTCGGAATTGCTAATCATTTCGGTCAGTGAATCAAACATTGTTAGAGTACCGGTAAGTCACATTTTCACGTCAATTTTGTTGCAAATATAGTGCTACAGATTTTGTGAACAGTATTTGTTTGATGGATTTTGTATTTTTTACTTTTTCGGAATTCAAATCCACTTACCAATATTTCGAATCCAGAAGGCTGTGGAGTTGAGCATTGATTAAAAATAGTAGATGTTAACCATGGTCTAACTTAGAGCCCTACATTAATTAGTAAGGGAAAAATGGGAATAAAATTTTATTTTCTTAATGTTAAATTTTAGAGTATCACAAGTGAAACATAACATTTTAGACTTCTGTTTTCTGGTGTGAAAATGTTAGCATTCACCAAATTTCTTGATGGGACTCTCAATGACCATTTATACTTCTTAAGGGTGACAAAATTAGATCCAACCCAATAAATCAATTAAACTCATTTATTTTAATTTAACAAGTTAGGTCGTCACTTGGGTCATGGGGTATGAGTCATTAATTGATTGGGTAATGTAATGACTCGTAATTTTTGGATTAGGTTGAGTTAGATAAGGGTGACTTGTTGCGTTAAGTATTTTCTTTCTGAATTTTTTTCTAAAATGTTATAGAAGTTATATAATAAATAAAAATGGCATAAGTTTCTTTTAATTTCTAAAAAGACATAATAATTTTACCTTTTAAACACAACTTTACTTTTTTACATGAAAGTTTTTAAACTTAAACTTAATTAAATATATAACTTTAAAAGGCAAAATATGAAATTAAATGATAGTAGTTTCTTAATATCAGTACAAAAAAAAAAGTGAAAAATTTTAGATAAATAATTACAAAATTTAAACATTTTATTCAAAAATTTTAATTTTAATTTTTTCCCCTTTTTTTCATGAACCTGAATGTTATATAATAAAAAACTATCAAAATAGTTTCATAATTACAAATTACTAAAAATAATTTACTATTTTCATATTTTATTTTTAACTTTTTGTGAAATTTAATGCTAAATAATATTGAAATTCTCAAAAAAAAATCTTTATATAAATTTTCTATCTTTGGATAGCTTTTTGAATATTCTAACTTTTAATTTTCCGTCATAAAAAATTTTGAATTTTGATGGCCAATAAATCTTTATTTTTATATGAATTTTTTTTTAAAAGTAGATATTGAGTTATATTTAAAAGTGCAGAAAAAAACATTTAAAAAAATAAAATTCTATTCAAAAAGAAAAATGTCTTTATCTTTATTAGAAATTAAAATAAAATTATGCTCTTTTTATTAATTTAATAACTTCCACCTTTCTTTTTAAAAATTTTCCCCCTATTGTTTTTTGTTTTTAAAACAATCAGACAAATTCGTGATGCATTGTTATTACAAATAGCAATCGGAAACTAAGTGTTCGTGATGCATTGAATATAAATCTCGCCACATTTAAAAAGCCTCTTAAAAAGTTTGCTTTCACATATTTTGTTAAACCCACCAAAGCCTCATTTGTTTGTTTGTTAGTTAGTTAGTTAGTTAGTTGGTTGGTTGGTTAGTTAGGTTTTTTTTTTTTTTTTTGTTTTTTTTGGTTTTTTGGGTGGTGTCTAGAGGTATCCCCACTCAACCCACTATAGGCTTGCGCCATACATTCAGGGGGTGGAACTAATCTCCTAGGCCAAGCAAACTTCACTTGTAAACTTGCCTAGCTAAGTTGTCGTGGAATCAATCACTAGACCTCCCTGCATCTTAAAACTTAATCTCCTTAAGAAAACCAGTTGAACCGGGGGGGGGGGGGGGGGGGGAACTAAAACCCCGTTTGGTTGGCAAGAAATCTTGATTTATACAAATAATCTGTTTCCTTATTTTTAAATTTCAGTATTTGGTTGATTTAGAAAATTAATTTGATTACTTTCCTGTATTTATTACAATTTTAAATTTTTTGGGAAATTAATTAGATTCATAAAAATAGGGAAAATAAGCGCAATATTTCAGAATTCTGATTTCTTATTAAAAGTTGTTATTCTAATTACTTTTATTAGAATTTTAGTTCAATACACATATTTTTGACTTTTAATCTAATTTCATCTATTTTTTCTCTTTTAACTCTCATATACCTTTTATTTTTTAAGTATTAGTTATGTGATCTTATATTTTAATTATTATTAGTTTTATTTTTTTTAAAAAAAATTACTTCCGAACTTTTTTCTATTCAATTCATTATTAATTAAAATTAAATACCATGTAATTTTTTATTTTTTGTCATTAAATATTTTGATTTGTGGTTTGATTTCATCCTAAATTAGAATTTTGTTTTAGTTTTAATTTTGCTACTAAATTAACATCATCATCATTCTTCTTCTTCTTCTTCTTCTTCTTTTTTTAATGGAAATATAAGTTTATCTATACATTTGTTGTTAGAATCACCTTTTTCACATTTTTCATCCTATTTATATTTCTTTAATTTTCTTTATATTTTATATTTTTATTTTTATTACACTAATTCTTTATATTTTCTTCATATTTTTATTTCTTTAATATTTATACATTCTTTTTAATTTTAATTATTTATTATTGTAGACATTAATTGTGATAGTACTAATATATAAACTCTTTATAAACTATAATGTATGGAACTAAAAATATTATTACAAAAGTAATATATATTTTTTTGGTTTAAATATTGTTATATATTACAATTGGCAAAATTAATAAATCTAAAATTATATTTTGATTAAAAGACCAAAAAGAATTGTCTCTATCATTAATATAAAATAAAAAGAATAATATGATAGATATACATGCTAAATAAATTATATTTAAACTATATTTGTTATTCAATATTGTATTAATTTTCCAATAGATATTCTTTTTCTATCTAAACACAGATAAATATTCAGAATTCTCAAAATTAAATTATTAAGATTCAAATTCTTTATAAAAGTATTCATTTTCCTCATAATTAAATTTCAAGTATTCATTTTCCCATCTAACTTTACTTTCCTGCCAACCAAATGAGTCATAATGGTTTTCAGAATGATTGCCTTATTCGTTCTATTGACTTTAACAATGTTTATAAAGTTTAATTAAAAAATGAATGATGGCCATTAAGAAACTGATACATGTTAATATAGAAAATAAATAAGATTAGTTTATTTTTTGCTTTTGGTAAAAATATAAAAATAGTCTTTTTATAAAAAAAAATTAAATTTAAAAATTAAATAAGATTAATTTAAGAAAAAGTACTCAAAAAAGATGAAAAATATAAGTTTAATTTTCTTAATTAAATAGAAAAAGTAAAAAAAAAATTGAATTGATCCGTTGGGTTAATTGGGTTTAACCCAACTCAAATATGACCCATAACTAAATGGGTTAGGTTGGGTTATAACCCATTAAATTATAACCCATCAATAATCCATCAATAATTCAACTTATGAGTGATTCAATCCACTCAACTGCCACCCTTTCTCGAAAGGGTTTTATCGACAAGAAATCATTGTTCAACCATAATTTTCAGAAACCATAATACTAGCTGACACTCAATGAAATTAAACAGCCAGTTCATTTAAAAATTCATTGAATGACGCGTTTGCAAGATAAAAAAAAGAAAAAGAAAAAAGAGACAATAAGCACAAACTAGTGAAACAGAAAATCATATTCACTCAATTAGCAGCTTCCAAGATGATAGGGGTGGAGTATTCGCCAGCTTCCAAGTATATGTAATGAACAAAGGCGAATATCGATCCCCTTTAAACGCATCTGCTGAAACAATAGATTCAAGCTCAGCCATATCCTCTGGTGTCAACTTCACGGATAATGCCTTGATGTTGCTATCCAAATGTTCAATCTTGGTGGTGCCAGGAATAGGGGCGACATCATCCCCTTGATGATGAATCCATGCTAAAGCTAATTGGGATGTGGTGCAACCCTTTCTTGCCGCCACCTCCGCAACCCTCTCATACAACTTGTTATTGTGCTCAATATTCTCTTCATGGAACCTTGGGATGCTCTACAAAGATGCAATACAGAGAACCTATTCAATTCAATCCAGATTTTACCAAAAAACATAAATAAACAACACGAAATGAATCATGCGTGAAGCAATTGGATTATATCATATTTGCTGTACTGGAGAGGTCATAATCCCATAAAATGCGAATAGATTAATGGCTAGTAATATTGGCATTCGTTTCCTTTTTTTTTTTTTTTTTGTTTTTGTTTTTGTTTTTTTTTGTTTTTGTGTTATTGTTGGTACTCATTTATCACTAAAAGTATAAATTTTTTTCAATGATCATACTTTTTACGACGAAAGAAAACAAGATAAAGTAATGTACCCATATCATTCAAGATATAGGCACATTAAGATTGGAAGTTATAATGCTTCGATAAGACTAATTAGAAGATTAAAACAAACCCGGCGAAAGTCCTTGCTGCCCATGGTCTCCACTATCTTGGAACCGTATGCGAAGAACCCTTTGCCCAGAGGACTAAATGCAACCATTCCAATACCAAGTTCCCTACACAATTAGAAAGAACTATATTAACCTTATCATCAATAATGCCTTACATGTTAGGTTTATCCTATATTGATTGAACAAGTCGGTTGTTAATTACAAGTGGGAGAGCCTAATGCGACCAATATGTAGAATAAATAAACCAAAGTCATCCATTCTCATTGTTTTACTTGCAACAAATTTAAAAAAAAAAAAGAAAAAAGAGGAGGCAGTTTTCTTTAAAATAATTTGCTTGACTTCCAAGATTGTTTGAGTCGGTTGTTGTTGTTGTTTATTTATTTGTTTTTTTAATGTAATAAGGTCGGCCTCAATGCTTTGTATGTACGTTTGTATTGCTTGCATGTACGCAGCATTTGTTGCATGCATATTTTGGGCTGGATCCATTTGCGAAAGCCATACGGACTAGGGTCTCAGAGAAAACGGAAAGGCCAGAGATCATTACATTGGAAGGCCACACAACCTAAATTTGGCTTTCTTATATTGTTAAGTTGTACGGCCCTTTTTTATGTCCCTCAAATTAAATTACTTAGGCTGCATGTGGATAAATTATTTTTATTTGTAAATAAGAATATTTTCAAATAAAAACAAACTATCCAAACACATTTTTATTTTAAAATTTAGAATTCAAATTTTCCCACTCAAATTCCTCTTACATAATTTTAAAAATTTTTCCTTCCCTCCAAAACACTTTTTCTATCAAAAAATACCCACAAAATTTTTTACACATTCCAATATAACTTTTTCCATTTGCAAATGAAAACTGCTTGTCCACACGCAGGCTTAGACTCCATTGGCAGTTTGTTTCTATTTACAAAAAGTTAATTTTTCTCAAACAAAAATAAAATAACTAAACATATTTTTATTTTAAAATTTAAAATTCAAATTTTCTTACTCAAATTGCTTTCATATAATTTAAAAAAATTTTCCCTCTTATTTTTCCCTCTAAAATACTTTTTCTATAAAAAAAATATTCACCAAAATTTTCACACATTCTAATACAACTTTTTTTTTTTTAAATACATCATTGTCCAAATAGAGCCTGAATGTAGTGCCATGGCCTAAAGTTCTTTCCAAGAAAATATCTGTTTCTTGTTTTGTAAGCTTAAGGTCATAGGCTATAAAATCTAACAGCTTCTTTTGTGCTAGGCTACAGGTCGCATTTGTTCTCTGGGCAATACTACCTCAAACTATTTTGCTTTGAGTGCAAAATGTTTCTCACATCAAATTTTGTTTTATTTGATTTTTTGATCATAATAAGTGGTATCAAAGCCAACAATATCAATTGTTGGTTATTGATTGTAGAGCATTACATTCGTTATCGTTTATGTCAAAATTTGATGGGGTTTTTTGGGAGTGTTGGGGGAGTGGGGGGCGGTGTGGAGAGAGTGAAAGAAGGATGAAGAAATCATTGGTTTTGAAGATTTAGCAGAGACAGAATCACATTTGGCAAAGATGTGAATGCCTGATATCACTTGTGCTTTCCCTAACTTGCAAACAGGCTAAGTTATATTTTTCGGAGAACCTACATTGAGACACCTCTAGAGGGGCACAACTTGTTCAAATATACGTAAGAACAAATATCCAAGGATGTTGATCCAACTACCAAAAGAAGATAACGTCTACCGTTTTTTCAAATCCATCAAACTATTGATATGTCAAATTTTGGTAAAATTTGCACTATTAAAATCATCAAGCAAGCATCGTATATTTTACATAAAGCATATAAAAGTATAGATTGTGTTTGGGAAGATACTATTTTGATGTTGAAAAGGAATTTAAGTTGTATAACATAGTGAATATAAAACGATTGAAAACTATTTTTCTCATTTGTTGGACACAAAAAACGAGATGGAAATTATTGAGTATGTTAATGAATTTTTTGTGAACAAAGTTCTCAATATAGTATCCATGATAGTAAATCATGTTGTAATAGTTATTTTAGAGACTAAGGACTTGTCAGTTTTAATTATTGAAGAATTGTAAAGTTTATTAATGTTTCATGAATAAAAAATTGATGAGATACCTGTATGAGAGAACAAACTAGTGGAACAAATATTTGAACCCCAAGCTGCTAAAATAATAGAAAAAGGAGATTGTTCCAATATTAAATCTAATGCTCAAAGTCAGAATTTTGAGTAGCAAGGCTGTGAAAACCACAAGAATTATACTAGAGGTGGTTATTCTTTTCTACACTAAGATAATTACAACAAGTCAAATGATTATTCACACTCTTTCGGGACTTTTGAAATTCTTCCTTTGAACTGTTTAGGTATGAGGAAGTTGTGAATAAAAATGGATGACAAATTTGACCGAATAAAAGAAGAAGAAAAGATAATTGGCTCCAGAGAGCAAAAGCAGGAAATTATAATGGATGATATTGGGAAAGATAACGAAATTGATGATTTAATCGTTGAAGAAATTATTAATTTGGAGCATTAAGAAAACTATGATATGGTTAAAAAAGATACTGTTGAAAGTAAAGAAAATTATGAAGAATCAATTAAATTTTTTTAAAAAATTCAAACCTTGTTCAACATGACGTGTAAAGAAAAAAGGGAAGACCATTTACAAGTTAATGTCATGCATAGTTTATATGATAAAAGAAATTAAAAAAAAAAACAAATCAAACACATGATAATATTATTGAAGTAGCTTTTAACAAAACTTTGGTTTAAGAGAAGTAATTTAAGATGGGCAATATGTGAAACAAACCAAAGCCATCCATTTTCTTTGTTTTGCATAATTGCATGCAACAAATTTAAAAGAAAAAAGAAAAGAGGAGGAATTTTTGTTTCGACTTCCAAGATTGTTTTTATTTTTATTTCTTTTTGGGTCTTACAAAGGCGACTTTTTAAGTGGATGTTTGTGTTGGTTGCTTGTAGGAAGGTGAGTTGCATGCATTTTTGGGTTGGGGTGTGATATGAAAAAGAAAAGCCTGAAGTCATTACATTTTAAAGGACAGACGGGTTATATTTTGTTTTCTTATATTGCTAGGTCATACGGCATTTTCTTATGTCTCTCGAAATAAATCAGTAATTAGCTAAGTGTTATGGGCTAAAGATCTTTAAAAAAATATATATATGTTCCTTATTTTATGATTCTAGAGCCATAAACTATAGAGTAAATTATTTTTTTTGTCGATATACTTTTGAATTGTCCTAACTTTGGTTATCATAATTTTTTTTGGTCTCACTTTTGGTTACTCAACTAGTGAAAGTATTCTAAAGTTAGTCACTCCATCTATTACCTCCATTAAGTGTTGACGGATGCCCATTTTTATTGGGCAAAAAAGTCATTTCATATTCAAAAAACATTATTTATTTCTTTTTCTTCTTCTCTCTCCCTTTTCTTTTCTTTTCTCTTAGCTAACTATTTTCAAATCGTCAATTAAGGAAACATTCTATAATCAAAGAATGGATGGAATGATCTACAAAAGAGCAAAGCAATTCAACTGTAAGGAGAGGAAAGAAGGCAGAAGGCTCTGAAAGAGGTTTCCAATGACTAGCTCAAGTCTCCCTCCCACACTACAACCACGACGAGGCACACCCAACCACAACCACAGTCAACAATGACACAACCACAATCACAACCCATCCAACACATAGTCACACAAAGCAAACAAAAGAAAATAAAAAAAGGACACAGATCTCAAAAACCCATTCATTTCACACATCTCCACCACTATAGATTTCAAAACCCATTCATTTCACTACAAATTTCCAAGAACCCACAAAAGAAAATCAAAAAGGACACAGATCTCAAAACCCATTCATTTCACCATGAATTTTTTCAAATTTCCAAGAACCCACAATAGAAAACCAAAAAAGGAATAGATTAAGAGGGTGCCTGGTTGGGGGAAGGAAATGGGAAAGGTAGTAGAAATAATAGTAGTGGGAAATGATAGTGGGGTCTTTCATTATAATTCTGTTAGGTGGTTTGTGTTGGGGAATAGGAATTATTACTAATAATGATGGTTGGTTTGTGTTGGGAAATAGAAATGATTATAAATTAATTGTAATAATTAGTATTAATTAATTAGTTATTATTATTTAATTATTTATTATAATATTAAATTAATTAATTATTAATAAAATATTATTTATTAAATTAATCTTAAGTAATTAATTAATATTATCAATTAATTATCAATTAATTAATATTAATTATACATTAATTATAATAATTAATATTAGTAAATAAGATTAATTAATTGTTAATTATAATGTTAAATGAAAATAATTAATCATACCTTAATTATAATAATTAATATTAATAAATAAGATTAATTAATTGTTAATTAAAATATTAAATGAAAATATTAAGTAAATGAATGATTAATTAAATTAATCTTAATTAGTTAATTTATTATTACTTAATAATAATAATAAGTTAATAATAAATTAATTTATACTAATTATAATAATTAATTAATTAGTATTAATTATAATAAATAATATTAATTAATTGCTTAGTATTAGTTAATTAATTAGTTAGTAATAATTAGTCATTAATTAATATTATCAAAAATCGTTTAATAAATTAATTATACATTAATTATAATAATTACTATTAATAAATGAGATTAATTAATTATTTAATTCATAATATTAAGTAAATGAATGATTAATTAAATTAATCTTAATTAATTAATTAATTATTACTTTTAATAATAATAAGTTAATATATAAATTAATTAATATTAATTAATTAATTAGTTAGTATTAATTAATTATAATATTAATTAAAAACAAAGAAAGCATTCCCTTGCTTTCATACCCCCAAATATTGGGGGGTATGAGGGATTACCCAATACGGGGTAATCAATTTCCCCATCTCCATTCTATTCTCTCCTTCTAGACAGGGGGAATGGAATGATTACCCAAAAATCCATTCCATTCCTCCCTCTAAGCGCCCCCTAAGAGTACCAATAGTCCCATATCCATGAACAATTTATGGCACACAATCACACACAAAAAGACATGTACTAAATTTCATGGATACCAATCAGTCGAATTTTTTGTACTTCCCTTAGATTCCTAAAACCCCTCATAATCCCTTTTCCAATGTCATCCCACTTGGCTACAACCCAAAATTCGACCCAGTGAATGTACAGTGTGGGGTTAGAGTGTTTTTTTTTTTTTTTTAATAGTGAAGGTTGTGATTGTGGCAAGGGAGGACGAAGAAGAAGAAGAAAAGGAAGAAGAGAGAAGGAAAGAAAAGGGAGAGAGAAGAAGAGAAAAGGAAAGAGAAGAGGAAAGGAAAGAAAAGGGAGAGAGAAGAAGATAAGGAGAGAGAAGAGGAAAGGAGAAAGAAGAAGACAAGAAAAGGGCAAAGGAAGGAAATGACTTTTTTGTCCCATTAAAATGAAATTCGTTAATACTTAATGACGTATTAGATGGAAATGATCGACTTTAACACTTTAGTAACTAAAGGTAAGACCAAAAAGTATAATAACCAAAATTGAGACAAACCAAAAATATAGTGACTAAATATATAATTTATTTTAAACTATAAAAGCCAGTCAGGTTCTTTTTTATGAAATGCCACATGACCCTTTTGTTTTATAGTTAATTCTGTTTTGAACTATATATATTATTTGAGTGCAAAAATTTTCTCTCTAAATTTTGTGATATTTGATTTTTTTCATACTAACATTATTAACGCTTATAATTGATACCAAAACCCAATTCAAATATATCTTAACAATGTTGGGCATGCTAATTAATAAGTGCATGTGACTCGAAGTCTATTTGTTGCTTGAATTAGCTTTTGAAGTGGCCAGGTTATAAACAATAAATTTAAATGAGAAAAGAAGTTCAAGTTCTCTAATCAAGTCCTAAACAAATTTACATTGTGGAACTAATTGTTTGGATGACTCACCGGCATGTAGGAATAACTTCTTCTTCAGAATCTCTAGTCCACAAGGACCATTCTAGCTGCACTGCAGTTATAGGATGAACAGCATGAGCCCTTCTGATTGTTTCTGGTGAAGCCTCAGATAGACCTATGTATTTTATTTTGCCCTCTTCAACCAGTTTCTTCAGAGCCCCAATCTGTGTAAGTTGCATAATTTTGGCAAGAAGAGAATATTAGGTTAAAACAAGCCAAAAATAATTTATCAACTAGCTCTCCTAAAATAGGAATATTCAAAAAAATTTAATTCAATCATCAAAGTTGATAATATAATTATGAAGTCAAAGATAACTAGGGAGACAATTTATAATTTAGAAAATACGGCCTATTTATATAATTGGGGGCAAAAAAAAATTATGTGATTAATTTCTTGTATTAAAAACAAAGATACAACCAATATATGCATGTAATATTTTTTCCCTGATTTTAGGAAAAACCAGTACCAATGGGTTCAATTATTCCACTAAGTCATGTATTTGAAAGATCATTTAAGGATTGTTAAATCCGATTAGGGCATCCAGAAACGTAGACTTTCAATATGATTTAGTGAAAAAAATTGAATATCTTAATTTATTTTGATTATTGTAGGAAGAGCAGTTAAAATTAAACTAATAAGATTAAATTGAAACTTTTTAAACATTTGAAACCAAATGAAGATTTTGGACCAAATTAAGGAATGATTGGCAGTAATTTTCACCCAAACTTTCAAAGTTAACAAATAGACAAACAAGAGAAAGTAATTAACTAAATAGCATGAGAATTACATATCTTTCACCTAAGCAATTGAAGACACCTACAGATGCATAAGACTTCCTAGCCAATCCAGCAAAGCTGGTACAACTGCGAAAATGAATGGGTAAATAAAACTAAAATAAAAGTGCAGTTAAAGATTTCAATTTCAAGAACACGCATACATTTGAAGCAATGCCTAATTAAACAAAAGATTGACCAATACTTAACAAGGCCCGGCTGGGTACAAATTTGTCATAGAATACAAAGGAAGAACACTCAAATGTTAAAATAGAATTATTTCCACTTTTTTTGGTTGAGTTTTAGTAATCTGAAATTTTGTTTTTCAATTGAGCTATTATGGAGAGGGATAGCTAGCCATCGTGATATACTCCTTTATCCAGACAAATAAAGAAAGGTCCATTTTAACCTTTTTTATTTCCCTCACAAACAAGAGTCCATTTTAGAATAAAAATCCTAAATTGATTATTAATAATAATAACTTTGAATGTAAATATGTACAGTTCAAAATTAAAAACTAAAAATAAAAATAAAAATTTATATATTTAATGATATATTAAAAATATGGTACTTTATAATTGAACAAAAAGTTATACTTATTTAAAAGTGAACTTTTGTTTTAAGAAAATCGATAGTGTATTAAGTAATTTTAACATGGGGTAATTTTATAAATAACAAAAATAACTCATATGCTCAGTGCAGCAGAGTTACTCATTTGCTTAAATAGACAACACATATAAGATTCCTTAAAACTCTAATAGAGTCACACAAAAGAGCAAGTATTCCAACTGGTAACTAGAAAGCTGAAAATATTGCAATATTATTATTATTATTATTTTTTTGGGTAGAAGATTTTATCATTAATTGAAAGTTTCGCCACACAGTAGAAATATGAATAATGAGAAATAGAGTATCAATGTCATTATCTTAACCTAAAATTATATACCTACATCTACCAATAGATATTGAACAAAACTTGGAAAACCATATAAAAAGTACAAACCGTGATTTCAATGGGAATCCGTGTATCAATCCGATGAACATAGTAGAGATCGATATAATCAACATCCAAACGCTTCAAACTAGCCTCACAGGCTTCCCTCACATAATCTGGATCACCACAAATTTCCACGCGCCCATCTTCTTCAAGTTTCAGACCAAATTTAGTGGCAATTTGTACCCTTTCCCTTGCCACCCCCTTCAACGCCTTCAAACACAAAACATAAAACAATGAAATTAGCAAACATAGTCAAAAAATTTCCCCATAACACTATTTATATCCATCTTCTTTTTTTTTTTTAGATAAATTGAGCTAAAAAAAAAAAACTATAGTATTTTGTGACTTATGATGTTTTGTTTTTTTGTTGTTCAAATGACGTTTTCTATAAATAGGCTTTACTACTTTGCGATGGAAAACAGATATGAATTCTAGAATTAGTCTAATTTAGTGGTAGAAATTTTTTGCTTTTCTATTATGCATCAATGGGTTTGGTGCTAAGATTGAATAGTACCTTGCCAATTTCGGTTTCATTAGAAGAAGGGCCATAGAATTCAGAAGTGTCGAGAAAAGTGATGCCGCTATTGATGGCATGGTGGATGAGTTTGGTCCTCCCTTCCCCAGACTTTGGAGGACCATGGTTACCTGCAATTCCTGTGCAACCAAGGCCTTGGGCTGAGACTTCTAAGCCCTGTGAACCCAGCTTGATTCTCTTCACATCTGTCGCCATTTTCACTGAATACTTTGTTCAACCTGGATTAGTTTGATAGCCCATGTCTGGATTTCACTTTAGTTTTTGTAGATGTCCAAGAAAAGTGAATAAGGGTTATTTAATTTATTCATGTTGTGAATCTCAAGGAATTATGTACATTAAAAAATCTGCCAAGTTTCAGGCTTTTGTCCCCGTAAACGCACAAGGTAATTAAATGAAAACGGGAAACAATGTTTCAGAATGAAACAGGACATACTACATTCACGACTTGTGAATCGCGGCAAAAATATAAAATTATTTAAGTATAAAATAATAATAAATAACTTTATTTTAATATATCTCATGAATATAATTTTTTACTATAAAAATTTATTAAAAATATTATTATTTTTCCAATTTTCACAAATGCCGGGTGGCCTTTCAAATGAGCCTACTCCAGAGAAGTTTCCCATGAAATCTCTTGAATTTTTTAAAGTTTCGTTGGTTTGACATAAACAGAAGCATCTCGTCTACTTTGCTTTATGTTTTATTCCACTATTACACTTCTTTTAAGAGAAAATTTTTGTGATACATTGCTAACACATCAATGTACGTATATTAGTGTAGGCCATTATATAAAAGCCAGCTGTAAATTCCATAGACTTACTTTTAAAATTTCAAAATAGTTTTACCTTTGATAAAAATAGTAGAAGATGGGGTAGAGCCAGTAAAAGTTAGAGTAGCATTAGAAACAGTGAAAATTTTTGGCACTTCTTAAATTATACTTGTAGCAAATCGTCCATCCTAATATGCGTAAACATGAAAATAAAATAGAAATCAATATTTCAAAAATAATATCACATTAACTGAAATAATTGCAACCATGTACTATCGTTTCTAGTTAGAGAAAAAATAGAAAAAAGATAACAATGATGACAAATTATTAATATATGTTGTTTATGAATTGAACCAATATTAGAAAGAAAGTTTTATAATGCATTAATGCCTATGAACTGCTTGCATTTTAAGATTATTTACTGAAAACATATTAAAACATAAATTAAGAGCAAGGTTAGAGTAATTAAGATCGTGAAATTGTAGAGAAACGGAAGAAAATAGAAGAAAGAGAGTAAGAACTTGGAAGCACAAAATAGGGTGGATTTTTTTTTGTGAATTTTACAAAATCGATGTGTGTATTTAAAATGTATTTTGAATTAAATTATACATATTAGCAGGAATGAATTGGTTATATTAGATGTAGTAATTGTGAATTTAGAAATATAACTACCAATGAAATAATATTGTGTAATAAATTAGAAAAAAAATATAATCCACTAGAAGAAATCGCTTCAATGTTGTTAAAAGTATACTTAGATTAAAGTTAGTGTAAACATGTGGTCATGGTATTTAGCTTTTTATGTGTGTTACTTTAACTTTTAATTGTGGTAGCTACTTTATTGACTATGGTATTTAAATCTTTGATTGTAATACTAGTCAATATAATTGTGGTATATTGGAATTCAGTCATAGTATATAGTGCTTTGTTCATGGTATTTTGACCTTCAAATATAGTGTATAAATAATTCACTTGGTATTTAGATGCATGATTGCAATGCTAGTCAATATAGTTATTATGTACAATAGAATTTGGTCACGACACATTGTGCTTTGACTATGGTGTTTTGACTTTCAACTATAGTGTGTATGTGTTTGGTTATAATATTTAGGTTTTTGATTGAAGTGCTAGCCAAGATAGTTATGTACACTAAAATTTGGTCCTTGTACATAATGCTTTGTTTATAAATTCTATAACTAGTCGATATATGTACATTGGTTGTATAGTTATTTAGTTATCATTCATATTTATTACTCACTTCATTTCAAAAAAAAAAAAAATCACTTTAGTTTAGGTACAAGTTTTTACTAATTATTAGGTACAACTCATTTAATGCACAACTAAATGTATAAATTTACATTTTTATCCTTACTTTTTAATTTTGAGTATACATATATTATTAGGAAGGATATTTTAAGAATTAATTTAAAAGTATATTCTTTTTTTGGGGACAAGAAAAAGTTTCTAAAGTTAACTCTTTTTTTTTTTGGAATAGAGGGAGTATGTGCTAAGTACTAGATTCTAAGTGGCCAATACCATTATAAAAGCCAAGCACTGTTGAATAACTGCCAAATATTAGATACTAAATAAATAGTACAACTGTATAATATTCTAGCTAGTGCCATTAACAAAGGGCCGAGTTCTAATGAGTAATTGTCAAATACCATATCTTTAGCATTTAGTACCAATATATAGTAATAACTCAATACCACCAATGGATAGCGGCCAATTACCAAATATTTAGTGTTAATACCATTATAGAGTACCCCAATACCATTAACAAATAGCCAACCACCAGTGAGTAATGTCTAGTGTCACATACTTAAGATCCAAAATACTATTATGTAGTATCCTGGTACCACCACTAAAGAGTCGAGTACCATTAAGTAATTGCTGAGTGCTAAGATATTAAGCATCTAGTACTATTACATAGTACCCCAATACTACTGACAAAGGCCCAAGTATCACCAGTGAGTAACTGTTAAATGCCAAATACTAAACATTCATTACTACTATACAGTATCCTAGTACCACCAACAAAAGGTCAAGTATTAGTGAATAATTGCTAAGCATTAAGTTTTAAGTGTCCAACACCATTCTATAATACCCTAGTATCAATAAGGATATTTCAAGACAATAAGTGGGACACAAACATGCAAAGATTATAATGCTTTTTTTTTTCTTTTAAATGTATTTGGCTAAGTCCAATTTCAGAAAATGGTTAAGGTTATAGTTAAATTACTTCTTACATCATACATCAGTCTTAATCCATTAGAAAACAATACTATATAGTTAGTTTAGATTGTTGATAACAAACGATAACAATAAATCCAAGAAGCCAACTAATTTAGCAGGTGCTTGGTTAGGGGGAATGAAATCAGTTAATGAGATTCATTCCGTTATTTGTTATTTGGTTGGAGAAAAAAGGAATAGAGTTCAGTAATGAATGTAAAAATTCGGGTAATCATTAATTACCTACCTTCCCCCTATAATCATTGATTACTTAAAACTCAGTAATCATTTTCATTCTGTTATTCTAATTTTACCCTCAATACCAAACAATCATCATTTTTCTTACTTTACTTTCTCTCTCATCATTTTCTCATTCCACTTTCTCTCTCTTCCCACTCCTCCTCTTTCTCTCTCATCCATAATCACTATTACTTTCTCTCTCATTATTTTTCTCTCTCATTATTTTCTCTCTCATAATTTTTCTCACTCTTCCTTTCTCATCCTTTTTCTCAATCTATTTTCTCTCTCATCCTTTTTCTCAATATATTTTCTCTCTCATCCCTCACCACTCTCACTTTCTCTCTCATCATTTTTCTCACTTTAATTTCTCTCTCATCCTTTTTCTCAATATATTTTCTCCAATCCCTCTCACTATTACTTTCTCTCTCATCATTTTTCTCAATATACTTTCTCTCTCATCCCTCTTCACAATTCATTTTCTCACTCTACTCTCTCTCACTCCTCTCCACTATTACTTTATCTCTCATCATTTTTGTAACTCTACTTTCTCTATCATCAATTTTCTCTGTCCTCTTTCTTATTACTTTATAATGTTATTTTTTAAATATATTTATTAATGAGTGTAAAATTTGAATTTTGACTTATTCCTATTCTCATAATTGAATTGAACGAAACACCATCATTCACATTAATATCCATTATAGAGTTTAAACCAAATACTAATAATGCAATAAGGATTCCCATTATGATTGACCACCTGAATGAATCCCATTGTGATTTCCATTGAAGAATTCGAACCAAGTGCCCCCTTAGTGTAGGAGTTGGTCAGTTTCTTTAGGTTTTTTGCAATAGTAGAGACAGAAGGCAATAGAGGCCGCAGATATCAAAAGAGAGAGACTATAATAGTTGCAAGGAATATGCAGGCATTTTTGTGTGATTCTTTTAGAGACGGGTCTGAGTATATTTCTTTGACTGGCATAATATTTTGAGGTGCCCTTTGGGGAAAATAATTATATTTTGAAGAAGATACTCACTAAGTGTACTTTTAGGAAAGAAAATAGAAGATGACCAGATGGAACAGTTGTAGGTAAGAAAAGTGACATTTATTTTTTTTCCCCCAAAATCACCATTACAAAAAAAAAAAAAAAGACTTCATTTTTTCTATTGGTACTAAATGAGTTTAGAAGATATTATTGAGAAAACGACATGAGTGTAGACAACAATAATACAAAGAAGAACTAAATCATCTTTTCTAAATTATGGAGCACTCATGGCCACTTGTAGTCATGAATGAAATTAGTTAAACAAATTAGTTTTATGGGGGTAAGATTAGTTGGGTGGTAAAATAAAAAGAATTGTAATTAAGAGTTCATGGGTTCAAAACCTCTCACCTGTCCAAATGAAAACAAAGTTTTTCTATATTTGCCATTGATATAAACTTAATTTGTAAATTGATCATGTGTGTGTTTCAATTTATTGTTTGTTATTACTTTTATATGCTTAAATAGTCCTATCTATAATCATAACAAATGCATTACAGTTAGAATACTTGGTAAGATAAATAGTGTTACATGAGTCATATATAGTACAAGTAGTGAGTTTTTTACCCCATGTATTATAATTTAGAAACTAATAGGGGAGATTGTGTGTTTGTAACAAAGTAGGGACTTCCCATTCTTGGAATACGAACTCCATTGTGTGTGTATATATAGATATTTTGACTATATTTATAACCCTTTTAAAAAAAAGGTGTATAGATTTTGCATTTGATGAATGTGAATTTAGTACAACATTAAAAAAAAGAAAAGATATGGACAGAGTCAAAAAAAAAAAAATGAATGCTGACTCAATATAAATTTTTATTTGTACGACAATGTTGTAACTTATTTGAACTTTGTACTAAGTTTGCTTTTCAAAAAAGGTTATAGATAGGGTCAAGAAAATGAATGGAAATTTAGTACAGAGTTCAAAAATACAAAATTATAGTGAGTCAAATGTGAACTCAATACTCTAGTACCAAAATAATAATAATAATAATAAAGGGCTACACCTACATTGAAAATGGCAAACCCTTTCTGCCCTTCAATTTTGTCGCCTCTCAAACAGTGAGTTGCTATGCTCTTCCTTTATTTTCCACCGTTTGATTTCCATCGCAAAAGACCCATGGTCTGCTAGTGTTTGTTTCACTACTGGCATTTATCTATCGTTGCCTCATCATCACTATGTCACAATAGCCATAAATCTTACGAAAGTAGTCAGAGGACAAAGTAGCTCTTCGCGTTAATCCGGCCAAACCCTCATCACCACTTGCAGGCAATAATTTTTTATCCATAGTTTTTTGGGAAATATTTATTTATATTAAGTTACCATATTATGGACAATGTATTTTTATTTTTATTTTTATTTTTTAAATACTTTTGTATATGGGAAAAAAATATGTAAGAACATTAATTTTTATGTGATTAGAATCTTAAAATTATAGAATGAGGAAACACCCAAAATCGTCCTCTACATTTCACCAAATAATCTTTTTCATCCTCCACTTTTAAAACGGGAACAAATAGTCCTTCAAATTTTAAGAACCAAAATTTGAAGGAAAATTTCAGGACTAAACGTTCCCGTTTATGAAATTTTATGACTAAAAGTTCCCGTTTATTTCACAAATAGTATCAAAAGTTTTGATTTATGAAATTTGAAGGACTATTTATTCCCGTTTTAAAAGTGGAGGATGAAAAAGATTATTTGCTGAAATGTGGAGGACGATTTTGGGTGTTTTCTCTTATAGAATTTGGGGATAGAATTGTGTCAAATAAAAAAAATAGTTTCTAAAAAAAGAAAAGAAAAGAAAAGAAAAAGTGAGATAGTATAATTGTCCTATACTTAGAGTGTAATTCCCACATTGAAGTTGTGGTGCTTACATGGATTTTGTTATTAACTTATCCTAAAATAAGTGCATTTGTATGTTTGTGCTATTTTAAAAAAGTGTGGTACAAAGACACTCATTTATATATAGGAATACTGTGTTATTCTTAATGAACATGGGGTTGTGTTACTGCATATGGTAGTTTAGTAATTAAGTTTTGAGTATATTATCTCACTAATTAAGCATAGTACTAGAAGTATTTGATTAAATATATGCTATTGATTACAAATTATATATGTATGTGATTATATGATTTTAGATCCCTTGATCATTCATTGTTATTATGTAATTGCCATTTTGCTAACAAAATACCAGAAGTATGTTATCAACAGTAGATCCCTTAATCATTCATTGTTATTATGTAACTGTAGTTTTGTTGCTCGTGGATATTCAGTAATTTTATCCTCGAATAATTGAGAATATAAATAATATAAAATTTAATAAGTTCATATAATTATTGAAATGGAGGTACAAAGCAAAGCATGTAATTACATCCTCTCTTTTGTCTTGGCCTATATTGAGGAGGTGAAATAATTTTAACCCGGAGTTGTGATATCATATATTCTCCTCTAGTGGCCAAATATACTTTAATTATTAAGGAAAAGTTAACATATGATGAATGGGTTGACTTGATACATACAACTATTGCAATTGATATGCACATGTTTAAGTTGAACATTATTTTCGCCAACTGTGCTACATAGACGGTTGCGATAGATATAATGCCACAAACATTACAAAGGGTGATAATTTGAAAATAGGGTATGAAATTGTTAGACAGTGTGTTGGATATTGTGTTTAAATATATGCGGAGAAAGACCTAATCCTAGCCTTGCACTAAGTCGGCAGTCTTTTGTTTTGCTATATATTTAACAATGTCCCACATTTGAACCTGATGAACTCATTGCCATTATATATTTCGTTTGTCCATAGACAAGGAGATTTTGTACGTTGGACTTGGTATGTAAAGTGGTGAGCGGGGAGAACTCTTGCATATTATTCCCACATCTCCCCATTAAGTTTTACTGCTCAACAAGCATATCATTTCAAAAAGAAGTCAACTAATCAAGTTTTTGAGCCAATTGATTAATGTGACATTGGGAATAACAATTCTAACTCTTATGAACAAAAAGACAATGTCATTGTTGATGGATTTATTCTAAGGAACAAATCATCTAGTTCACCATCAAATAATGAAGAGAATCCTGAGTTAAAAGATATGGGTCCAGTCTATGATTTTGAAAGTAATTGTGATGGTAGTCGCAATGTAAATTTTGCAGAGGGAAACACCCATTTAAGGGAGAAGTGACATGATCGAGTTTATACTCCAAGGGTTTTGGCTTTTTTCAATGATATTGGAGATTTATTTAATAGTAATCCACTGATCAAGGTGATAAAGAATTCATCCCTATCTGGAGTAAAGAAAACAAACAAATTTATTTAGATTTGCATTTTGAAGACAAAAAAGGCAATTACTATGTGGTCTATGAGTCACAATAGATAGTTCAAGGTTATAGAGAGCAAAAGTAGTATGTGAGTAGCCAAATGCAAGTTTGATGAAGAAGCAGGGATTAGTGGAGACAGTCATCCACAAGAGCCTAGGTTGTATGTGGTGTGTCGATGCAATTTAAAAAACACCTATGGAATGTGATAGATAACAAAATAGGTAATGAAGCACAATTGCCTTAATACTAATCAAACAAGCCACCATATAAATATGAGTTTCGCAATTGTTGCCACCAATATAATACATGCTATGGAGGTAGATTATTGTTATGCAATGAGAAGTATTTTAAAGGAGATTAAAAATGCTATATAGTATTTCTTACAAAAAAACCTAAGCATGGATATCGAATAGCCAATGATTTTGTATATGACAATTAAAAAGAATCAATTGTTGCATTGCCTAGATACATGGAAACATTTGAATTATCTAACTCGAGAAATATAATACAATGGCTCTATCATCCAAGTAGTAGAGAGGGGTTGAAAATTTTCAAATATGTGTTTTGAATATTTGATCTAATAGTTGAGACATTTCACAAGTGTAGACTTACGGAGTTCATACTAGGGTAAATTATTTGTTGCAGTTACACATGATGTCAAGAACTATGTTCTGCCATTAGCTTTTACAATTGTAGATGAGAAGACAATTGAGAATTGGAGATGGTTCGTGGAACAACTTAGAGTATTTGTTGCAAGTGATAAGTACCCAACCCATGTACTGCTAGATAGACACAAAGGAATAATAAATGCTAAACACATAGAAGAGTGAAAGAAATTAATCATACATCACAAGTTTTGGTTGGGGCACATGAGGAGCAAAGTTGAAGAGTTTAGTTTGGACTCTCAACAGTGCGTGACAAAAACACAAGTGGAAAATATTTCGACCTAAACTAAGAAATCTGAGCACTAAGAGCTAGACATGCTTTTTTGAAATTGACAAGAATCAATGGTGTCTTATGTATGATAGAAATTATAGGTGAGGTACCCTAACTAACCATGTTTCAAAAAGTTATAACAATATTTTGCAAAAGGCTAGACATTTACCCATTAAGGCTTGAGTTGATATTACTTTCCATCAGACAATTCATCTATTCAGAGATAGCAATCAAGAAACTCATCAATGTACATATGATTTGTTGAGTTGCATATGGAATAGTTCAAGATAGCATAACTTCACAAAAGCATGATGTTATTGAGTTCGACTATACTAATAAAGTGTACAAAGTCTTTACAAAATGACATATGGATGGCAAGAGTGGGCACACCCATACTATGAAATATTACAGCCATGTTTGTTCGTGTGAGAAATGGTAGATGTACATATTACCTTCTTCACACATATTGGCTATTTACAAGTTTTGAAGAGATGATCCATTTTCCCTTATTCATCAAGTATAAACTATATATACATTCATAGACAAGTATTCAAGGAAGTTCACTCCTATTCTACATCCTAACTAGTAGCGAAGACATGAATGTGAGCTCAAACAGATAATAGTTGGTTTTTTACCCAAAAGTAGGATCGAGTTCATGTTAGATGAATAAACAATGAAATGGATAAAAGATATCTAGTGAACCCCTAGATGCGGAAATTGCAATAAAATCATACATAATAGAAGAAATCGCCCAAATTTATAACTGAAAGTTGGATTTGATGTTTACTAACATGGCCCTAATTATTTTTAAAATTTTTGAAAATTTTCCCCAATGTTGTTAATAGGGAGTATTGAGAGATTATGTTGAACTTATGTGAATATTGAATTCAATATTGTAAAATTGATATTATTTTGAGTTTAGTTAGCATTTGATGCATTATGTTGTTGTAATGATAAAATGCTATGTTTAATTGCAGTTTTGAAATAATGGGAAACTGTCATTATTAATGGGGGGCTTTAACTTCAAATAAGGGGGAATGGTTGAATTCATTTTTGCAATATCAATGTTGGACTAGTTTATGCCTTCTTAATTTTATTGTAGATATGCGGGAAACATTACTCTTTTTTTTTTTGCTAAATTTCTAGTCTTGTATATTGATAGGTATGATTGAGTATGAGTACCTCGATACACAATTTATATTCGGGTTCACTTATAAATGACCTACTGTTTTACATAACTGGCATAGAGTATCAGCCATATTCAATGGTTATATTTTAGATTGCCAACTACAAATTAGATGGTGCAATGTGAAGCTCAATACATACTATTAGCTAGATTTGAGGGCATCGTATAATATGGACACATTTAAATTAACCATGCACTCAAATGAGCCCACCCCATAGAAGTTTCTCATGCAATCTCTTGAATTTTATAACGTTTTGTTGGTTTTACATAAATGGAAGTATCTCGACTGCTTTTATTTTTTATTTTATTCCATTATTACACTTTTTTTTAAAAAGGACAATGTTAATGATTTTGGAAAATTTTATTGGGAAAAAAAAGGTGAGTGAGGACAACAACAATACAAAGAAGAATTAAATCATCTTTTCTAAATTATGGAACACCTATGGTCATGAATAGGACTCAGTTAAACAGATTAGTTTCTATAGTGAAAGTTGGGTTGGATGATAAGGTGAAAAAGATTATAATTAGGAGTTTTCATATTCAAAACCTTCCTATTGCCCCCCCCCCCCCCCCCCCCCCCAAAAAAAAGAAGGTTTTTTTGTCTCTGCCATGGATATAGACTTAATTTATAAAGTCAAATTATAGTTCTATCTATAATCATAACAAAGTATTATAGTTAGACTAAGTAAAATAAGAAGTTTTACATGGAGTTTAGTGGAATTTGTCTTACCTATATTCATAATCTAATGTGTTAGGGTTAAACTACACAATGAAATAAGTAATGTTACATTGAATTTGGTGGAAATTTATGGACAAGTGGCCTTGAACTATTCCTAGCACTAAATGAATTCCATTGTAAAGAGGTAGACTTTGCTTGAATAAGGACTAAGGTTAATGATTCATTTGATTAATATGAGTCATATAGTACGAGTAGCATATTTTCCTCATGAAATAGTCTAATGGATTTGAATCATTGTTAAAACATAATATTTAAAAATGACAATAGTAGCCGACACTTCATGAAAAAGCATAGACAGTTCATATTCAAGCATAGATGTGATTATCCGTTATACTATTGTGTGCGCACCTTTTGTGACTCATTTTCTCAAAATGATAGAATCCATTTAAAACTTCAACAAAACGACATCTTTTTAAGTAGATAGGACACGACAAATACGTCATAGTAGAATAGAAAACCCAAACTAAGTTAAACAGAAGAAAGGCAGATATCTTTCCAAGAGGAGAGGGGTGGAGTATTTGCCAGCTTCCAAGTAAGGGCCATGAAGAGCGGTGGATATCTGTCTCCCTTAAATGCATCAACCGAAGCAATAGATTCAAGCTCAGCTATCTCCTTTGGTGTCAAGTTCACGTCTAATGCCTTGATGTTGCTATTCAAATTTTCAATCTTTGTAGTGCCAGGAATGGGAGCAACATCATCCCCTTGATGAAGAACCCATGCTAAAGCTAATTGGGATGTGGTGCAACCTTTTCTTGCGGACACTTCCGCAACACGCTCATACAGCTTGTTATTGTGTTCAATATTCTCCCTGTGGAACCTTGGGATGCTCTATAAAGATAGCAATGTTAAACATATTCAATTCCAATCCAGATTTTACAACAAAACAAAAATTAGCTGGATTGAATGGAACTATTTGGTGAACAAAACAAAACAAAACAAAACAAAACAAAAAGCATGTAGGGAATCATGGAGCAATTGGAACATCATATATATTTAATTGGTGACCTTTTCTATTAGAGCAGTTGGAAAGGTCATAATGATCCTTCTCTCCTCCAACCCCCACCTCTCCTCTCTCCCCCCCTCCCTCGGCCCATGTACACACAGGCAAAGATAGAAAACAAGAATAGATTAATTAATGCATTAAGATACAAATTATAGTGCTTTATAAGACCAATTGTGAAAAACAAACCCAGCGAAAGTCATCAGTTGCCATGGTCTCCACTATCTTGGCACCGTAGCCGAAAAACCCTTTGCCTAGAGGACTAAATGGAACTATTCCAATTCCAAGTTCCCTGAACAATTAAAAGGAATCATTAATAAACTCATCATTTATGTAATGGTTGTATCCTACCTACATGGAAACAGTTGAGTTCAAATAAAAAAGTGGAAGGAAGGCTATTACTACTCATAATAAAATAAGTAGATTCTCTCCATGACTAATATAATATTTACATAGCTTTTGATTACAAAAGATTTAGAGTGACTTTAGACTTCTGCCATATAAACATTAAATGAGTTACTGAGGTGGTGCTTGGTTCATCAATGAAAAGATAATGGGAGGGATAGTATACTATAAAAGTAATGGATATTTTACATAGATATTACTATTAATACTAATATTTAGTTTACTTAATATATCAAGTTCAAAATGGATAAAAAGCTCTATTTTATCCACATTATTAATTATGTTTTCAATATATTATCACTCATAAACTACTACAATGATTTATAAAGAAATATAATGATAGAAAAAAAAGAAAGAGAATTAAAAAGGAAGAGAGAGAAATAATAAAGAGAGATAAGAGACAAACGAAAGAGATACGAAAGAAAAAAGAAAAAGATGAGAGAAAGAGTAGGAAAAGAATAGAGATGAATAGGTAGAGAGGTGAGAGTGAAAGAAAAATGACAAATAAAGGAGATGAGAGAGAAAAAGAAGAGAGAGACATGATAGAGAAAGAGGAGTGAGAAAAACAAGGATAAGACAAAAGAGAGAAAAAATGAGAAAGATGTGAAAAAAGGAGATGAGAAAGATGTGAGAGAGCTAGAGGGGCGAAAAAAAATAGGAATAAGAGAGAAGAGAGAAAACTAAGAGAGATATGAGATAGAAAAATAGTAGAAAGAGATAAGAAAAAAAATAGGAGTCAAAAGAGAAGAGAAAGAAAAACAGTAAAGAGGGGTGATAGGTAAGAAAGTGTTATAAAGAAAATGGATGAGAAAGAAAGAAAAGCAAGAGAGAAGAGAGAGAAACAATATAAAGAAATGAAAAAGAAAGAGGAGCGAAAAAAGAATAAGAGAAAAAAAAAAGAGATAGTGAAGAGAGAAAAGAGAGAAAAAGAAGTTAGAAAGAAGAGGGGAAAAAGAGCACAAATGAGAGAGATAAGCGGAGGAGTTAGAAAAGAGAGAAATAATATAGACATTAAAGAGGTGTAGATATTAAGATATGTGAAGGATAATTTTGTAAAAAAAGAAAAAATCATGAGACTTAGTATTTCCCTAAAAAATCCAAGATAGGAGTTGAGTTTAATGGATGCCCAAGTTTTTGAATATGGATTCCAAAATTAATTTCCATACCCTAAAACCAAATATCATATAAGAAAATAATAAATATATTTTTTATTATTTCGATACCTTCTAACCAAACACCACCTAAGAAAGTTGGTTGACATTTTTCAAACGTATCCAAACTTAGATATCAAAGTTGCCTTAGATTTGAATTAAAACATATATGTTTAAATAGTGAATGTATAGAGTTGACAATATTTCTATAGTTTCAATGGGTATGCAATAGGATGGGAGATATTGGCATTCCTATACCCATTAAAAATACTCATTGGGAATAATTGGAAAAGATGTTTTTGGGATGAGAATTTATTGGGAGGGTTATGAGATACCCATGGATCCCATTAGGAATAGTTAAATGAGTAATTATTTGGTAATGTTGGGCATTTATTGGGTAATGATAGATAATTATTTGTTAATGTTTAATAACCAATGCTTAATAATAATTTAATTATTTTTGAATTTTTAAATATATTTTTATATACTATTAATAAATAAATTTTATTTTATTTTTTTAAAATCATGACATCCGCCAGGGTAGGACTACCTTCGGACCGTCGGCCGGCGGTGGGTATACCACTATTGGCCACCATTTAATTTTCAATGAAAAATTTTAATGGGAATTGGGAAGTCTCATTCCCTCCCAATTCTAAAATTTAATAAGAATCACATTTCTCATTTTTAATAATTCCCTACCCATTTAAATCCCACCCAATTCCTTTCCATTCCCTCCCAATTGCCACCCCTATGAATGTATTGTAGATGTTAAGAATCCATATGAATGTTATGTCAATTATCTAAAAAAAAAAAATTGTCAAATTAAATTTACAAAGCATTATATATAATAATGATTAGGGGAGCTTACAATGACTCCCGGGAAAATCTCATTTATTCTTAAGAAAAAAATCATTATAGCTCTTGAGGTAACAAGTAAACACTGAACATTAAAAATTTAGGAGACTAAAAGAAATCAAATTCCTGGACAAATTTTACATTTTAGTAGGACCATATTGTTAGGAAGACTCACCGGCACGTGGGAATAACTTCATCCTCAGAATCTCTAGTCCACAAGGACCATTCCAACTGAACTGCAGTTATGGGATGAACAGCATGAGCTCTTCTGATGGTTTCTGACGAGGCCTCAGATAGACCTATATACTTTATTTTTCCCTCTTCAACTAGCTGCTTTAAAGCTCCCATCTATACTAAGTTGTATAATTTTAACAAGAAAAAATTTTTCAGACTAAAAAGAAAAATATTGGTTAATTAAATAACAAGAGAATTTCTTTCACCAAGTTCTTGAAGATAAAGATGCCCAGGACTCCCTAAATGAGAAATTAACCCATCCTTCACAAGGCTAATTTGGAGTAAAATCTTGGGGTAAAAATACAAACAAAAAACCAAATATTAAACAAGAAATTATTTCTAATTTGCTTGAGTTTTATATGTTTGGATAATTTTTTTATTGAAAATTGTGAAAGTTTTTGTGGGAATTTTTAAAATAAAAGGTTTTTAGAGGGAATTTTTTTTAAAATAATGTAAAAAGAATGTTAGTGGGAGTTTAAATTTCAAATTTAAATATTGAAATAAATAAAATTTTATTTAAATATTTTAGTTTTTTCCTGGAAAAAGATTTAACTTTTCTTAAATAGATGATTAACCAAACATAACCAAATTTGATTCTCAAGTTTTGCTTTTCAATACTTAATAGGCAATAAATATTCTAACCTAATTGTTAAACCTATTCGGGCCCAAGGGAGATTTTGTTCGTGACCGAAGTTGAAATACTAAGAGTATTTGATAATATCAATTATTAATTAAAATTAATGAATTAAAAGATATTAATTTTTATGATGCTTGATAATAAAATTTCATTAAACACTACTTAATTTTTATAGAAAATTTTAAAAATTAAAAGTTAATTTAATATTTATCACTTAATATTATCAGTAAAATTTTTAATAAAATTTTAAAAGTTTTCCTCTTTTGTTAGATCATTTAACAAACTAATTTTTTTCCTTTAACTATAAATTACCCTTTTTATATGACTTCTTTTTCCTTTTTCCTCTTTTTTTTTTTCCATAGCACATTCTCAAAAGTGTTCTTTTTCTATTTTTTTCTATAAAAAGGTTGAATAAATTTCAATTATTTTATTTTCTTATTTTATTTTTTGTGTTAAATGTTAATTTTGATAAATTGCATATTTTACATATTTTCATGAATAATATTTTATTTTTAATTTTAAAAAATTAATATTTGTACATATAATTTAAAAAATCAATAGAAGAACAAAATGGTACAATTTGAGTAATTCAACATTCAAATCAAATGTTTATCAAATAATATTAATTGGTTTAGCATTACAATTCAGATATTCAAAATAAAATTTTAAAATTCATATTTCAACAACTTAATAATTTTAACATTCAAATTTTAATATTCAATATTCAAATTTAAATATTTAGTTTTATCAAACAAGCCCTAAACTAGCAATTTACTTTGACACGCACATTAAATTTGAAACCATTGATCTATTTGGATCCATGATATAAAGTGGTGCAGAGGACTAATTCATTTTCTAGAGCCAAAGGTAAATACATATAAGATCCCTTAAAAGATTACAATCAAAGATTAAGCTATTCAGGTTCATTTGGTTCTTATTTAGAATTGTAATTAAATTAAAATTAATGATATTTTATATAAATTTTAATTTAAATTTTATATAAAAAATTAATAATTTGAAAATATGTCAAAATAGATATTATGAATGAGTTGAAATAAGAAAAAAAAATTATAAAATTTAACCAAATATAATTAAAAAATTTCTAATTTTAAAACAACTGAAATTCTAATAAGAAATTAAACACACGCTTAGTGTTAACTGAAATTTACTAAATACATGAGCCAATAAAATTGAGATTTTTTTTGAACAAAAGTTAGAAAAGCTTATTGAATTTACAAACCGTGATTTCAATGGGAATCCGAGTATCGATCCGATGAACATAGTAAAGATCAATATAATCGACCTCCAAACGCTTCAGACTAGCCTCACATGCATCCCTCACATAATCGGCATCACCACAAATTTCCAGACCCCCACCTTCATTAAATCTGAAAGCAAATTTGGTAGAAATTTGGACCTTTTCCCTTGGTACTGCCTTCAACGCCTTCACACTCAAAACAAACACAACATGAAATTAATAAATTAGTCTAAAATTTCCCTTCAATATTGTGTGTTGTTTCCAAGTCTAAGATCAAACAATTTCCCACATTCCATGATATAAGATTTAGTTTAGAAAATAACAGAAACCCATAAATTAAAAACCATGACTTTATCCAGGTAATTTTTTTGAGTTAATTTCATCCACCTCTTTCAAAATATGGTAAAACTAGAAAATAAACTCTGTTGTTTGAGAAAACTGCAAATACTCCATTAACTGAAAGTTGACTTTTGAAAAGTAATAAAATGTTAAAATATCCATCAATTTACTAAACGAAAAATATAAATAAAAAAGAAATTAATATTAAAAGTGTACTAAATAAATGATATTTGATCATAGATATTACATGATATTATAATTTCAAAATTTAATTGAAATTGTTTTCTTAATCAGAACTTTTATTGTTATATATTTTTCTTGTTTATCAAAATTTTTAATCCCCAAACTCAAATTTAAATACATAAAACATACATCTATTTACTTTATTATATACATGGAATTTTTTGCATGTATTTTCATGATAAAAGTTACAAGTATAATTTTATATAAAATAATTATTGAAAAACACTAAGGGATAAATTTGTTGACACATATAATTTTTTTTTACTAGTAGAATTCGTTTTGTAATTTTATCAAAACTCAAGAACTAGATGTTATAAATTTAACCAATCAAGGGGGACCTTTGTAGTTTTTTGAAAAAACTTTATTTTATAGTTTTACTAAACCTCAAGGGAGGTACATGTAATTAACTCAATTTTTGTAGATGGGTAGTAGAGTATTTGTGATTGAACTAAGATTAATGTGCTTTGGTCTGTTCAAGTTCTCTATAAATTGGCTTCACAAGTTTTCGACAGAAGAACAATTTTAATAGAACTTCTTCAAGCTCTTCTAGCTCATTAAATATTAGAATTAGCATAACTTACTGTTAAAAATTTGTTCTGTTGCTCAACTAACAGTACCTTGCCAATTAGGATTTCATTAGTATGAGGGCCGTAGATGTCGGAAGTGTCGAGAAAAGTAATGCCGCTGTTGATAGCATGGTGGATGAGTTTGATCATATCTTCCTCAGGCTTTGGAAGACCATTGTTACCTGACAATGACATTCCCAAGCAACCAAGGCCTTGGACTGATACTTCTAAACCCTGTGAACCCAGCTTCATTCTCTTCACTTCTGTCGCCATTTTAACTGTAGATTTTGTTCAACTAGGATTATTTTGATAGTGCATTCCTGGACATCGTCATTTCTATTTATAGTTGTCCAAGTAATGTGAGTAGGGTTATTTTATTCATGTTGGTGAATATCAAGAGATTATGAACTTCCAAAAACTAGGAGGAATAGACGATTTTAGTGGTTAATTTACTCTTTTTCCCAAGCAAGAATTATAACAAGTTTAAGATCCTTATCGTTCCATGTGCACTAGACAATCCCTTCCTACCCCAAATATAGTTTAACTCTTAGTTTTCACTATTGTTAATCCATAGTGTTTAGATTAAATTACTATTAACTCATTGATCAAGTTCTCACATATATAAAACGTTGTTCTTTTAACTATCTCATGTGGGGTAGGCATCAACTTTACTCTCAATTTCTCCCAATGTATGATTTTAGAGGTTATGCATATAGGTTTTAGAGGTGATTCTCGTCATTAGGTCAATTAATGTAATAGTTAGTTGCACGAACCACATACTTACATTATTGAAGAACTTTAGTACTTTCTTTATCTAAACTATTTTTTTGCTTTTTTTACCACCAAGATTATACAACTGATTTCTTAATTACACTTTGGATGTGGAATTTACTGATATGTTTATTTTGGTCATGTTTTCACTTTTTAAATATTTGAAAAAAATAAAAGCATAGGCTTAGTATACCCAGATCAAATCTTCTGTCCCGAAATTTCTGTTTCACTTGTGTGTCACAATTAAAACGATGTAGTTTTAAACTCAATCTTAATTAAATAACAGTCAACTTCAAGCCAACTTCAAGCCAACTTCTATATGACGATTATTTTTTTCCCCTTTTTGTCTTCCTCTCTCCTTCTCTTGTTTTTTTTCTTCCACCGTATTTTTTTCCACAAATCCATTTCTCTTTTATCTTGAAGAGGCATGGATTTGTGGAAAAAAAGGGTGGCAGAAAAGAGACAAAAGGAGAGAGAAAGACAAAGGGTTTTATACAAGTTGGTTTGAAGTGACTGATTATTTAATTAGTATTAAATTTAAAACTACGGCATCTTAATTGTGGCATACAAGTGAGATAGAGAGTTGACAACAGAGGATTTGATTAGTAGTATACCACCTTCAAAATTCAAAAACTAGAAAGATAATATAAGAATTTTAAATATATTAAAGTCAGGTATATGGAAAACATCTACACCACGAAGCTACAAGAATTTTAAACCACTGTGCTTGTATGGTGGCTACCGGCATCAACTTGAGGGTTTGCCATAAAATCAAATCTTAATATCATCAACTTAAGTGTAGGTCCTAAACTCAAATCCTAATATCAGCATTCATAGGTAATTAAAAATCTGTTAAATCTAGGAAGTGCTAGTACATGTAGTTACTTTAGAGGCCTGGTGTAAAAGTTAAAGTAAAATACCCACTATTATCTTAGTTGGCAAAAAAAAAAAAAATACTGCAAGAATTTCAATAGTTCTGTGGATGAAAAATGTATAATTGGATAAACTATTCTGTGACTC
Organism: Gynochthodes officinalis; assembly: GCA_020080225.1. Classification (NCBI taxonomy): domain Eukaryota; kingdom Viridiplantae; phylum Streptophyta; class Magnoliopsida; order Gentianales; family Rubiaceae; genus Gynochthodes; species Gynochthodes officinalis. The sequence goes on from CM034619.1 coordinate 18,981,973, forward strand.
TCTAATTTGACTAAAGCAAGCAATAATTCAATTAAAAAAATAAAGAAAGTCAGTAGCTGAAGCAATATATAAAGAAAAGATATATATATTACTTTATCTTTTAAAGCACCATTAAATATAACTACATCGATTGTATATAATTATGATTCTTTTTCACCCCTTAATTTTTGATAACTCACCTAAACAAGTTAACAAATTCGTCTTTTCCAAATTAATCAAGTCGCATATTTTTATGTAATAAAATCGTTGCTCTCAAAGCATGTATTGATAACTTCAATAAATTAAACAACAAATATAGCAAACTATATTTCTCTTCAAAATGAACTTTGAGATTAGGATTTGACTTATAGTAAACTATTGCTTGAAGCCTTATTTAAAATAGGCGCACGAAGCTCATTAATGAAAACTAAACATTCTTTTTAATCCTTATCAAATAAGCAAACATTTTGATTATATTTTCGAAGTCTACAATTTTCGTCGATTGGAGTGAAATATTTAATCGGATATCCGAGATACTGCAATCTCTACGAGCATGTCAATGTGGATCAAATTCTTCTTAGAACAAAATGAGAAATTTTTCATAGAAAATGTCACGCGGCCCAAGTCATTTTTCCTCACTAGTTACTACAATCCATGATTTTTGATTTGGTCAATTGTAACTTAAATATGTCCATGCTGTATGCATGGAATACCTCGGATTAGTCATAAAAAGCACATAAATTAATGCTAGATCGTAGTTATGTGGTCCCCAAATAAGTGGGGTAGACATCTTGTTTAGAGTTCCAAAAATCATTCTGGGATTACGGAATCATCGTCGGTTGGTGACCCCATGATTTTTTTCACCATTTATATTGGAATTGAGTATAGTGTGATAGCATTTAGGGGCACCTGACTGGGGTAGGAGAATATAAAAAGTAATAGAAATGAGAGTAGTAAAGAATGATAGTGGGATCTTTCATTATAATTTTGATAGTTGGTTTGTACTAGAGAATGAGAATGATTATTAATAATAGTGATTGGTTTGTGTTTGGGAATGAAAATAATTATAAATTAATTGTAATAATTAGAATTAATTAATTAGTTATTATTAGTTAATTTTTTATTATAATATTAAATTAATTAATTATTAAAAAATATTATTAATTAAATTAATCTTAAGTAATTAATTAATATTAATTTTAATAATTAATATTCGTAAATGAGATTAATTCACATTAATTATATAAGTAAATGAATGATTAATTAAATTAATCTTAATTAGTTAATTTATTATTACTTAATAATAATAAGTTAATAATAAATTAATTTATATTAATTATAAGAATTATTATTAATTACTTAATTAGTATTAGTTAATTAATTTGTATTAATTATAATAACTAATATGAATTAATTAATTAGTTATTAACAATTAGTAATTAATTAATATTATCAATTAATTATTTATAAATTAATTATACATTATTTATAATAATTACTATTAATAAAATGAGATTAATTAATTAATTAATAATATTAAGTAAATGAATGATTAATTAAATTAATCTTGATTAAATAATTTATTATTACTTTTAATAATAATAAGTTAATAATAAATTAATTTATATTAATTATAATAATTAATATTAATATAAATTAATTGATTAGTTAGTATTAATTAATTATTAAATTAATTAAAAAAATGTAAGCATTCCTTACTTTCCATACCCCCAATATTAGAGGGTATGAGGATTACCCCATATGGGGTAATCAAAAGTGAGAAAAAGTGGGTTATCCCATTCCATTCCCTTGAACCGAGGAGGAAAAATGGAATAGATTCTATTCCTTCCATTCCATTCCCCCACACCAAGCAACCCTTTAGTGTTGATTTGGTTTTTTTTTTTTTAAGAATTAGAATTAGTTTAAAATTAAATATATTTTATATATGTTTTAGTTTGAATTTTACATAAAATTCAAAATTATTTTTATTACTAATAACTATCTATAGTTTCACAAATAAAAAGAAACTACTAGGAAGGAATATGCTTTTGGTCAATGGATATTCATTATTGTTACATGATATTCTAGAAGATGTATAGAGTTTGAAATTTCTTTCGTGCAATAATCATATATTTTCTTGATTAATTTCTTACACGATTACATTTGGAATAATACATAGCATGTTTATTGCATATGTATATGTAAAAAACCTAAAGTTTGGAAAATGATTGTTGTGTATTGATGTAAAAAATACAACGTCTTGTGCCTTCCATTTATAAGCTACAACCTACACTAATTAAGGTATGTAGATAATTACAGATTATAAATGATATATACAAAATATCCTATCTGATATACAAATATTTTATCTGATATGGTTTGATAGAAATTGATTTATCCTCAACACTCCCCCTCAAGTTGGAGATTTGTACAAGTCAAATACTCCAAGCTTGGAAAGAAGGTACCAATGCTGCCCACTACTTAAGGCTTTGGTCAAGATGTCAGCTGGCTGCTCTTTTGTAGATATGTGGCGTGTCGTTATGACTCCTTGCTGGATTTTCTCTCTGACATAATGACACCCCACCTCAATATGTTTAGTGCGCTCATGAAAGATCGGATTGGCCGTTATTTTCTCTGCAACTTCATTGTCACAATAGAGTAATGCAGGTTCGTTTATACGAACACCAAAATCTTGCAGTAGTCCCATGATCCATACTACTTCACTGGTTGTAACCTGCATTGCTCGATATTCCGCCTCGGCTGAAGATAGTGACACAGTGGGTTGTTTCTTCGTACGCCAAGATATTAAAGAGTCGCCAAGCATAATGCAGAAACCGGTGGTGGACCTCCTTGTCATTGGACATGAGCTGTAATCTGAATCACAAAAAGCTCGCAACTCAAATTTGGATGATGATGAGAAAAGAAGACCAAGACCTGGGTAGCTTTTCAGATATCTAACAACTTTTAAGGCAGCTTCCATGTGAGATTGCTTTGGCTTGTGCATGAACTGACTAAGAAGTTGGACTGAAAAAGTAATGTCAGGCCTGGTGAGATTCAAATATATCAGTCTGCCAACCAATCTTTGATATGCTGAAGGATCGTCAAGAAGCGGATTCGTGACTTGTTCATTGGATCCAGCGTCATATTCAATGCTTGTGTGCTTCTTGTTTTGTTCCATAGGGGTGGTTGAAGGTTTGGAACCTGCCAATCCAGCTTCAGATATCAACTCCAATATGTACTTGCGCTGGCTTATTGAAATACCATTTGGAGACCGAGCAATTTCAAGACCAAGGAAGAATTTTGAGGGACCAAGATCCTTCATAAGAAATGTAGCATGAAGATAGTTTTTGAGATCGGTGATTCCAAATTTTGATCAAGTTGTAATTAGTATATCATCAACATATATAAGCAAAGCAACAAATTCAGTACCCTGAGCTTTGGTGAATAAGGAGTAGTCATGGTGGGATTGATGGAAACCATGCTGCAGGAGAGCACTAGTGAACTTGGCATTCCATTGCCTGTAATTAGTATATCATCAACATATATAAGCAAAGCAACAAATTCAGTACCCTGAGCTTTGGTGAATAAGGAGTAGTCATGGTGGGATTGATGGAAACCATGCTGCAGGAGAGCACTAGTGAACTTGGCATTCCATTGACGGGATGCTTGCTTTAACCCGTATAAGGATTTCCGCAATCGACATACCATAGACTCCCCCTGAGTGCGAAATCCAGGGGGTAGATCCATATAAACCTCTTCGGAAAGATCACCATGAAGAAAAGCATTTTGAACATCCATCTGAAAGAGAGGCCAAGCACGGATAGCGGCAATGGCAAGAAGGATACGAACAGTGACATGCTTGGCAGTAGGCGAAAAAGTGTCTTGATAATCAACACCTTCTCGCTGATTGAAACCTTTGGCCACAAGACGAGCTTTGTATCGCTCTAGAGAACCATCGCGATGATATTTGACCTTATAAACCCATTTACATCCAATTGGACGACGACCAGGAGGCAAAGGTACCACATCCCAAGTGTGATTGGCTTGAAGGGCTTGAAGCTCAGTTTCCATGGCATGAATCCAATGGGGATTGGTTATGGCGTCCTGAAAGGTGGTCGGTTCGAATCACGAGATGGAAGCAATGAAATGTTGATGGGAAAGATGACAATTAGCCAAGGAAATGTAATTGGAAATGGGATAAAGAGAGGTACAAGATGCCGAGGGTAAGGTAGGGCAAATGTAATCAGCACTCCAAATCGGAGGGCGAGAAGTTCGGGCGGAACGGCGGCTAGACGTGATGAGGTCGGGTTGTGGCGGCTCGGAGGGTTCCGTTGGTGATTCAGTATCGGAGGATAAAACAGGAGTAGGCGCAGACACAGGTGTGAGAGAGTCAATGGGAGAGGCTGGTGTCGCCGTAGGAGAAGGAGATGTATACTCGTCGAACCATACCGCCGAGATGTGGGATCGGATGAAGCAATGGGGCGACACGTATAGATTGTGAAAAAGGAAAAACATTTTCTTGAAAAATGACATCCCTACTGACAAAAAATTTTCCCGAAGCAGGGTCATAAAGACGATAGCCTTTCTGATTAGGAGGATAACCCATGAAAATACATGGAGTAGCACGAGGACTAAATTTGTCACGGGCACCTAAGGTTGTGGCATAACACTGACAACCAAACACACGAAGATGATCAATGAGTGGTGGTTTGTGATATAATAACTCAAACGGGGTAAGGCCATGTATGGAGGTGGAAGGTAAGCGGTTAATAATATAGGTGGCAGTGAGAATGCAGTCACCCCAAAAGTGAGATGGGATATGTGCTTGAAACATTAGGGAACGTGCAACATCTAATAAGTGACGATGCTTGCGTTCAACCACTCCATTTTGTTGTGGTGTATAAACGCAAGAGCTCTCATGAACAATTCCTTGACTGGCAAGGTAAGATCGACACTCAGTGAAAAAAAATTCAGTGCCATTGTCAGAACGAATACGCCGGACAAGGGAACCAAACTGTGTGAATACCATAGAAATAAAATGTTGAATTTTGGAAAAAACTTGAGATTTTGAGAATAAAAGAAAAGTCCATGTGGCTCGGGAGAAATCGTCTACAATGGTGAGAAAGTAGCGGGAACCATCATGAGTGGGGGTCCTATGAGGACCCCAAACGTCCATATGGACAAGTTCAAAAGTGGAAGTGGTTAGAGTAGTCCGTGTAGGGAAAGTGGTGCGAGTTTGTTTAGCCAAAGAACAAATAGAACAAGAAAAAGATGGGGGGCACGACACGGTTTGACCATGAGCATTGTAAGTTTTTGAAGAAGAATGACCAAGACGAAGATGCCAAATGTCATAACTAATATTATTGCAATTAATAAAATTACAATGAAAAATTGGTTTTGGAATACATACAGCATTCTTTATTGAAAATAAAAAACTCTTAAAAGTTGATTGAAATGAATCTGAAATGGAAGAACACAGAAAATATAATCCCCGACTAGCTCTGCCGAGCCCGATCAGATCCCCAGTCGTACGGTCCTGAAAGACACAAAATTCATCGAAAAAAATGGCCACACAATTATTATCTTTGGTGAGCTTGCGGATGGATAATAAATTATGTTTAAAATTTGGTGCATAAAGGACATGCGTGAGATGTAGTTGAGGATAGGGTCGATAATGGCCAATGTGTGTCACGGGGCTGGTGGATAAGTCGGGCAATGTAATGGAAAGAGGCGTTGTGCAAGGGAAATATGAATCCAATAAAGATATATTACATGTGATGTGGTCACTTGCACCTGAGTCGAGAATCCAATCAGAGGAAATAGCATTAAAAGGAAAAGTGATACCTGAAAAATTGGCCGAGATGTCGGAAGTCCCTATTTGATTCAGGAGGGTGACCAATTTTTGTTGCTGATCTGTAGTAAGATGAAGCCCGGAGGAGCCGCCATAAACATTACCAGGGATAGGAGTCGCGGATCCCATAACACCTACACTGGAAGGAGATGGGTTAGTACCATAGGAATTAGATAAAAATCCAAACCCAGAAGGAGGAGCCGGCCCATTGGTAGCAACATTATGAGCCAAGGGCCCAGAGTTGGAGTTCCTTTTTTTTGAGCCATTGCGTTGTTTGGGCTTCCAATTTGGGGGATAGCCCACTAGAAAAAAGCAGGCCTCACGAACATGGCCCAATTTCTGGCAATAAGTACAAAATGGTATTCTTTGCCCATTAGACTAATCGCCCATTAGGCCCAATTGCATTAGGCATTGAGTGGGCTGGTCCTGGCCCAAAAGAGATGGGCGCTGGCTTTGGCCCAAAAACCGACAAGGAAGACCCGGCTCCTGTAATTGATTGGTTCGGCCGAAGTGCTGCTAAGGAACTGGGTTGTTGTAGTTCCTCCTTTTGGTTTGCAGAGAATGCATAATTCTCCATAGCGGCAGATTGATGGCCTTCCACGGCGGTTCGTTGGTGTAAATCCTCCTTGGCGAGAGCATGAAGCCGCTCAAGAGACAGGAAATCATCGCGGGCTAGCACATTCGTGCGAAGAGTGCGAAATTCATCAGGGAGAGCCAACAAGAACTTCATGGCCCGATCTGTATTTTCATGCAGCCATAGCTGGTCATTTACTCGACACTCACAGCGGCCACAAACGCAACGGATAGGAGGCTGATGGACATCCAAATCCGTCCATAAGTCTTGTAGCCGAAGATAAAATGCTGTAAGTTGAGCGCTAGAAGCGCCAGCAGAGAGCTTAGCCTCACTGATGGCCTGCTTAATGGAAAAAATTTGTGAACCTGAGACACGGCCGAAACTTTCTTGGAGAGTATGCCATATAGCAGAAACCGTAGGTAGCCGAGAAACCATGGCCTCTAATGAAGGGTCGACCGAATGTGTGAGCCAAGTTTTGGCAGCGGCGTGACATTGGTCCCATTTTTCTCGCATGGCTGTCTTCAAAGGCGAGCGAGGTGCCGGTGAGAAAACCGAGCTTATTTCGTGCCAAGAATACAGTCTTCACTTGGTTGCTCCATATTTGCCAATTGCCTTCACCCGTCAGCTTGGTGGAGACAATGCTTCCGGTTTGGAGATCGGTGGCGGATAAGGAATACGGGTCTCTTGGTGGTGCAGGAAGGACGGTGGCGGCATTGGATGTGGTGACTGCAGTTTCAGCCATGGAGTGTGACGGGTTGCAGCGGAGAAGAAGAAGTTGCGGCTGGGTTTGTAATTTCCGAAGGTTGGAGGGATATTTTAGGAATGCTAAGGCTAAAAAAAAATATTAGGATTCGGTTGTTCTAATGGAACAAAAAAGGGAATAAAAAAAATAGAAAGAAAGAAGAAAACAGCACTAAACTTGCAAATGAAGGTTTTGAAAAAAATTGGAGCAGAAGCAATTTCAGATCGATGCTCTGATACCATGTAAAAAACCTAAAGTTTGGAAAATGATTGCTGTGTATTGATGTAAAAAATACAACGTCTTGTGCCTTCCATTTATAAGCTACAACCTACACTAATTAAGGTATGTAGATAATTACAGATTATAAATGATATATACAAAATATCCTATCTGATATACAAATATTTTATCTGATATGGTTTGATAGAAATTGATTTATCCTCAACAGTATATTCTCTAGAAAAATAGTGTATTCTTGTACATAATTAGTAAATTGTCTAAAAAATCTAGCTTGTTCAAAACATAACTATTCCAAGTATGAGTTGATGCTAATGAAGGACAACTTTTTTGAGGCGAATGAAATGCTGGACAAAAGCTGGCATGGAGATTGGAATGGTGGTGGTAGTGGAGAACAAACTTGAGACAATAAAAAAGAGATTGGCGATGATGAAGAAAAATCTGCAGTGGTGGCAATAAGCTTGGGATGGATAAAAATAAAATTGGAGTTACATAAGGGTTACTATTGTAATGATCAATTATTTAAAATATTAAATATTTTTATATTCTATAAGAAATTTTGAAAATTTTACGCCTCAATTAAGAATTTTTTGAATCTTTTGTTGACTAAAAAATCCAGCCGCTACCAAAGGTGCGCACTGGATAAACCTTGCCCCTTTGTAAGGGCCCACAAATTACACAGAAAATGTAAACCGCACTAGACAAGCCTTGTGCGACGGGCTCGACGAAAAAAGTGTTGACAAAAGGATTCGAACTCATGACTTTACGATTTCACACTCATTACCACACCAACTCGGCCACCCCTAAAGGGGTAAGAAGAATTTTGAATCTTGGTCATGATGATAAGCAGTTAATAAAAATTTATCCCTCTTTTTCAATCAAAAACCCTTAAAGGTTTTGAACAAATGGCAACTAGAGCACTTAACCTTTGATAAAATGGCAAATGACCAGCAATGGCTATGTTTACCGTCCATTTCGTGTTAAAATAGGTATTCAATCATAGCTACTTCAAACTAAGAAAGAAATTCTCCACTACATTCGAGACATTCCTATCTTTGGGTTGTTTGTTGATGTAATTTTGGTTTTTCCCCTATAAGGAATTGGTTATTCCCATAAGGGTTTGACGCAAAAAAGAACTGAAAACCCACTTGAGAAATATTTTGGAACAATTTCTAATAAGGGCGGAGACTCGGAGTGTGATTCGAAATTTTCAAATATGGTGTACTATGATATCCCCATCTCACCTAAAAATGTTACGAAAAAAAAATTGTATATATAAGTATTTGGATTGTGAACTAGTAATGACTAGGCTAAGTAATTTGCGGTTATGAGGACGGAGTATGAAAGTTATTTAATTAACGGGCTTAATTAAGGCATTATAGTTGATATATTATTGGACTTAGCCAGGAAACTAAGGGCCTGCATAGTTTACCTTTTAAAATACATTTTTGTGCTTTTCAATACACTTTTTTTTAAATATATTTTTTTATTTTATAATTACTATATTAAAAAATATAAAAACACGTTTTGAAATGCTATTCATATAAGTCGTAAATATTATATGTAGAAACCATCTCTTGAACCTAAGAGAAAAACAAAATACAACACACTGGAGCCATCTCTATAATCCCATTCCAAGAGAGACTAAGCCAAAGAAGTGATGAGTTGAGTTTTGCAAGGAAGCAAAAACCATATGGGGAGAAAATATGATACCCTATCTCATATGAAAAAGTTAAAAAGAAAAAGGCTTAATATACAGAAATAGCCTGAACTTTACCTCTTGTAACAATTATAGCCCGACCTTTCAATTTTAACAATACAGTACCTGACCTTTTCAATTTGTAACAATTATAGCCTCAGTTAGTCTACCATTAAATATTCTGTTAAATTGATGACGTGGCTGCCACGTGAGCGACACGTCAGCGCCAAGTCATCGCCCAATCATCAAAAAAATAAAATTTTTTGGGTCCTTCTTGACCCATTTTGGCAGTCCAAAACCCACAAAATTTACAAACTCTTTCTCTCATCCTCTCCGTCGCCTGCCGCTCCGACGCCGCTCAGCAGCTCACTCGCCGCCTGCCGCTCAGCAGCTCCGTCGCGCGCAGGGTTCAAGCTTCGTGCTTTTTGCATTTGCCGGCCCAAACTTCGTGCTTTTTATGTCTCGTATATGTGAATAAACTGTATTTCTAACAGAAGGAGAAGATGTTTTGTAGTGTCAGCCAGTCCAGTCTTTAGTTGTGATTTATGACAGATTTGTTGTGACCCTTAGTACTGGGGTAATTGATGTTTTAAAATTAGACTTGCTGTTTGTATGGCTTTTGAAATTTTCTCTTTGGTGCTCTTACCCTGGCATTTATGAATTTCTATTGGCTTAAAATTCACATTCCCACGAGTTCGGATGTATATTTGAGCTTATTATACTACTGGATACTTGCAAAAATGGAGCATTTGCCATTTATTGATTAGGAGTGAAATGAGAAAGCGGTCTGCAACATTTAACGCCCTCGTTAGCTTGGTAAGCCTACCTACAACAGAAGGCATTAAACACTCCCCGGTCCGTCCCAAAGACGAGCTGAATTATAACTTGATTAGGACCTTCACGCAGTCGGGTCCCTCAGTAGTGCAAAGGCTTTATTTATATCCTCCAGCTGAACTTCATGAGTCAAAAGTTGATTAAGTTTTTGTATTTCCTGCAAGATGGACACAGAGGGTTCGGAAAGTCATGGTTAATTTTGGTCGCAAAAGCAGTAAGTCAACTGCTCTGCTTTCTTTAATGTTGGAGGGTGGTTATCATATATGAACGGTGTCATGTGACCTAGCCTTTCGTGTTTCCTATCTTCAGTGGGTCAAGGGGGTGTGCATTTGTAATGGAGTATTAATATTGCAACGTTCTTAGTTTGGGTCTGTAATTCTAATGCGAATTCCAGTTCCCTTGGAGGTATACATGGCTTACAAAAAATGGACAGGAATGGGCAAAAGCTTACCTTACCGGCGGCAATGGCGGATTTCTGCCAAGTTGAAGTTTGGGCCGGCAAATGCAAAAAGCACGAAGCTTGAACCCTGCGCGTGGTGAGCGAGCGGCGAGTGGCGAGTGAGTGGCGAAAGGCGACGAGCGCAGCAAGTGAGGCAGCGCGACGGAGAGGATGAGAGAAAGAGTTTGTAAATTTTGTGGGTTTTGGACTGCCAAAATGGGTTAAGAAGGACCCAAAAAATTTTATTTTTTTGATGATTGGGCGATGACTTGGTGCTGACGTGTCGCTCATGTGGCAGCCATTAATTTAACAGAATATTTAACGGTGGACTAACTGAGGCTATAATTGTTACAAATTGAAAAGGTCAAGTACTCTATTGTTAAAATTGAAAGGTCGGGCTATAATTGTTACAAGAGGTAAAGTTCAGGCTATTTCTGTATATTAAGCCAAAGAAAAACAAATGCATATAAGCATCCAAAAGCAATGTGGGCTGAGATCAATCTCCGCGTTGGCCGTTGGCTGTCAGTATTAAGGGCAAGTGCTGGTAGTTCAGGAAGATTAGTCCTACGCCTAGTTAACGCGTGGTGTGTGCTCAATAATTTTTAGCTCAATATGAGGGAGTTTGATGAGTGACTATATACCATGTATGAAATAATGAATGTGGGAATACTTCCTATTGATAAAAAAAAAAATTGTGAACTTGTAAAGATGAAGTTCGAGGTTAATTATGTATTTTAGTTAAAAACACAACAATAGACATAAAGAAGTCGAAAAAGAATAATTGTCAGAAGAAATCCATAAAAAACAAAGCCTGAAGTTGTAGACGTGTATTAATAGAACATGCAGTTTAGATACTGAATTTCAACCGAGTGTATTTTTTCATCTACTCAATAAAATGAGGTCTTATATGTACTACAAAACTGAATTTGTTAATTTTTTTTTTAAATCAACTTGGATTTAGGTGAAAATGGAAGCCAACATAATAATATGATAAGATCAATTGATGACTGACACATTTTAAAAGATGAAATATATCTACATCTACATAAGTCCAATATCAATAGTTCTTAGAGCAATGAAAAGCTAAGAGAGACAATTTTCATGAACAAGTCAAAACTTCCTTGTGCCCCAAAAACAGGGACGAAGCCGGAAATTTTACTCCGGGTGGGCCGAGAATGACGTTCTCCTATTCTCTTATTAGTCAAATAAGTTTAAATTTCATTCCTCATAAAGCATGTATTCGTTTCAAACAAAAATTTGAGAATGAGAAGACTATTCAATCCTAAAAATTTATAATTCAAAGCATAATTGAGTGAAAATAAAAGAAACATAAAAAATCAAACAAAAAGAAGCACAATATATTGATATCAAACAAAAAGAAGCACAATATATTGATATCACGTTTCAGTACTCCTAGACAGTTTGGGACTAGAATGGGGTCATAACTCGCTGTAAATTTTCAAATAAGAATTAAAACATGCATTATAGTCAAAACAACACTAAAATAGAATCAAACAGGAGAATGAACTATATCCTAAGACTAGATATTCATCATTTGTAATTTCCTCGCCTACAAACCAAATAAAACAGAGGGCATGGGCATAATTTCCCTCATTCCAATAACAGACCTGTGAAACCATCAAAAAATAGCCCAACAAACTTGCAACCACAAACAGGCATCATTACAACTTAAGAGGATAATCTGAATTTACATCAAATGCACTCGACTTGGTTGGGAAATCACACATTAATGCCATTTTATAGAAGTAATTTAGGATGATTCGATCTGAATCAATAATATACTCCTTGGTATCTAATGCAAATCAGAAGATATTAGAAAGTTTCAATGCATGAAATAACTTGACTCGCTCCAATTCATTACTTTGTACTTTCCCATAATTTGTCCAGGAAACATAATTACATTTTGTCAAACTTTACAAGACACGAAAGTCAGAAACACCACCATTTCAAAAATCAAAATCTTAAGGGCAATTAAAAAAAAAAGTAGTACACTTAAAAAGGGTAAAAGTCCCAAATGACTACCAAAGAACAAATGAACATATGAAATTAAATTAGAATCCCCAACTCAGAGCAATCTTAATGTTACCCGTCCATCACAAAGAAGAACAATGATAAAAATGAATACATAAAGGCTCCGAAAACAAAGATACTGAAAATACTACTGACAAGTTGAATAACAACAATACAAAGATTCTGACTTTATGCTTTAAAATAATACAAAGCACAGGACAATTTTTAGACAGACAAACAACAAGCATCAAGATGCAATCTTTGGTGAAAGAAAACCATATATGAAAATCCTACACACACATATATATAAGTAGTAGTACAGCTTTTAGGGATATTGGGAGGGGCCAACTGAAAAAGTGCAGATGATTCCTTCAAGCCATTCAATGAAGGCAATTGCTAATACACTGCAACCATCTCAAAAACGCTACAAATCCCACAAACTAATTTTCAATTTACTAAAAGAGGTTTGCCTTTTTGTTGGGGTTTATTGAAGTAACAATCGGAATATTTTTATCTTCAGTAAATTTAGTAAACTCCGATGATGGTATTATTTATAGATGTTGAAATGGATATGCCAGAGAATGTAGTGATAATGGTGGCTATGTGAGGGAGGTGGATATAGGTAGCAGAATTTTCAGCAGTGGTGGTGGTGGGAAAATAGGGCATGACGTCAAATTCCGGCCAGGATAGCCGATGATATGAAGACGGCTGTGTGAGTGATTGTTAGTCGAAGGACAACTTGGGCCATATGGCCAAATTAAAAAAAAATAAATTTTGAGTGGCCAAATTAAATTTTTAAATATCATAATGATTTTTTTTTTTGGAGTTTGGGTGGCCTTGGCCCACCTGGGCCATATGGCCCCTCCGTCTCTGCCCAAAAACCCTCAAAGAGTCAACTGAATAAAGCGTAGAGTACAAAGCTGCGAGAAGGTAGCATGAAGTGGAGATTCAGGTCTAGTCACATTGGTAATATTAGTTACTAACAACATAACGCCACTCACATTGGTAAAGATGACGTTCGGGCGTCCAAATACAAATATTGGAATTTTTTTTATCATTTGATCTCTCTAAATACTTTTATTTTGAGTTGGGGCACTTTTTATGAAATTCATTAGATCTAAACTCTTTTAAATATTCATTTTAAAGTCATTCGATGACATCTTAGTTTAGACACTTTAAGAACTTAATCTCTAAGAAAAGTTCTTATGGCTTTTAGAGGAAGAAATCTTCATTATCAAAAAGTTAGAATGTAATTTGAAAACTACTTTATGAGTTTGATTTTTACAAGTAAAGGGAAGTCTTTTCACTTATATCTTCAATATTTTATTACATTTCTTTGATATGGTTTTTTTTTTTAATTATGTGTAATTAAATCTTTAAAATTTCTAAAATCTGATGATAGGTGGTTGATATTTATTGACACCCTGTTCATTGTTAGTATGGCCCATATGAATTATTATCTAGTGTCATGTTTTGAATGTTATGCATATAATTTATTAGGCCTAATAATTATATATAATATGATTTTCTATATGATTATGGATCTATGCAAAAGGGGAGACCTTTGATAATAGAATCATAGTTTTAACCGAAAATAGATTGAGTAAATTGATAGACATATAATTGTCAAATACTGTGAATTCGTATGGATTGGTAGAATAAAAATACTTGTTACTTTCATTCTATTCTAATAATTAAAAATAAAAACTATATAGAAAGATAGGAAAATAGCACCTTAATTAAATAACTCACATTATTAATTGACACAAATATTAGAAATTGAAATTATCCTAGTCTAGTCTTAGTAATAATAGGATATCTTCCACAGATTTCTTTGTTCTAGCTTTTTTTAATTTAGTTAAATATTTTTTACTTTTCTTTTCATTTGTGTCTATTTTAATTTGGTGCCTATTTTAGTATAAATCTTTATTTTGTTGAATTGTTTCTAGTTTTATACAATTTAGCAGTAGAACGTAAATTAACTTTTTTCATGGGAATGGATTCAACTTCCACTTATAATTGACTAGTTGCATACTTACACAAATGCTGTGTGAAATTAAATGAATTATTGCTCGTGCTTTATTTTGATCCTAATTTACAACACATCAATAAAATTAAAAAATTATAAATTTTATAAATATATTATATCTTACAAATAAAAAAATTATATTTAAATGAAAGTGAACTTTTTTTTAAAAAAAAAATTAAATATTAGCCTTCCCTGTAGGATATAAAAATCCTATGAATAAAATCATGTAGCGGAAAACAGCAAAATAATTTATTTGGAGACAAATAATATGATAGGGAAAAACCCTACACTTTAAAATACAAACGATAGGAAAAAATGCCTACTTCTCACAATTTTATTTTTCTTAGAGTCTCTCATTTTATTTTTCTAAGCCTCACAAAAACTAATAACCATGAGTCCTTTATATAGATCCCATACTTAATAAAAAAAAAACTAGGATTTGATAATCAAATCCCACACAAAATCTGCTTTCCTAAAAGAATCCAAATCTAATTCAACAAATCATTACTAAATTCTAATCTAATTGGAAATTGACTAAACTAATAATTATCAAATCCTAATCAAAATATAAATTTCTAAATAAGCTTGGTTTAATACACCAACAATGCCTCCCTTAAACCAAGCTTGTTATGAAAGCAGCTCCAACTTTATCTCGAGCATGAATTTCTTTTAAAATCTACTCTGTCGTGTAGACCACATACAACATCCATTTGTTGATCGTCATCTTTATTTTCCACTTTAATCTTGTCATTGATGAAAATTTATACTTTGAAAATTTTCTATCTTGCTCTTTTTCTTCATAAAAAAATCCATCCATATTGGCTCACTTTTCAAAACAATAATCTTCACAATTTTTATGTAATTCAAAATATTCTACGATACCCAATTTCTCTTCTAGATAAAGAAATTCAAATTTTCTCTCATTTTATTCAATCGTGTCAATAGTTTTTTTATTTTTCTTCTAAATTAACGATTTCTTCATCAACCAAAACATCAAAAATTTCTTCTTGTTGCTCTACCAAACCAATTATCTCTTCTTCATCTTTTACAAAATCAACTTGGTAATTATCACAATCCATATATTCAAAATTTTGACTGTGAACATTAGAGTCCAAATTGGGACCATCTTCTTCCTCAATTGTTGTAGTATTTTGAGATTTTGATATTTGTTCTATTGGCTTGTTTTCTAATACAAGTTTCCCATCAATTCTTTGTTCATGAAGAATTAATGAACTGTGTAATTTTTCAATGCTCAAAGTTAATAAATCTTTAGTCTTCAATATAAGTGCAACAACATAATCAAACTTCATAGATAATGAATAAAGAAATTTTTCCACAAAAAATTTATCATCAAGAATATACCCATTAAATTCCATCTCATTCTTGATATCAAACAAATGGGAAAAAGAGTTTTCAATCGTTTCAAATTTCTCTATAGCACACAACTCAAATTTTCTCTTCAATAATAGCACGTTATTTTTTCTAACTTGATCTATACCAATATAAGCTCTTTCTAAAATATCTCATGCTTGTTTGGTAGTTTTAGCAATACAAATTTTATGAAAAATTGACATATCAATTGCCTGATGATTTTGAGATAAGATTAAATATACCTTTCTCTTGGTTTCGGCATCAGCATTATCTAATACCTCTTTTTGAATAAACTGTAGTAAATCGTATGCTCAAATGTGTATTTTCATCTGAATCTTCCAAAATTTATAATTTTGCTTTCCCTTGAGTTTTGGAACAACACATATTATGTTCCAATCATCCATGGCTAACAAATAACTTTTAGCCTCTCTTGCTAGAAAATCACCAGGATTAAGAAACCAACAATTTAATATTGCTAGCTCTAATACCACATGTAAAATATAAAAATTTTACGTATAAAATCACGCCATGGAAAACAAAAAAATAATTTATTTGGAGACAAACAATATGATAGGAAAAAATCCTACACTTCAAAATACAAACGGTATGAAGAAACTCTTACTTGTCACAATTTTATTTTTCATGGAGTCTCTCATTTTTTTTTCTAAGTCTCACAAAAACTAATAACCATGGATCCTTTATATAGGTCCCATACTTAATCAAAAACAACTAGGATTTGATAGTCAAATCCCACACAAAATCTGCTTTCCTAAAAGAATCCAAATCCAATTCAACAAATCATTACTAAATTCTAATCTAATTAGAAATTGACTAAAATAATAATTATCAAATCCTAATCAAAATATAATTTGCTAAATAAGTTTAGTTTAATACACCAACATTCCCTCCAATTCTTGAGGTCACTTTTCTAGTTTAATTGGCCTCGACGACGTAGTTCCCCCACCAAGACAGCAGCCACAGAGTTGAAACCACTTGGATTTAGGGAAGTTGAACTGAGCATACATGCCACAGAGCATACCCATTAGCTAAAGTCACGTTTTCAGCAACTGATCTTGCAATTGACTTAAAACCAACTAGTTAAGGTCTTGCAATTGACTTTAAGGATCCTACTGTTTCGTATATATTATTGAAGTTCGCTTCAAAATCGTTATCTTGATTTGCCCTCTTCTAGGTGGAGGTGGAAGATTAGAAAAGAGGGAAAACGAAGTAAACTATTCCTTCATTATTAAGGAATAAAACTTCTATATAGCGAAACTACAAAGTCCGATGAAATTGAAAATCAAATGAACTTTACCAAAAAAAAGGATAGAAAGAGTAATATAATATTTTTTTTTCAAAAACAGTAGAAATTTCATTGCAATTTCAAATTGTACAGGACATAGCCTAAAAAGGCTAATTGATATTTGTGGTTTTTAATCTAAACCACAAAGGAACGTGCGACAACATTTGACAAATAAAAAACAAAAAAGATTGCACAAAAAATTGATATTTTCGGCTGGCGCACGATAACCTTTACATCAATAGCAATCGGATTACTATACATCCTAACTTGTCTGCCTCTATTGGAGCATCTCAAACTACAAGCTACAAAAGAACCCCTGGACGTAGACTCTGGTCCCCAACTCTCGCCTATGTCGTTCTCGATGTTGCCCTATACCTCCATAGTCCCTCTTTCCAAACTAGATACATACACATCCAAGATAGAGGATAAAATCCTAATAAATAAGTACATAGGCCCTAATAAATAGGGACATAAGACTACTATAAAAAAAAGAAAAAAGAAAAAGCACAAATTGCACAGTGCAATCCCTCAACTCTTTTTTTTCTTACTCTGGCTTCAAAAAAAAAAAAAAGTGCAATCGCACTTAAATCACATTGTCAATCACTAGCACAATAGGAGAAGCCAAGCGAGAGACAGCGCATTTGAAAGTCAATTTTGGTGTTTCACTAAAATTTAACCAAATAACATGTGAAAAATTGACAATTGGAGCTGCGAGATTTGGATCGCTGCTTTTCTAGTCTGCTAAAGGAAAGCGTGCCCTTTTTTTTTCTTTTGGTTCACGCATGAAATTGCCCAAATGACTGGTAATCCTTCCTTTCATTTGTCTCCCTATTTTGTAAAAAAATAAATGTTTTGTATTTTGATATTTGCTATCCAGATTAAATGACTATAACGCAGCTGATAAAGTCTATGACCTTTTAGACTATGTTCGAGCCATGTCAAGAATCAATAGTGTTTTAATAGTAATAATTCAAGTGGTGACACTCATAGGGATGTACAACGAGTTTTCGCTTTTTTCAGTTTAATTTGTTTGGTTTGAAAATTTTCAAAATTCAAATCGAAAGTAGAACGGAATTTGACAGGCCAAATTAATCGAATTCGGCCATAATTTTTTCAATAATAAAATTAATTTTTTAATGTTCAAATTATCACAATAACAAACCACAGAATATAAAAATTTAACAACAAAAGTTCAAATATATACTATAAAGTTCCACCAAATTAGTAATAATCCAATTCACCACAATACATGTCCAAATTGTAAATTTCATGATAAAAAAAATAAATAAAGAATGTCCAAGTTCAACTTCAGC
Organism: Gynochthodes officinalis; assembly: GCA_020080225.1. NCBI lineage: Eukaryota > Viridiplantae > Streptophyta > Magnoliopsida > Gentianales > Rubiaceae > Gynochthodes > Gynochthodes officinalis. The sequence goes on from CM034619.1 coordinate 19,000,375, forward strand.
AGCTTTATAAACAAAGAAAAGCAACAACAATACATTTCTGCAGCTCAACCCACTAACTTCTAAAGTTTCCGCTTTAGCTTAAAAATATAAAATTCAAAAGGTTAAAACATTTCACAATAAAGAATAAACACAAAAAATATTAAAACAATAAATAACTCACAAAACAAATAAAAGAGACTTTTTCAAATTGAAGCAAATGCATTAATACCTTAATCATGAATTCATCAAAGCAAGATATTTTAAACATCCATACATGATTTAGGGACTAAGTCATTCATTTTTGCCCAAAATTCCAAAAATTAAGGATTAAACTTAATTCAATAAATGAGTAAATAATATTCATTAAATATTCACAAAAAAATATAAAATAAATGAATATAGACAAGGGAAATAACCGTTTTCAAACTTTTCAAGATTCTTAATGTGTTCTTCCACATTAACTAGAGTTGCATTTGGATGGAGACAATCTTGAGTATATATTAAAGCTTGTACAATTTTAGGAGTTAAAGAACTCCTAAATGTGTCAAGAACTCTTCCTCAAGTACTAAAAGTAGATTCAGAAGCAACTGTTGAAATTAGAATAACCAACACATCAAGAGCAATCAAAAAAAGAATAGAAAACCTTGGACTATTGACTTTCCACCACTCCAAGACACTAAAAATTTCACTATCATATTCATCACTATCATCATCCTTAGTTAAATATCTATCCAACTATGACTTAGAATCTCTTGTACCAGAATATGCTTTCCTCTATTCAACTCAGCTTTGAATTTTTCTTTCAACTTATTCAATGGTTGACTATCACTGGTAGCCAAAATTTTCTCCATTGAACTTAAAGTTAAAGAAGTGAAAGTGGAAGAAGAAGAAGAAAAATAGGATTAAGATGCAACAACCAGTGGGAAACACTACAAGAAAACTGACTATTTGAGACAAAATTTTGAGACAACCCAAGAAATCGTCTCAAATTATAGTAATTGGAGACAATTTTACAAGTTGTCTCATAATATAAAAATATTAATTTATTAGACTTGAATTGTGCCTTATTATTGCAAACATGAATTGTTGCTCCAAAGTCAAGCCATCAATTAGAAGATTTGGTCACAAAAGCCATGTTCAATTAAATTATCATTCCAACTTGCACTTTAGAATGATCTTTCACTTGATCTTCAACCATATTTGCTTTGTTGGAATTTTCATATTCAAGTTTCTTAGTAGCAATTCTAAATCTACAATTACAAATAAGATGGCCTAGCTTTCCAAAAAATCTACAATTACAAATAAGATGGCCTGGCTTTGCACAATGATAATGATTTTTTATTTTCTCAAAGGCATTTTTATTCTTCTGGGGTTTCAATCGTTTTAAAAATCTGCAGATTTCTTTGAAACTTGATTCTCACTATATCCCATATTAGTTATGGCATCTTTCACATAAGAGATAATGTCCAAAAAGGTCCCTGACATATTGACGAATGAGCTTTTTAGTCCCCCAATTCCAAAATGAGACAATATCGTCTCTCACATTATATAAACAAACCATTTTCGTCCCTTACATTATATAAACGAACCATTTTCATCCTTCACATTACATAAACGAAACCATTTTAGTCCCCCAAATCACGTGTAGTGTAATGTGAGGGACGATTTTGTCTCATTTTGAAATTGAAGGACTAAAAAGCTCATTCCTCAATATGTGAGGGACCTTTTTGGACATTATCTCTTCACATAATTGACATTACTAGTAGGCACAACGAACATAGCACCACAAGCACGATTTTTTGCTTCAATTTGCTTATTTGTTTGAAACCGTCCAAATATTTGCATATTAGGATCATGCAAAATTTTCTTCCTATAATCATTCCATGTTAGGAAGTTTGGACAATGTCATAGCCACTTGAAAAGAATAAGGGTTTTTGGCATCCAAATCCCCGTGTTTAGTGACCAAGATTTGTAGTTCATGAACTTGAACTATAATTGACTTATTATCCATAATTTGATACTCTATATATTTCAAAGCCAAAAATTTATCAATACCTCTTTTTTTATGTCTATACATGGTCTCCAATGCTGTCTAGATTTCCAATGGTGTCTTCATTGTATTGTAGATATCATATAGACAATTAGTACGAGAAGCCAATATGTGTCCTACGCATACTGTTAAATTTTTCTCACGTTGCTTTCTTGTAGTAATGATTTCTTGAGAATCATCTGGCTTAGGATTTGGAATATTCTTCAAATTTGAATGAAGTATATAGTAAGCCTTTGTAGCCATGAGCAAGAAAATCATCTTACCCTTCCATCTAGTGAAGTTATTGCCATTGAAATGATCTAATTTGATTGTTTTGGCATGATTTTGGTATTGGACGGTGACACTGTAAGTTTTTTCTTCTTTCTTCATAAATTGCGTAAATTCTCTTTAAGATTGTTGGTAGAAAATAAACTAACATTCAGCTTTCAGGCATGTAGTAATCCCTTTCCTTGAGGAGAATTTATCTCCTACAAGGATACAACAAAACTTTCTTAACCTCTCTCACAAAACAAATGTAAGTTTCCCCATAGAATGGAGGAGTCCTTTTATAATTAACCAATAAAAGTGTTTCTTTATTCTGAAGAGTTATATCTCTATTCAAATAATTATTAGAAACAGCTATGGAAAAAGAGTCTTTCTTTCAAATTGGATAACCTCCAATTAGGTATCGTTTCATTAGTTATTGCTTATACTACAAATGATTATACTACAAACTATCTAACATATTAAAGTCAAAATGGTTTTTAAATAAATTTTTAATCTATTTAAAGGAGCAAGTTAACAGAGCATAGTACCGAGTGATTGAATTTAATCGGTATAAATAACTCATTTCTTGGTCTTTCATCCCCTTAGTCATTTCGAACACCCTCAATTAGTTTAATGTGATGCATCTATTTATCTATTTTTTAACTCAAAATAGGAGTAGATTTGAAAAAAAATCTTAAAACATCTAGGATTGAGACATGAAAGTTTTTTAACACCTTCTTTTTTCTTCTCATTTGAGTTATTCTACAAAATTTGTCAAGATAAGGATGCTTTTAACAAGTTTAGTTACTTATTTTAGCAAGAAAAAAATAACAAAAAACAAAAAGAAGTATAATAGCCAAACTATAGACTTTCAATAAGAATAGTAACCCAAAAGGATTTTTTTGTAAATCACCTTTAATATGAATTTTGATAAATTATACGCCATGTTTATTCATTTAACATCTTTCAGCACCTCTGTCATAATATTCCCAAGATTGTTCAAGAATAGAAAAGTAAGAACAAAGAATAAATCGAGACACACAAGTTAACGTGGTTCGGCTCGACAATTAAAGCCTACGTCCACGACAAAGATGATGATGATATTAATAACAAACGCGGAGATGACAAGGATTTCCCAAACCTTTAGAAACACCCCACCTCTTACAAAAGCTCTTAAAGCTTCCTTTGAAATCTCTGTCAATTTATCTCTGAAAAGACCTCAACTACATCTATATTTATAGACATTAAATAGAGACCCAATCCTAACCTGATAGAGATTCAATCCTAATCTCATTTAGATTAGTGTTACAAAACACAGTAGGATTATAAAAAGGTTCCAAATCCTAATTGAATTATGAAAAATACCAAATTAGAATATTAGATAAAATTATCTAATCTCATTCCAATTTGGAAACAAGGCATAATCCTACAAATGTCCACCTTGACTTGTTTCCCATCATGACATCTTTGCCCATCCGAAACATTCCTATCTCAAACTGTACACATTGACCAAATCCAAGCAATGCTTGAACTTTGTTGATGTAATGGACTTAGTCATCATATATGCCGGATTATCTGCGGTCCCAATCTTCTTTACAGAGATTAGCCCTTGAGACAAAATTCTCGAACAAAATGATGTCTAACATCAATATGCTTGGTCCTCTCATGGTACATTTGGTTCTTCGTCAAGTGTATGACACTTTGACTATCACAATAGATAGTGTTTTGTTTTAACTCCATACTCAATTTGCCAACCAAACCATTCAATCAAATAGCTTCTTTCACAGCTTCTACCAAAGCCATGTACTCTGCTCAGTTGTAAACAAAGCAACAGTTGATTGTAACGTAGCCTTCCAACTGATAGTACAACCGCAAAGTGTGAAAATATAACCTCTCAGAGATCTTCTTTTGTCCAAGTCTCCTGCATAATCCGAATCCACATAACCAACGAGTTCGCCAAGTCTACGATCTCGTTCATATACTAAGCCAATGTCTGTAGTTCCTTTGAGATACCTTAAGATCCATTTCACAACTTCCCAGTGAGTTTTTCCAAGTCAATTCATGAATCTACTCACAACACTTACTGCATATGAAAAATCTAGTCTAGTGAATATCATGGCATACATGAGACTGTCAACTGCACAAGTGTATGGAACATGAGACATACGCTTCACTTCCTCCTCAGTACTAGGTGACATACTTGTTGAAAGTTTAAAGTATCCAGCAAGAGGTGCACCAACAAACTTGGAGTTTTGCATTCTAAACCAAACTGCTGAAGAACTTTCTCGATATAACTCTTCTGCGATAGATATAACTTCCCTACATGTTAATCTCTCGTGATTTCCATCCCCAAAATCTTCTTCGCTGCACCCAAATCTTTCATCTCAAACTCACCTCTTAACTGAGATTTTAAAGTGTTGATTTCCGATATGTCTTTGGTGGCAATCAACATATTATCAACGTACAACAACAAATACAATAAAGAATCACTAGGGAGTTTCTTATGATAAACACAACTATCATAATTGCTTCTAGAAAATCAATTTCCAATCATGAAAGTGTCAAATCGCTTGTACCATTGTCTAGGTGATTGTTTTAAGGCATATAATGACTTCTTCAACAAACAAACGTAGTTTTCCTTGCTAGAGACTATGAACCCCTCTGGTTGTCATATATACATTCTTTCATCCAATTCTCCGTGTAAGAAAGCTGTCTTGACATCTAATTGTTCTAACTCCATATCAAATAGAACAACCATAGATAATAACACACGAATAGAAGTATGTTTCACAATAGGAGAAAAGACTTCATTAAAGTCAATACCTTCCCTCTGTGTAAAACCCTTAGCAACTAATCGTGCTTTGAACCTTGCATCTTCAACCCTTGGGATTCCCTCTTTTTTCTTGAAAACCCACTTGCACCCAATAATTTTCTGTCCCTTAGGCAGTACAACTAGCTCCCAAGTCTTGTTTTTATGAAGAGATTCAATCTCTTCATTCATAGCAACCACCCATTTTGACGATTCGGAACTTGTAATGGCCTCTCGATATATAGCAGGCTCTAAAGTCTCGACATCATTTGCCACACTTAGTGCATAAGACACAAAGTCTGCATATCCATATATCTTTGGTGGTTTAATCTATCTTCTCTCTCTATCCCAAGTAAGACAATAGTCTTCTTGTTGTTGTATTTGTGGTGCATCCATACCAATGGTGTCTACCACGTTTTCAATGGGCTCTTCTGGAGTTATTTGGGGAATTTTTTCAAAAGTTTTAACCTCAAACTTCACCTGCTTCTCAATGCTCTTGTCTTTATCAATGTCAGACTTCTCCTCTTTTTTTGTTAATAAAGCAGACTCATCAAAGGTAACATCCCTGCTGATAAAAAACTTAGATGACTTGTCATCAGAACACCACAATCGATAACCTTTCACTCTATCTGCATACCCTAAAAATATGCACTTCCTTGCCCTTAGCTCAAGCTTACCATCATTAACATGAGTATATGCAGGACAACCAAATAGTCTTAATTCAGAGGAATTTGCAGGGGAATCTAACTATCTTTCTTCAGAAGTTTGACAATTAATTGCTGTGGATGGAGACCATTTATCAAGTAACAAGTTGTGTTTGCAGCTTCAGCCCAAAATTCCTTAGTTAATCGAGCATTATAAAGTATGCACCAATGACTGTGCGGTTTATCTGTTCTTGCAGAACTCACTGAATTTATTTTAACAGAATTCCATGCCATTATCTGTTCTAAAGCGCTTAATCTTCTTACCAGCCTGCTTTTCAATCATGGTCTTCCAACGCTTGAACGTCACAAAGACTTCATCTTTGTGTTTAAGAAAATACACCCATACTTTCCTTGAATAATCATCAATGAATGTTCATATGTACCTTACATCAACCTTTGAAGGAACTTGAGAAGGGCCCCAAAGATCAGAATAAATATAATCCAGAGTACCTTTGGTTTGGTGAATTCCAGTACTAAATTTTACCCTGTGTTGTTTGCCGAATATGCAATGCTCATAGAAATCTAACTTCCCTATCACTAGCCCACCAAGCAAACCTTGTTGCTTAATTCAGACATCCCTCTTTCGCTCATATACCCTAATCGCATATGCCACAATTTGGTAGTATCCATGTTATTATCCGAACTAAAAGAGGAAACAGCTTCAGCACCTGTCACCGTACTACCTTGTCAAATGTAGAGACCAAACTGTCTAATTCCTTTCATGGCCATTAGTGCACCTCTAAAGATATTCAGAACTCCATCTCCACCCTTGTAGTGACAGCCAATTGCGTCAAGTGTTCCTAAAGAAATCAAATTTTTCTTCAAGTCAGGTACATGTCTACCATCTGTCAAAGTCCTCATCATACCATCATGCATCTTAATTCTTACTGTACATATTTTAACCACTTTACAAGCAATATTATTGCCCATGAGAACTTTACCACCATCAATAGATTGACAAGTAGTAAACCAGTCCCTATGTGGACTCATGTGGAAAGTGCAGCCTAAATCAAGAATCCACTCTGAACCCAAGTAACCAACAGTAGCAGTGAGAACATCTGCACCCTCTGACTCACCTTAGCAATTCCAGCATTTTCTGTAGAGCTCACTATCTTTTTCCCTTGGACCTCTAGACAATCTCTTTTATAATGCCCTTTTTGCCCACAGTTATAGCACTATTTTTCTTGGATTTAGATTTTGATCGGGATCTTTTTTTACCCCCTTTTCCTATTTCTTTCTCTCTATCTCGAATAACTAATCTTTCCGCACTAAATGTATCACCTTGTTCGGTTACTGACTTCCGCAACTCATTAGAGTTCAACGATGCTTTTACATTCTCCATGGAAATTGAGTCACGTCCATACAACAAAGTGGTAACTAAGTGATCGTAGGATTTTGGTAAAGAACACAGAAGAATAAGGGCTTGATCCTCATCTTCTATTTTCACATCAATATTATTCAAGTCTAAAATAACTTTATTAAACACATCTATATGTGTATCAATGAGTGTACCTTCCTTCATCTTCAGGTTGTATAACCATTGTTTCAAATACAACCGATTTGTGAGAGACTTTGTCATGTAGAGATTCTCAAATTTTAACCAAAGTCCTGCAGGTGTTGTTTATCCAGCAACTTCTCTCAAGATATTATTCGCCAATTGAGCCATATGCCTTCTCTAAGAATTCATTATTCTCATGATTAGTCTTTGTTTGAGGTAATTATTCTTTACCTTTTAATGCCCTCTAGAGACCTTCTTTACATAAAGAAACATACATCTTCATCTTCCACAGTCCGAAATCATTCTTCCTATCAAACTTTACAATATCATATTTGACGGTAGCCATCTTGAACTAACCTAAGCTCTGATACCACTTGTTGTATTAATATTCCCAAGATTGTTCAAGAATAGAAAAGTAAGAACAAAGAATAAATCGAGATACACAAGTTAACGTAGTTCAACTTGACAATTACAGCCTATGTTCACGACAAAGACGATGATGATATTAATAACAAATGCGGAGATTACAAAGATTTCCCAAACCCTTAGAAACACCCCACTTCTTAGAAAAACTCTTAAAGCTTTTTTTGAAATCTCTCTCAATTTCTCTTTGAAAAGACTTTAACTACATCTATATTTATAGACACCAAGTAGAGACCCAATCCTAACCTGATAGAGATTCAATCCTAATCTCATTTAGATTAGTGTTACAAAACACAGTAAGATTATACAAAGGTTCCAAATCCTAATTAAATTATGAAAAACACCAAATTAGAATATTAGATAAAATTACCTAATCCCATTCTAATTTGGAAACAAGGCATAATCCAACAACCGCTAACAAAGATTTTTCCTATATATCACAATGCAGCCATATAGACTCAACAAATTTACCGATCAACTTATCACCAACCCCTTCCCCATCCTTCAACTTCAACCTTTCCATATCAAAGTCCAGGTCACAACCTCCTGGATGCCACGCTGGTGTTCCATTCTCATATCCATTCGATGTCAACCTCTTCAATCCCGTTCCGTCCATTCTGACAACAAACAACTCCCCATATGGTTGGAACTGGTTAGGCATCGACACTGGCTCCGCCGTGGGTCCAGCCCAGTTGGCGGCGAACACCAGCCACTCACAATCCGCACTCCAACAGACATGGTTTAACCTCTCTTGAGCAAATTCACCAGGATCCTCCAAACCATCTAAATGGATCCTTCGAAGACCCGATCCATCTGGTTGAATAACATAAATGCCAAAATGTTCCTCGTCTGCAGGATTATCCATGTTTGAAGAAAAAGCAATGAGTTTCCCGTCAGGTGACCAGCTAGGCATCGTATCAATCCACGGCCCATTGGTTAATTGACGAATGCTTCCGCTGTCACATTCTCCGTTAACAGAGTCAATTATGTACAAATTCTTATGACCTGAGCGACCTGATCGGAAAACTATAGATTTTCCATCTGGCGAGCAAGATGGGAAGGCATTATTTCCTGTCTGTTCATTAGTTAGGATTTTGATGTCTATAGGGATTTCTTCACGATCAATGGTTAGATTTGATGGATCAAATGAGACTCGAGCAATTTGGACTGTTGATTTGGGTGATGAGAAAGTTGGCCCGATTGATGTGAAGATTACATTTTCCACTGGGCTCCATGATGCGCAAAACGCTGCCTGATCTTTCAACAATACCCATCTTTTTGAGCCATCTGATTTGATGATATATAATCCAGAGTCGTGATTAAATGTGATATAATCGCCTGAGGGTGAAAATGAAGGAAACATGCCATTCAATCTTAACATTCTGAGCCCTTTTATTGGAGAATTCACTTGTTCAAGGTATGGGATAGTTAACTCTCCACCTATAGTTGACTCACCCCGGAATCTATGGTATCCTAAAATGGTGGAATCAGGAGAAAAAAGGGTTGTAGCAATGGAAATTTGGGTTCAACAGCTCGGTGACAGGTTGAAACGTTTTGGATTCAATATCATAAATTTCGATATGGCGATGTTCTTTGTCACGACGCCGAGTTGCAACTGCGAGTTTCTTAGCATTGTGCATGGCTGTGGGAGTGAAGCAATGGACGCCGGGCGGTGTTACTCGAACTGGTAAAAATGGAGCTCCAGAAAGTCCCGATGGCAAATCAATTTGGAAAATGCTCCACCATCCATCGCTGGATTGCCGATGGAAATAGATGGTGGAGTCGCCAGACCAAGTGGGCCACCCTCCGTGTTGGCAAACTGTAACTCGGTCATTCGGGTCAGATTCTCGAAAGACAACAATATCAGTTTGCAGTTCAAAAAACTCACCTTCCCAAGAGCGACGCCCGTATGAAGCAACAGCAATAAATTTCCCAGTACGAGAAATGGCAGGGCTGTAATCCACTAAACCCGATGGCGTTAAACGCATAGTTTTATTTTCATGGAGTGGGATCGAGTATAGAGCAGACCAGCTCTTAAATGGCTCATCTGGCTCTTCATGTGCTGAAATAAAGTAGAGGAGATCACCATTAATGATCGGGCGATCATAAAATAGACTCTCCGGTAGTGGAGACGGAAGCTGCTCAGGCCTGAGCAAACCAGGTCGAGTTAGAAAGATCTTAGGCGAACCTGATCTCTCTGAAATGAAAACAAGACTCCCCTCCTCGTCTAGAAATTGGCCATTGAAATTAATGGACACCCCGTCAGTAAGACAATGCTCAGTGAGTTTGTTACGAATGTCAGAGTCGTTAAAGTTTGGAGAAAGCTTGATGGAGAAAATATCAAAGCCATATTGGGTTCTACCTATGGTGGAGAAGACGACAGTTCCCACGGGCTCCATGAAAGTGAATGTGATTGAAACGATGGAACTCCGTGTGTGTGTTTTTACTGTTTTTGAGCGACACTGTATGCGTGTGAGGGAAGGACTTGGTGGCTGTATCCAGAATGAGATGTTTTGTGGTGTTGGAAACTATTTAGTTCTCACGCTAAGTGAGAATGAAGTTGATCTTGCGAATCTTATGGAATCATTGAAATAATAGGCGAAAGGTTTGATTTTGATGCAAGAGAACCTATGGCAAGTGAATTAGCACTCTAATGAAATCAGGTTAAAGACAAAGTTTGGAATGTACTGTGGAATTGGCACACTTCACAATTACATTAATAGCTATTTATAGCCATTACATTCGCCTGCAAACTGTGAAGATTGGATATGCCACTAAAATTCTTAGTCAACATTTATATTTAAATGCTATTGAAGTTCTTGCCCGTGACGTTTGACAATTATTGTTAATTCTTTCAGGCTTGATTTTTTTTTTTTTATCTACTATGTATATTTTATAATTTAAAAAAAAGATATTGTTCCAACAAATAATACCATGCACCTTGCTTTAAAATCGCATTGAATCTTATGTTTTACATTCTAATAAATTTGCATAAATCTTGTAATTTACACTAATATATATACTATTAGAACCCACTTTTATCCTAGTTAATTTTACAATTATGTTTCTTTTTTTCTTTTTTTTTTGTATCAACCCTATATTCTTAATAAATTTTATAATATTTTTTTATTTTTTTCTAAACTAAAAATTTTAAATAATTATAATCTAACCAAAAAAAAAAAGAGAGTAAAATTTTAGCACTAAAATTTATTATAATGAAAATAAATATCAATGGTACAAATACTGACTCAAACTAGAAAATTTATGATAATTTATTAAAGTGTGTAATATATAATGAATTAAAAAATATATAACAGAAAATCCATTGCGTCTACAATAGATCCTTTGGCCTTTACAATTTTAGGAGAAAATCTGATATCCATCCTTTTGCTCTTGACTTTTACTGATCATTCATTATTTCCAGATTGCTACCATTTTTCATGCCATTCCCAAACAGCAGTGCAAATTCATGCCATTTAGACTTTCAAAATTTAAACCAGGTCCATGGGGGATGGGGTGTAATGTCTGTCCATCAGCTTTTAGATAACATGTTACATGCTGTACTCGTTACATTTGCTTATTTTTTTTCTTCTTTGTGACGCATCAAATGTGTATTTGTTTTTGCTGCTATTTGAATAGTGTACTACAATTGGCCCAAATCATGCCACAAATTAGTTTATCATGATTATTGTTATTATTATGGAGAATGGCGTTTCCATTGAATTGGTTTGCTAAGCTAAGCAATTATCAGCATGAACATGAACTGCTTAACTAATCAAGAAGAGTAATCAGGCATTTGTTGTTAGATTAAAGCAACTATTAGCATGAATGTTGGATAAAATAAAGCAACTATTCATTTAAAAAAATGTTTCAACATATATTGCCTTTGCAATTTCATCTAACAGTGTTATTTGGATAGAACTGGAACTTATACATGCTCAACTTTCGTGTATTAATTAGCTCTAAAGGTTTTTTCTCATTACTATTTCCATATTTAAAAAAAAAAAAAAAAGAGTAGAGTTTAAAATTTCTTTTGTTTGTTCCAACAGAAAAATTCTTTTTTTTTTTTTGCGAAATTCTTGTATTATCCTCACTAATAATAATAATGCATAATTCAATTAAAAAATAAAGGTGAAAATATAAAAGAGATAATTGACAAAATAATCTTTTTTATCTCTCACATTTAAAACGATAAAAAAAGGTTCATAACATTTTATTAGTATACTTTTTTAGCCTTCCGTCACAATTCCATCCAATTTTTCTTCAAAATAGCAGTGTCAAAATGTAGACAGAATTATGTGTTACTATGCTTAATACATTAGTAAAGTCTTTTTGCCTAAGTACATATTTTTGTATCTCATAACTAGCCATAGTAACATTTCCATTTTGACTGATAATTGGAAGGAATTGTGATGGAAAACTAAAAAAGTACACTAATAAAATGTTGAAAATCTTTTTTCACCATTTTAAATGTAAGTGATAAAAAAAATTATTCGTTAATTTGTGATGGACCATTTTGTCGATTACCTCAATGTAAAATATACATGTTATAGTGCATTAAGTGTGTTGTATTTTCTAATTTAAAAAAAAAATTGTAACAAATCAAAAGTTAACTCTTTTTTAAAAGAGAGGGAGTATTATTGTTTTTGGTTCTTTTGAAAGTTTGAAAATTATATCTTGCAAATTTTCATCTAAATATTAATAGGAAATAATTATATTTTTTGAAAAGAAAATCTACAAATTGGCATGAATGTTGTTGATGTGTTTTAGCATAGACTTTTGTGGGATTCATTAATTACGTACTCTACCACGAAATGCCAATTTCAAAACAATTAAATATGATCTCTACGCCAGATAAGATTGAAAAAGAAAATCATTACAATCTAGAAGAACATGTCCAATCTCTACAAATATTCACATCTACAGGAAGCAAACATTTGAAGATAGAGACATTTACCTACCTTTCTTCCTTTTGTTTGTTTAAAAAATTCATGTATAATTTTGGAAAAAAATAATTATTATGCTTATAAAAACTTTACCACGTCATGTGTGTCTCATCTTACGCATCCAATGCACATCAATTATGGTTGAGGCCTTCGCAAATTACTACAGTGGAATGACTTGGTTATGTAGTTCTGGAGTCATTATTACGGCATTAAGTAAGCATCAATTACAGTAACCACATGATTGTGCATCATTTATAAAAGAGTTCCTTGTATTCATCACTTTGGAGGTTTGGTGAAACTTTAAAAATAAATTCCGTTGTTTGAGAAAATTACAAATATCTCACAAATTAGTGCATCTTACCAAGACCAAGTCAAGTTGCTGAGTCAATTATCTGTTCCTATTTATTTGAGATAGAGTTAGTCAAATAACAGAAAATTAGTAATGTTATGTTCTAGTTTGGTAGGATGTTTTCTGATTTTCAGGACAATCCTAGTCTATATATTTCAGTTCTCTTATTAATCTTCAGTGTGTGTGTTTTCAATAAGAGTTGTTTTTCATCTTCCAAATACCAGCTTTTCTTCTAATCTTATTGCACAAGCATTTTCTGTTTTGTTATATGGTATCAGAGCTAGACAAAGGTCCTGTGATTTCTCATTCTTTTAAAGGAAAATTCTTTACAGTATGGAGCTGGTAATCGGAGGCAATAATGTTAACACAAAAAGTGGCGTTGAGAAACTTGTAGGGACAAACTACAAGTATTGGAGACTATGCATGGAGGCCTATCTTCAAGGTCAAGATTTATGGGAACTGGTCACTGGTTCAGATGCAAAAATTCCAGTTGACACTCTCGAGAATGCTAAACCACAAAGAAAGTGGAAGATCAAATGTGGAAAAGCATTGTTTGCCTTGAGGACTTTGATCAGTAAAGAGTTTATTGATCATGTTCATGATGTTAATTCCCAAACCAAGCATGGGAAACTCTTGAGAGGCTATTTTCCAAGAAGAATACAGCAAGGCTACAATTCTTGGAAAATGAATTGGCAACGACAACACAAGAAGGTATGTCAATTTCAGAATACTTCCTGCGGATTAAGAATATTTGTGCAGAGATTTCTGAATTGGATACGGAGGAGAAGATCAATGAAGCTCATCTAAGAAGATTTCTTATTCGTGGTTTAAAGAAGGAGTATATACCTTTTATTACTTCCATTCAAGGGTGGGAAAAACAACCATCAGTCGAAGAATTAGAGAGCTTGCTCTCTAATCAAGAAGCTTTGGCTAGACAAATGGCCAAAAATTTTCTCAATCACGATGTTGCTCTTTTCTCAAAAGGGACTCAAGTGAAAATGATGTAGAAGACAGGACTACTAGGACCAATATTACGACTAACAGTCCCAAAGGCAACAAATCCATCAAGTGCTACAGATGCGGGAAACTTAGGCATATTAAGAAGAATTGTCGTGTGAAGATCTCTGGAGCTAATGCAATTTGTGCAAATGAAGAGGAAGGTGACCAACTCAAGTGAGAGTAGTGTTTTACTATTGAAGTTGTTGAAGGGAGAAACAACATTGCTCTTAAATCAATATCAGACCAAGTTGATGTCAACCATGTTGATTACAAGGAGGAGTGGATCATGGATTCTGGCTACTCACATCATGTAACTGGCAATGATTCATTATTTTCAGAGCTGCGACAACATGATAGAGATCGAGTTATTGTAACTACTGACGATTCAACTCATCCTGTAGTAAACGAAGGTGTCGTGGAGATTGGAGCTGACAATACAACTGTTAAACTAAATGATGTCTATCATGCCCCAGGTTTTAAAAAGAATTTGGTTTCAGTTTCTCAGATTACTAATTCTGGAAAATATGTTCTATTTTGTCCAAATAGTGTGAAGGTGCTCGACAATGTGAAAAATATAGCTGCTGATGTTGTGTTAGCTAGTGAGAAGAAAGGGTCTATGTTCGTTATGTCAGCTGGGGAGGCATATGTGAAGAAAACAAGCCAGATTGATAGTGCAGCAATATGGCATACTCAATTGGGACATATAGGCTATCAAATGCTGCAACAAGTCTCTTCAAGAAAATTGCTGGATGGCTTGCCGACATTCAAGAATGTACATGAAAGTGTGATTTGTCAAGGTTGTCAATATGGCAAATCACACCATCTTCCTTTTGAAAGCTCGTCTAACCGCAGGTCAACTCCTTTTGAATTAATTCACATAGACTTGATGGGGCTAACAAGAAAAGCAAGTTATAGTAACTATCAATATGTCATGTGGTAGATGATTATTCAAGGTATACTTGGCTACATTTTTTGAGAGAGAAAAATGAAGCATTATCAAAGTTTATTGAATTCAATAGATTCATAGAGAAGGAGTTCGGACAGAAAATCCTATGCTTAAGAAACGACAATGGTGGTGAATTCATGTCAGATGAGTTCTTTCAGTATTGCTATGAAAGTGGCATCAAACGACAAATGACTTGTCCCAACACCCCTCAGCAAAATGGGGTTGCAGAAAGAAAGCTGGCACATCTTGCTTCAATGAGTCTTTCATGGCTACATGATAAGTGCCTTCCTCGGGAGCTTTGGGCAGAAGCTTTTCAATGTGCATGCCACGTGATTAATCGTTTACCTCCATGGCTAGGTAAAGAAAAAGCTCCTTTTGAATTATTATTTGATGAAAAGCCAAATGTAAATTATTTTAGGGTGTTTGGTTCTATTTGTTATGTTCATATTCCCAAAAGTAATCAAACTAAACTTGATCCGAAAGCAAAGAAATGTTTTTTTGTTGGCGATGATTCAAATAGGAAAGGATAGAGATGTATGGATCCAGCAACAAAGAAATTTTTCGTCTCCAGATATGTTGTATTTGATAAAGCATCATCTTGGTGCTTGCCTCAAAACTTAATTGCCAAAAATGCAGTTCTTAATGATGATTCTGAAGTCCTTTCTGAAGTCAATACACAAACAAATGATGTATCTCCAGAATTGAGGGTGGAGCCATCAAGTTCAGAAGATGGTGAGCAGAGAACTCGAAAATCATTAAGAGAAAAAAGGCAACCTGGTTACCTTCAAGATTATGAAGTGCAACTGAATAACTGCACTATAACTTCTTGTTTCTTTGTTGGAGCACAGAATGAAGAGGAACCAGCGTGTTACGAGGAAGCTAAGGGCAGTCAAGAATGGGAAGCAGCAATGCAAGAAGAGATTAAAGCATTAAGGAAAAATGATGCATGGGAGCTCGTGCCAAAACCAAAAAATTACAGACCAATCACATGCAAATGGGTATATAGACTGAAGAAGAAATCAAATGGCACAGTTGACAGATGCAAAGCTCGCCTTGTTACTCATGGTTCTCTCAAAGCTATGGGCTGGATTATGAAGAGACTTTCAGTCCGGTGGCAAAGATAGTAACAGTAAGAACAATCTTCTCACTTGCTGCTTTTAGAGATTGGAAGCTTTGGCAGCTTGATGTAAAGAATGCATTTCTTTATGGTGAGTTGGATCGTGAAGTTCTGATGAAACAACCTCAAGGATTCATCTTTGTACAATTCCCACATCATGTTTGCCAGTTAAAGAAGGCATTATATGGCCTCAAGCAAGCACCACGTGCTTGGTATGGTAAAGTTGCTCAATACTTTATTTTCTGTGGTTTTAAAGTTTCTGATTCAGATTCTAGTTTGTTTGTGAAAATAGAATCAAGTATGCATTTGCTGGTCTTATTAGATGTGGATGATATGATACTCATTGGAAGTGATGAAGGTGAAATTTCTCGATTGAGAAATGACTTGTCAATTCGTTTTGAAATGAAAAATCTGGGTGAGATTGGATGTTTTCTTGGTCTAGAAGTAGGGGCGGCAATGGCCGACACAACACGATAACACGATACGAATCTAACACGAAATTGACACGACATGAAAATACTAAATTAACAAATTCGGATTAAAATTAAGTCAGATACAATTAACTCGAAAAATAAACGGGTCGAGTTCGGGTCGACCTGACGAGTTGACAGGTCAACCTATTTAACCCATTTAAAGAGTAATTTGTAACCCGCGAACCCGAAATTGCCACCCTTGTCTAGAAGTCAGAAAAATAGATCAAGGCTATTTTATATCTCAAAGAAGGTAAGCAGTAAACCTCTTGCAATATTTTGGCATGGGGGAGTTAAAAAAAGCAACAATTCCTATGGAGATGAACCTAAAGTTAAAGAAAGATTCAGGGAAGTTGTTAAAAGATGCTAAACCCTTTTGACAACTTGTTGGCAGCTTAATTTACTTAACAATCACAAGACCAGATGTTGCATATTCTGTTGGTGTCATTTCTCAATTCATGCAAAGTTCAAAAACTCCTCATTTAGATGCTGCAAAAAGGATTTTACGCTATACCAAAGGAACTACTGATTATGGTCTCATGTACAGGAAAGAAAATGATTTTTTATTAAAAGGTTTCACCGATGCAGATTGGGCGGGTAATGCAGATGATTGTCGTTTAACTTCAGGGTATTGTTTCAGTGTTGGATCTGCTGCTGTTTCATGGTGCAGTAAAAAGCAGCTTACTGTTGCTCTTTCTAGCACTGAAGCTGAATCTATGGTAGCAACAATGGCTGCGCAAGAATGCATTTGGCTGAAATGTTTGATAAGAGATATTTTTGGTAAGATTGACTATGTTGTGCAAATTCAATGTGACAATGAGAGTGCTGTCAAACTTGCATCCAATCCAATCTTTCATGCGTGAACAAAGCACATTGAAGTTCGTCATCACTTCATTAGGGAGAAAGTGTTGAACCAAGAGATTGAGTTGAAAGGAATTCATACTAGTGACCAAGTTGCATATATATTTACAAAAGCTTTAGCTAAGGATAAATTTGAAAGGTTTAGAGCTGCTCTTGGAGTTACATATGGTAAGCATGCACTAAGGGGGAGTCTCGCAAATTAGTGCATCTTACCAAGACCAAGTCCAGTTGCTGAGTCAATTATCTGTTCCTATTTATTTGGGATAGAGTTAGTCAAATAACAGAAAATCAGTAATGTTCTGTTCTAGTTTGGTAGGATGTTTTTTGATTTTCAGGGCAGTCCTAGTCTATATATTTTAGTTCTCTTATGTAATCTTAAGTGTGTGTGTTTTCAATAAGAGTTGTTTTTCATCTTCCAAATACCAGCTTTTCTTCTAATCTCACTGCACAAGCATTTTCTGTTTTGTTATAAAATATTCCTTTAACTGATTACAAAGTTTATTTGAGTAAACGAATCTACACCTAAACTTATTTTTAGTAATTATTTTATATAAAATTACACTTGTAACTTTTATTATAAAAAAAATATAATATATATTTATTATATATGATTAAGTAAATAGATGTATTTTCTGTGTATTTAAATTTGAGTTTAAAGGTTTAAATTTTGATAAACAAGAAAAATAGCAAAAAAGATTCTAATTTAAGAAAAAAAAGTGTACAAATTTTAATTAAATTTTGAAACTATAACATTATATATTTCCTTTGTTCCAAAAATAGAGTTCACTTTCAATTTGGTACAAAATATAATACATTTAATACATCGTTAAATTCACAATTTTTTAGTTTTACCGTTACTTTTTAATCAGGATTAAACAATGTTATTATTATTATCTATAATATAAGAATTTTACATAAAAAGTGGACTCTTTTTTTTTATATACAAAGGAAATTTTTGAAATTTGATTCTTTTTGGAGGAGGAAGAGTAATATTGATGATCAAATATCATCTATTTTTTTCATTTTTAATTTTTTTATTTATATTTTTAGTTCAGTAAAATGATGAGTATTTAAATTTTTTTCTTACTTCTCAATAGTCGACTTTCAATCAAGGAAGTATTCATAATTTTTCCAAAAAAAAAAGGGGTTTATTTTGTAGTTTTGCTAAATTTTGGAAGAGGTGTATGTAACTAACACTTTATAAAATTATTAGTTTTTAACAATTTTAATAAATTTTTAATATTTTAGTAATTTTTTTATATTTTTATAAATATATAATTACTATTACTTTAAATATTTTTTATTTATCTTTCTAGTATTTAATTATTTTGTTAAAATAATTTAAAAGTAACACAAACATTATAGTAATGATGGTAATTGAAATATTGATAAGTTCTTTTTTGAAAAAAAAAATTGTTGCTGTACAGAAAAGAATCCACCTTAGTTACTGTACAGTTTTTTATTAGTTATTAAGTACAACTCATTTAATGCATTACTAAATGTATATTTTATATTTTTATCCTTAGTTTTTAATTTTGAGTATACATAATTATTATTAGTAAGAATATTTTAGAAATTTAGTTTAAAAGTAGATTCTTTTTTGAGCACAGTAAAAAGTTTTCAAAGTGGACTATTTTTTTAGAACAGAGGGAGTGTAAAAATTAATACCGCATAAGAATGTGACTTTTATTGGAACAATTGGAATTAACATGACAGAATATAAAATTCTAATAATTAGATACATTATAAGTTATTATATTTGCATAAATTTAAATTATTTTGATAGTTCATTTTTAGTTAGTTTTGCAATGATTAATAATTAATGATAAATAAAAAATAGCTTGTAATATTTATAACAATTAATGATAAATGAAAACAAGTTAACTAAAATTTAATATTACGTTTTTTATAGTGTTTTATTGTTACATTAATATATAAAATATCCAAAAATAAAAAAAAAATTATATTGATAGGAATATTTATAAGAGAAATATGTAAGTGTATGTAGGTCATAAAATTTATAAGTATATTATCTTTAAAATTGAACTAGCAATTGCATTTATAATTAAAAGTTAAATAACAAAAAATAATATTTTTTTACTTAAATTAATAAAAATAGTGATTTTTTAAAGAATAAATTCAAATAAGATTTAAAATAAATAGTTTAAAAAATAATGAAATTAACCTATAAGGATTTCTAATAAATCAGTATAATTAATTAAAAAACACAGTAAAAGTTTTGAAACAAATTAAAACTTAAATTGCTTAATAAAGATTTGTAAATGTAAAATATGTATTTTTTGGAATAAATAAATATACCAACTGACATGTTTGGATAAATATACGTTATTAATATCAAATAACAATTGAAATGATCTTATACAATATTTAGAAGTAATACTAGTGTTTTAAGTTAAGATGCTTAAAATGAAAAACAATTTATATTATTTTTAATGTTTATGATCAAAATTACATTTTAATTTATGATAACACAAATTTTCTCATTCACATATGTGTGTGTGTCCAAATTTTTTTTCTTAAATTATATGACAATATAAATTTAAAAATAAATCTCCATCCATAACAAAAAAAAAAGTTTGATTTATTTTACATTGTGATTGTTCATTACATTTGAAAGTAAAATTTAATTAAATACTAATAATTTTTATGTTAAAATAAAGAAAATAATATAAAAAGATTTAAAACAAATTAAAATTCATAAACTTGTTGAAAAATAATTACAAAACTTTACAAAATTACACTTACACTGTAACTTAGGAGAAATTTACTGACAATAAGTCACTATTCCTGATTTAGAGTCAACACTTTGACTTGAAATTGAGTGCATCGATTGGATAGTAATAGTAGTAATAGTATTAGGGGTCGAGCTTCCTTCGGGTGGCAAAAATTTTATCGAATGATACACTTCTGTAGTTAATTTTCATGAATTAAAATTTATCTTCATGATTTTTTAAAAAAAAAATTCATTGAACCTTTTTATGTTTTAACAATTATGCATAAATGTTTGTATAATCCAAAAGTATAAATATTTTGTTTGGCAAGTTCTAATTAAAAATATTCACATTTAAAGGTAATTTTTAACACTAATATTTATCTTATAGTTAACTTTAAAAAATTACAATTATAAATTTCTTAAAAGATACAGAATGAAACTTTTTATATATTTTTTTAATAAAACTGCTCCAATTCAAAAATTAACAGTAACAAGTAGAACAAATATTACATTGCTTTGTCATATTCTAATGTAAGCTAATTTGATCGCATAGTTAAACTATACTTGCAATCGCTATATACATAAGAAAAATCTATCAAATTGTATAAATAGTGAAAACAAAAGAATATTACACTAAATAAATATGCACATCATATAAATATTTATCTGATTTAAAAACTACATGAAAGTACAGGTAATTAGAATCTTGCTAGCTTCTTCTTTATAATTATTTTTAATATAAAAGTGAATAATAGTATGTATATTGATACAAATTAT
Source organism: Gynochthodes officinalis (assembly GCA_020080225.1). Lineage (NCBI taxonomy): Eukaryota > Viridiplantae > Streptophyta > Magnoliopsida > Gentianales > Rubiaceae > Gynochthodes > Gynochthodes officinalis. Next base: position 19,021,283 of record CM034619.1, read on the forward strand.
ACAAATTACCAATAAGAACGATACAAGAAAATATATGAGAATAACCAATGCAGAATAAATGTTAGTGTAGTTTATATTTACATTGACAAGTCTAGCCCAAGTTAACAAGTTCCACCCAAATTATTTTAGTCAATCTATTTATACCATAATTTTTAAATCCTATTTCTTTTACTACATAATAAAAACAAAATAAAAACGAGGCTGTCTCTCTATTATACAATTTGTATATCATCTAAATCTCTAACACTACTTGAAGATATCTACATAGGAACAATTAAGTTTCATCTCTCTAAGGTAATTAAGAATTAAAATCGCTATCAAAAGTTATAAAGAACTTCTTTATGATTTCAAAGTTATAAAGAACTTCTTTATGATTTGAAAAGTTACAGTTCGGCTCCTGTAAATGTGTTCACAGTAGAATCATTATGTTTTTATTAAATGAAACTGTTAAACACGGAAAAAAAAAAGTGAATTCTTCTTGATAAATAAATGTTGAAATTAACTAAAATGAAAGTGAATAATAGTATGTAAATTGATACAAATTAACTAAAATGAATAATAATAGTATGAATTAATCCTTTGTAGTTAAAAAATATATATTTGTGATTTTTTCCCTACTTCTGCCCTCTGTGCTTCACCAAAAAACTCTCCTCCCTTTTTTTGTTTTGGGTACCACCTAAACAAATATTTCAAATATATATCCTCCTCTTTTTTTTTTGTTACCACCTAAACAAAAATTCCAAATATATGAAGGGAAGAAAATATCGTATCATTTTGTTGTATGGTTTCACTGGAGTTATAGGTTGCTCTTTGGTATTACTGTAATTTTGTGAAAGTACAAAGCTATTTTCTTAACATTTTTTAAGTATTAATTTGCTTCAAAACTTTTTATAGCATTTTCTTTATTTTTATATTTAAAAATTAGGGTTATTTATTTCAATTTTACTTTCAAATACAATCAATACGTAGAAATTTACAATTTATCAAAAAATTTATCATATATGGGAATTGGATTTTTCAACTTATATTATCATGTAAATTCTGCAACCCGCAAATATTTACATATTTCTCTTATATTTAATTTTTAATAATTTAATTTTATTATGTTGAAAAAGATTTGGATATTACTCTAAATTAAAAAATAATATAGAACCCAAGTATTGGAAATAATTTAATCTGCAATTTTTAACGTTTGTCGTTAGGTTCTAAACAAATTACAGCTTATAATGATAAAACAACGTCATATTTAACTTTGTAAACAATGAATTTTCAACTTTCGTCTATTCATATTCAGTTAAAGATTTCATAGCTTTACTACCAGTTAAATCATTGGAATTTTTTTTTTAAATCACCATTATTTCCACTCCTAGAAGAAAAGTGTTCATAAAAAAGAACCTACTAAAAAGGTTGCTTTTTCTTTGGTTTTTTAAAGATCGATAATTGCATTAACTCTTATGAGTTAACCTATACAAGCAATGTCCTCCTAAAATTGGAGTCTTCTTAGTTCTTAGTATGGCCAAGATTAAATGACCACAAGTCAACTTACTACTCTCCATCCCACAAAAATACATAACAAGCAAAAGATAAGCGACAGTCAGCAAAAGAATAATTCCCCACTCAAAACTATTGACTACATCACTGTCATGTTTCACCCTCTATACACTAGCACCCACTATTTATACGTTAGCCACTGATCTACCACCTGATCCTAGCTAACTCCTATTTGCTTTCGAAAACTCCAACCAAGCATGCCTTGCCAGCTTTACAATATCCTTCGCATCCATCCAGTGATGCTGAAAAACCCTAACATTTCAACTTTTCCAGATCATCCACATAATGTAAGCTGTAAACTGTGCTCGCTCCTTCCAAGAACCCTCTCTTTGCCTAGAGCATAAATCTTGCCACCATTGCTAAAAGGTGTCCTATTGCCGGTTGAGCTTAGCCCAGTCTAGACAAGCTAACTGCCAAATAGTTTTGGCTCGAGAACAATTAAACACCATATGCTCTATCGTTTCATCCTTTTGGCCACACAATGGGCATGAAGGCTCCACCTGCATTTTCCTTTGGTACAACTTAGCATTTAATGGAATAATATTGTGACAACATCGCTATAGAAAATACTTGACCTTACTTGTCACCTTCAGCTTCCAAGTGGCTGTCCACATACAGTGCCTTTGCTTTCTTGCATTACTGCATTCAGGTTGTTGATATGCAAATTGTCCCTCCTATTGCAATGAATGATATGCTGATCGAACTGAATACTCATTGTCACAAGAGCCTGGCTCCATACCTTGCAATAGTCTTCTTACCCCCATCCACCCCTTCCACAACCAAAATGCATTTCTCCTCTCTACCGCGGACAGCAACTGGTCATTATGAAAATATTTGGCTTTTAGGACTCTACTCATCAATAAAGCCAGTTGTGACAGGACTCGCGATAGTTGTTTAGCGAGCAAAGCATCATTGAACAGTTGAAGATTCTGAAAGTCCAATCCTCCCTCCACCTTTGCCTTAGTAAGCTCTGGTCACCTTTTCCAATGAATTTTCTGCCGTGCATTCTGTCGTGCACGCCACCAAAAATTTGCCGTAATACGACAAATTTTCTTACAGACTCCCATTGGAAGTTTAAAACAGCCCATCACATATGTTGGTAAAGTATTCACCACCGATTTGATAAGAACTTCTTTGCCTGCCAAGCTCAAAAACTGAGTCTTTCAATTCTAGATTCGTTGCTGTACTTTTTGAATGATAAAGTTGAACACCTTTCTTTTTGATCGATCAATCCTCATAGGCAACCCTAGATAGCAAGCGTTAGATTGTTCCTTCATCCCTCCCATGATTTGACAAATCTCACTCTGTGTTACCCGGCCAACATTATGACTAAACAATACTAAAGACTTGTCCAAATTAATTGCTTGGCCTGAACATTGACCATACTAAGGAAGTATACCCTGCAAAACCTGAGCTTGATGGACATCTCACAAAACAACAAAGAATCATCAGCAAAAAACAAATGTGTTATGATAGGTCCATTCCTACTAGCCCTCATTCCCTTATAGTCTCCATAGTCACTAACGCGTGTAATAAGATGAGATAGCGCCTCTGAAATGATAAAGAACAGATAAGGCGAAAGAGGATCCCCTTACCGAATACCTCGAGTTGGCGTAATGTACCCACACGATTCCCCATTAAGATTAATGGACAAAGTGCTAGTACACAAACATTGCCTAATCCACATTATTACTCCCCAAGCAAACCCCATTTTTGACATGACGTGCTCTAAAAACCGCCACTCCACCCTATCATAAGCTTTGGCCATATCTATTTTCACTGCCTTGTACCCTTTCCTTCCTTGCAGCATTGAATTTAAAGTATGAACATACTCATGAGTTATAACCACATTATTAAGAATCTGACGCCCAGGAAGAAATGCTGATTGATTCTGACTAATAGACCTATGAAGGCACAGCTTAATTTGTTCTGCCAAAATTTTAGACACAATCTTATAGACCACATTATTCAAGCTAATGGGTCTATATTGTGAGACCGATACTGGAGATTGGACTTTAGGTATCAAAGTAATCAAAGTATGATCAAGTTTCCTAAGCAATTTCTTACTTTGGAAAAAACTCCTTCACAGCATTAATAATATCAAGTTTAACCTCACTCCAATAAGTTTGGAAAAATAAAGGAGTCATACTATCGGGTCCAGGAGCTGTATCGGGATTCATTTGGAACAGGGCCGCTTTAATCTCCGCTTCTTCCACAAGTCTCATCAATTTTCTATTCATAGCTCGAGTAACAGATTGAGGTAACACTTCCAGCAAAGAAAGAGACTGAACTGGTGGACTCGAAGCATATAACTTGTCAAAATAGCCCACAATTTCCTCTTCTAACTCCCTTTTAGTGACACGCACCCTCCTCTCACTTGTTATCAAACTTTCAATATGATTCATTTTCCTTCTCTAAATAGTGGAAGCATGGAAAAACTTAGAATTGCTATCTCTTTTTTTCAACCAATAATTCCTTGACTTCTGCTGCCAATATCTCTCTTCCTCCTTATACTTCTAGTGGAGTTTATGCTTAAACGCATTCCATACTCTCAAATCCCTACCTCTTCCATCCCTACTCATAGCCTCCATCTAAGCTTGAAGAACTTTGATCCGCTTAGCAAAATTATTCCCTAAATTGAAGTCCACTTCAGTAGCTCAAGCCTGTATTCAGCAATCTTAGACCTTAAGATATATTGTCTTGTCCCCCACTTATCTCTATTCCATGCTGCCACCACTATTTCTCAGAGATCTGTTTTTTTAATCCATCTTTTATCGAAGACGAAACGACCATGAAACTTTTGCTACTTATGATCCATCTCCAAAAGAAGAAATGAATTATCCGAAACCCGCTTGGCACAATGAAGCACCCTAGCATTTGAAAACTGCAACCTCCACATTGGAGAAGCAAAGAATCTATTCAAACATTCCTCAACAAAACCCTCCCTAACTCTATTATTACTCCAAGTAATAACTCCATTGAAGCTCTCACATCACATAATCAGTACTTGTATAGACAAAAACAGCCCACCCCATGATGGCATCACCCTCAAGTTTATATTGCATCTGTACACAAAAGAAAGTAGTAATTACATTCATAACTAAAACCTGAGGCGCCCAACAAATCAACAACCCCCTTCGGGGGCCCTCGGGGGCCCTCAGGCTCAACATACCTCCACCTATCTTCAAACTTCGAACCCCTAACAACCTTCTCAACAAAAGCAGTTTTTTGTTTAGTTTCTGAAAGAAAAAAGTACCTCTGGATGCTGAGATATAACACTCCCTCAACTGGGAAATTGTAAAGGCTGCACCTAAGCCTTGACAATTCCACACCCCAATATTCATTAAATGGCTTGGGAGCAATGAGGGCTAGTCCCCTTCACCCTAGAATTCTGAAACAACACTTGATATTGAGTTACTTGTTTAGGTTTCTTCATATCTTGATCATCATATCTGCCAATCTTCATTGAATGTCATTCACGCTTCTCCCCCAAACATGGCAGCATACTCAAATCTTTACTCGAATTTGACCTCAATCGACTATGTAGCCACCACCACCTAGGCATCTTGGGAGCTAATAAGGGAGAAATAGCTTGAGCAATTGGTGGACATGCAATAGCAGTTCCAGAATTTCCCAAATCGGGACATGCAAATGACCACTTGAGCTGAGAATTCTGGTCCAACATGTCATGATTCAAATCGGGAGAAGGAATGTGCTGAGGAATATGATCCAATGACAGCAAACCAACATGAGCAAGCACCTGATTTTCCTTAGCATTCGTCACAAACTCCAAGATCGAAGGAGCTGCCACTTGATTTACCACAGCATGAGCAAGCACTTGATTTTTCTTAGCATTCGCCACAAACTCCAAGACCGAAGGAGCTGCCACTTGATTTACAACTTGATTCACTTCAGCTGCCATCAAACTCCACGCATGAAGGAGCTAGCTGCTTCAGGTTAACCACTTGATTTACCTCAGCTGCTGCGACACACTCCAAGAGTGAAGGAGTCGTCGTCAAGAGCTTGCCTAACAAAGACTTTCGATGGTAAATCTCCAAGCTGATCAATCTCAGTCACCGTCTCCTTCTCCTTCGAATACAACAAAGCCGTCAAGGCAAAGACCCAACCTTTTTATCGCCACCTCACCCTATAATTGAGGGAGGATTAGATCAGACAACATCACCGTCTCACCTAACTGAGAACCATCCACACAAGCCCCTGACTGCTGATTTCTTCCTCCCAACACAACCCTCCTATACCTCCTTCCAGCAAAACCAATCCCCGCACGAATCCAATCGCCAAACTAACCTTCCACAAGATGATTTTCTCGCAAATCCTCATTACAAGTAGCACACAAGTTCGCAGCATGCCCCACATGGCCACAGTAATTGCAAAACGCTGCCAAGAACTCATATTGAAACCAAACCCAGTGAGAGGTATCAAGAAAACTCATCATAGTTCCAATGGCAAAGGCTACATGAGATCAATCAAACAAGCAATTTCAGATACCTGCCATTAACACTACCTCCCTCAGGTATAAACACTTTATGCAGCTGCGGGAAGAGAGTCCCAACTGCACTTCGCCTCCTTGAAATCCAAAGGAGGCCAAGTTCCAAACCTGAACCCAAATTTGCACCCTCAGAACTCCCTATCGAAAAAAAGAAACAGACGGATCCCACTCTCGCAACACCCAATATTGGCTATCATAAGTCCACCGCCTCGCGTAACCTTGCTCCTATCCTCCACAATCTTGAACACAAACTAAAAAAATTCATCCCCACCACGATGACAAACGGATTGTTAATCGGCAACACAGCTCTTATCGTACTCCTCAACCCCTGAAAATTAGCATGCTTAGCTCCAAAAACCCGCCCAAGAAGGCTCCGCCATCCCTCATTGTGGTGGCCTGAACATCCTGCTAAACTAGCTTAACTCCTCCTCCCTTCACCACAGACAGCTGGAGCTACTGCACCAACTCCTCCATATCTAACTCCCACACGACGGAGCCACCCATAGACATTAGATGACAACCAGAAACCAACCCCCCAACCCACCTCTACTGCTTCTTCTTCACATGGACCAAGTCCTCGTGAGTGAAAAAGCCAAGTACCGCTCTTCAAGACTAAATATCGCACCAAAGACGCACCTAACTTGCACACAATAGAAAAAACAGGAACACACATGCACCTCCAACCCCCCCCCCCCACAAAAACGAAAAATTCAACTAAAAAGGTTGCTCTTAAAGTTACAAAAATAAAAAACTATCATCCTTTACTTTCTCACTCACCTATCCCTGTTCAATTATGTACATAATGTTCAATTTATTTTTTTATTATTATTATTATAAAATATATTTATATCTCGTAATTTCTTTATTTTTTCTTTATATTTATATACCTTAATATGTTACTATGTCTTTTCTCTCTATCTTTTTCTTCCCAATCTTTCCAAAACTAACCAAAACAAATATAAAATAAAATTAAAATGAATACCGGGTATCCCAGTGCCTAGAACGGGGTACATTAACTAGTACAAAAAAAATGCACGTCGTTCCAAGGTCATGTGTTTGTAATAATTTAATTTAAAGCACAAAATGCTACAAAATCCCATTTGATTCAATGAAATGGGATAAATTACTTTTGAAACTACTAAACTTTCTTAATTGTATACTTTTGATTACTTAAGTTTTTTTCTATAACGTGAAATTATCCAATGAACTGTTAAAAGAGTATAGCTGTGGATTTCTTGTTTGTTGCTTAAAATTAATGAATGAAGAGATTCTATTGTTTTGAATTGTTTGATAATAATATTTAAATCATTTAACTGCTCAACCGATGTTTAAATTGACTTAAGAAATTTAAGCACTAAAAATTGACTTAAGATAATAATATTTAATAATTTTATATTCAATATCCAAAATTGCCCTCTTTCGTAATCTCCTTCAATGAATTGATCTATCTTTTATTTAAGTATAAATTACTCTTTTTGTGCTTAATCTTCTTCACTCTCATAGCCCATCTCTTTAAAAGTCAAAATTTGTCTTTTCGATCCATGTAATTTTCTCTTTACAAAATTCTTAATTGATTGTAGACGTTTAAAGTGGTTTTTTTTTTTTTTTGCTTTGTAAGGATGTTTAATAGATTTTAATTTTTAATTTTGCTATTTTATTTTTCATATTAAACATTAGTTTGGATAGATTTTATCTGTTATTCATTTTTCATGAACAATATTTGATGTTGCACAAATTAATATTTTATGCATATAATTATGAGAAAGAAAGAAATGAAAATTTTGTGGATAAAATTATACAATTTGAGTAATTTAGTATCTAAATCAATATGTTTCTCAAACAAGATTGATTATTTTAGCATTCAAATTCAAACATTCAGAACTAAATTTGCAACATTAAGACTTTGACAAATTAATTCTTTCAACATTTAAATTTTAGCATTTAGTTTTATCAAACAATCCTTAAAGCACTCTTAAATTTTTTTACTTGAGAAAATTAAACATAGTTTAATGTTATCTTATCTATAATAATAGAATGACTTTAAGAATTATTTGTCATTTATAATATTACATTATTAGTGAAAGAAAATAAGAGAAAATAAGACTAAGGGAGCGGTTGGTTTGTTTAAAGGAATGGGAAAAGTAATGGAAATGATAGTAGTGGAAAATGACGGTGGGTTTTTTCATTATAAACGTGTTGGTTGGTTTGTGCTGGGGAATGATTATAATTACCAATGATGGTAGTTGGTTTGTGTTGGAAAATTACTATAATTACTAACGATGGTGATTGGTTTGTGTTGGGGAATGATTATAATTACCAATAATGGTGGTTGGTTTGCAAAATTTTTAAGAATGAAAATCTAGTTAATTTTTTATTTTATTTTATTTTGATTTTTAAATATACTATAATTACTAATAAATTATGGTATTAATAATGAAATATGTTAATTTTATTAGTTTGCATTTTCATGCCTAATGTAGTATAATTGTTTTTATTAATTATGTTTAAATTATAAATTGAATAGGTCAAAGAAAATTTAAAAAGTTATCATTTCTGATTGGCAATTGTGCAAGATTGCTATTGAGTTTCATGCAAAAAGTAACCAACGTCATTGGTTTACCTAATGCCTTTCAAAGGTACAAGTGATCATTCTAGCACTCAATTATTGAATTGTCCCTTTCTATAAACCCGTAATTTGATAACTTGGTTGTTGCAATATGAACTAAAGAGTTATAATGCTATTTACTTTGTTACCTACACTTTGGAAGTAGAAACTGAAAATGTCTCATTGAACTCATCAAAATTATGTGCAATATGAGATTAATTTAATTATAACTTTCCAAATAAACTTCTTTCTTCTGGTACCCTAGCTAGTGTTTGGCAAAAAGATTCAAAGCAAAAAATGGAAGTAATCTTGTTTCATGATGGTTTGTTATAAAAGTTTAAATTCTGCATATAAAGAAAATCCCATAAATGAAATTTTCAATAGCATCCTGAATAATTATTTCCAAATGAAAATAGCTCATTATTCAACCTGTCCATTCTACAATCTCAAAAGTTAAAATCTTAGAAGTTAGCTACATTCCACATCTATACTTTTGTGAATAAAAAAAATTCAAGAGCGTTTAATCCAACTTCTTTTCACTTCAAAAATATGAGTTAAACATAAGATGCATACGTCATCCGGTGCTAGTTACATTTCAAATAAGTTCAATAATGCACAATAACTAGGTTAACAAAACAAGATTTGTTTTTCACACTTAAGTACAATATTATAGTTACAAAATAGCCATCTAATACAAACTAACCTGGTTATGTAACATCAATGACATCCCAAATCTATATTAATTACCAAAAGCTTATACAAAATAGCCAACACTTGATTCATGAATTAGAAGACGGAGGAAGAAACCCAAGCACATAAGATTTTCTCAAATGACTTGGCAAAGAAAATATAACATGAACTTTGGCCAGATCATTATAGCAAATTTCGGCAGACCTACCAACACCCATTGGAAATATGCCAACATTAAGAAATTCATTAATGACCTCTTGCATTTTCTCTACTATGAACTCTTGCCAACATTAAAAATGCAAACTCTCATTCGATGCCTGATAGAATACAACAATGGTTGTATAATTAAAATAAAAGAATAGCAACTAGCATATTTCATATGTACCTAATCTTCATTAAAAGTCCACTTCTTGCAGAATATGAGAATGAGAATCAAATAAACCATCAATGATGATATTTTTTTAGCATATTTTACTTCATCTAATTTTATTTAAAAAATATTTAAATAAAAGCCATGATCACTCAGATAGGGGTAGGAAAATCTGGTTTTGATTGGCAAAATTTTACTGCTGAAAACAATTGAGCAAACTACAGATTTCCAACTGCTGTTTTATCCACATAAACTAGTTCTTTAGATTAACTTAAACTACTGCAAACTAATCTCTCTAGAGCTATATACTCATTGCTATTTGAATGTTGTTGAAAGTTGGAAAGTACCATGTCCAAGGATGTTGTTGAAGTCCAACTTCAATTCTTTCTCAATAAAATTCCAACAAAAACAAAGAAGAAAATGAGCTTAGCCAAAAGTTGTCTACAACCAAATCTACCTAGAGAGAGCAACAAGTTATTTCAGCTCCTCTATCAAGTGCATTATTACTGTTTCAAGCAAAGTTCTACTAAATAAATGCCTCTATTGTTTTACAAATATGGAACTCTGTCTTTCACATTGCCTATGTTTGAAAATGCAAATATTCTCTTACCCTAACTCAATTATTCAAGCCCAAGATGGAATTGGTATTTCCTATGTCAATTCCAAAAAACAATTAGATACAGAAATTGTCCAGTAGATGACCACTTGCTGCAACTAATACTAGTCAGTTTGAGTATTAATAAGGATTCAAGAAAATGAACTTATTCCATGCCAAGGTTTTATTTTCAAAGGACTAACATGATGCAAAACCCCATTATATTAAGACTAAGGATATGGCCAATAAAGGAACCTGAGATATTATGCTTCAAATTTAAAAGTGTAGGTAGACTTTATTTTTGAATTCCTCTTTCTCACTAGGTGTTTATGTAGTTAACCTTAGGTTAGTGTTCTTTTTCAATTTCCACACTTGGGTGGTTCTAATGCCTTTTATTATCACAGTGCATTAATAAGATCAATCTAATGTTTCAGGCAATAATCAACATGTTTAAGTTAGAAGTACCGTCAGCAAAAACCTTCATTTCATCGTTGACAACAATGAAGCGAAAGACCTCTCATTTTTCTCAATACAACTTCTCCCATCCTTTTGGCTCATATGAACAAGAACCAACACTCTGCCTTTCCTGATCTTAATAAGTCTTTTTTTGTTTTAGTGTCACTTTACATGATCGTTCTTAACCCATTAGAACTCCCAAAGACTACTGCAGCTTCTACTTACATCTAGAAAATCCAAAGTAGAAAATCAAACCAAACCCACTCAAATATTACATAAACAAAATAAACACAAAGACCATGCCAAATCTTCACATACAAGCCCCCGCCACACCGACCCCCAACCAAAAAAAAAAATCTTTCGCAATGAATTATAGCTGAATTACAGGAAAAGAGAAAATGGAAATTCATAATACTAATCAAATGCAAAATAGTCCAGGAACTGAAAATTACCTCTTTTGGCAATAGCCATTTCCCTCTTACTACTCCTCAAAGCATTTGTCCTCACAAAAATTTCACTCATACAAAACAATGCAATAATTCCAATAGAGGGTTTTGCATAATACAGAAATATTACAATACACATTGCTTGATTAACCCATAAAAAGTTATGCTTTGTACCAAATCAAGGGAAGAACAAAATACAAATAGATAATTAAATAGGAAATAAATGAATTAGGGGGTCCTAACTCCTAAGAAGAAATTTTACAGGGTGAAATTTCTTCTTGTAGAGAATGAATATATGGAGATGGATATGAAGGACTGGATTGGGGTGAAGAGAGAGGGAGAAGAAGAGGGAAAGGGGAGAACTACTTCAATAGATCTGGAGGGGATGGTGCAGATTGAGGATGAAAACAAAAAATTTGCTGCAACAACTTGTTTGAGGACGAAATGGAGGATGAAAATGGAGGGATTTTTTCAAAAACCCTTGGGCAGAGGTCAATAGAAGGGGAAGGGGAAAGATTTTTTTTTTTTGTGGCTTAACAGCTTTCATACCTCCCAAGATTTGGGTGGGGGGGGGGGGGTATGAGAATACCCCCAAATGGGTATTTCATTTTTACTGTGCACCATTCATTTATTTAAACCAGGCACATGATATTCTTTCATTTCCATTCTTTCTCTCCCATACCTTGTAACCAACCGCCCTCAGAGAGAAAATAAAGAGTATAAGAAAAAAAAAATTATTGAGTGTGTTTATAACTATACAAAGAGACCTATTTATAAGCTAGAGTGTTTAACTGTGTAAAGTATTGAATCAATCAATGATATCAATAATCATTAATTGATGGATATCAATCAAATCACTATCATATATCTACAATTAATATTAGAATTATAGTATATCAATCACTGATTAGGATAATATACTAATCACCTATTGATAGAATATAACAAGAATATGCTAAACATATAGAATATTTTTAAGATAAAACAATATGATATAATCATCTATTAATATTATTAACATGTAAGGAAATCCGATATATATTTTGTGTAAATAATCTATGATTTGGTGATGACCTTGAGTTATAAGAAATTGAGTTTTAAATTTAAATAAAATTTTGTTATTTTATTCTTATCAGAAAAATTTGTATCCATACTCAAATATTGTAGAAATTGAGTCATCAAAATTACTTTAGATCCTAATTCTTACTTCGGTTGGCATTATTATTGCCCTAAAAATTGGACATCTATGGTATAACTACCTTAGTGAATATCTAAAAGAGAAAAGTGTATCAGTCGATTTCAAAGTAATTACAATGATTAATATGACTTATATTGTCCTTTCAATAATCTTATATTTTAAAAGAATTTTATATATCAAACTATTACATTACTTATAAATTTTTTTTTATAACTTTTAGAAATATAAAAATATTAGGATTATATTGGTCTAATACTTCAAACCAAATGAAATTATATTAGAAAAAACAAATTCTGATCGGAGTAAACTTACTTTTTAGAATGTCTTTATTAAAATATTAGAGTTTTAATAGAATTACTATAGATTAATAAAAACTATTATATCAAAAAATGTATAAAAACTATCAAATAACTCTATTAATTATGTTGATGTTAAATGTTGAAAAAAATTTACAATTGTAAGTCTTATAATCTAGAGAACTCATATAGTTTGATTTTAAATTTATTATTTTCAAGTTAGACACAACTTTAATTATTTTAGTTTTAGAAAATTAGATAGTAAAATAATTTATTATTATTAGAAATTAAAATAAGTTACTATTATCAGTTATAAAGAGATAAAACTTAGGAATTAGGAATTTTGAACTGCAAATTTATGTAAGCAATTTTTTAATTAGGACATTTGAATTACAAATTTAGGATGTAGCCTATTTTTAATAAATAAACTACACTTAACTATTGCATATTAATCGCAATTTCAATAATTTTTCATATTAAAAACAATATTTCACAATTTCCATTTTTTTGTCCAAGTTTTAAACTTTTCAATATTTTCATGTTTCTCTTCAGCTTAATCCAAATTATAATCTATTACACCCAAATTTTTTTAATGAACATGATCAATTGGATTGACTATGTAATTTTTTAATCCAAATTTTATTCACAATTTTCACAAACAAGAAATACCCCAAAATTTTAATGTACAATCCACCAATCTTTTTACCAAAATAAGTCAATATTTCAAAAGATATTATTACAATAACATGTAATTATACTAAATACATATTATTACTTGTTATTATTTCATATAAAACCGTTTCATACCAAAATTCAGAACACCATAACACAGTGTGCACGTCGTGCTTAACGCGGGAATCCAACACTAGTTTGATAATTAAATCAAATTGTTTGTCAATGCCTTTTGATAAAGAGATTTGAATCTACGTTTATCACAATTACAATTTAGATTAATAATTTGAATGTTATTAAAGCTCCTAAAAGATGTTGATTACTTAAAAAAGGGTTTGAGATGAAAGATCTTGAAATGACAAAATATTGTCTTGATTTACATATTAACCATTTTAAAAATGACATTGTACTATATTAATTAGCTTACAAAAAAAAAATAAAAATACTTAAGTCATTGTATATGGATAAAGATATCTTTTGAACACTCTACAGTTGCATGGTCATTTAATGTGTGTAAGACCCTTTTCGCCGAAAATCTCTTGGCTCTTGAAGTAACATATCTTAATGCCATTGTAGGATTAATATATTTTGCTAATAATATTTGTTTAGATATATCATTTCTATCAATTTATTAATGAGGTATAATTCTTCTCCAAATTAACTTACACGAAAAGAAAAGGTATATAAGCGATTGTATAAAAATAAAGAACATTGTTTGAACACTCCAATAGTTGTAAGATCATTTAATGTGTGTAAGGACCTTTTTGGGTCTCGAAAAAAATGATAAAAAATCTCTTTGGTGTTGAAGTAACATATCTTAATGCCATTGCAAGATTAATATATTTTGCTAATCATATTCAACTAGATATATCATTTTTGTGAGTTTATCAATGAGGTATAGTTCCTCTCCAAATGAAGACATTAGAATGGAGTTAAATATATACTCCAATATCTTTGAGATATAAGTGATATATGGATTTATATTATCCCGAAGTACACAAGCAAATTTTCAATACTACGCAAATAGATGGTATTATCAATTTGATCCTCATAATATCTAATCATAAACATATATCTTCACTTATAGTAGGAGTTAATCACATCTATTTGTCTCAACATTTGATAAAACTACAAAATGAATACTATTATTTGAGAAAACTATAAATATCCTCTTGACTAAACAAACTTATAACATCTAGCCCATCAAAGTTTGGTAAAACTATAAAATGAATCTTACTAGTAAAAGAAAGTTATGTGTGCAGAAAAAATATTGGTTGCCAAATTATTTCTACATGCCAATCATTCATCCATTGGTTTAATATACATAATGTATTCTACTTCATCATCTTCATCACTTTCCTCTCTCTCACTCTCTTGTTCTTGTTCAATTATTGACTCTTATGGGTCAAAGCTCATACATTTGCGGATTAAGTTTTGTAGAAGACAACATAACATTATAGTTTGCCATTGAGTTTGATTTGAGAAAAATAAAGTTGAAACAAGAATTTTTCCATCTTCCTTTCAACAATCTATAGCTCCTCTCAAGTGACATTCATTGCTTTGAAATATTTCATATGAAAGTACTCCTCTATATTCTCTTGTCAACAACCATTGAATTTTTTGAGATGATATCGTTGTGTTCAATATGGAGCAAGAAATCCATTTGAGTTACAATATCCAGATTCTATCAAATAATAGCAACTTTCATCATTGAAAAACAAATTATGGTTGGACAACATATCATAATAAGAAAAGAAAATTTTTAGCAAACTGGATATTATAATGCAAATTTACCTTGAGGGACTCTTAAACCAAGAGACCTTGAAATTGCTTCTCGAAGCACACAACCATCATACGCAGAGCCCTCCCAACCAAACAATACATATATAAATTGCATGTTTGGGCAACAAATACCTAAAACATTAATGAAATATATCATTTTCTTGTGCAATATCGGGGCTTATTTTCACCAGGAAGTGTAACTTTAATTAATGTCTCATCTAATGCTCCTAGAGAACCCTTCAAATTAAAAAGAGATGACTAAGCACATATAACTAGGATTTGAATTTATTATAGAAATAGTCTCTCATATTAGTGTTATATGTTAATTATGATATTAAAGGACTTGAAAACATTTCCATCTCTTGTTTTGACAATCACAAGTAATAAGCTTTGACTTCTTTAATTAAATATAAAGTAATCTTAAAATAGCTTAAAGAAACTAATAGAATTGCCATCCATAAAATTTTCCTTTATGAGAAACATGTAGGCCAATGGTGCGACTCTTTTAGGGTTAAGGCAAGGTGTATATATATAAACATTACTACAATCTCTTCTATAGATGTGTTCCTAATAGGTTTTAAACCCCCGATATCTCTAACTATATCGCACAACATCTTAAAGGTTGCTTTATCCATACGAAATTCACTAATACATGTAGCATCACAGTGCATAGTCAATCTAAACATTCATCTCATGCAATCAATCCTCTTTTTCTTTATTTTTTTGATTTCATGAATCTTATCTCGGAGGTAAAAACAAAGGACTACATAGTACATTGAAAATTAAAAGAAAAACAACATATTATTTGTTGTTTGCTGAAGGAACAATAATAGCTTTAGTTTACGATGTGGTTCGAAACTAGGAGGGCAAGCTATCTAGACCTGCATATAGACAGATTAGAAAGTAATTACAAATTTAAAAGATAACAAGAATCCAAACAACCAAAAATAACATGAAATATGATAAAAAAAATTAGAAAAAGTCTTGTTAGTTTGTGTGTGTAAAACATGACAACCACAACTTAACTTTAGGTTTTTTGGTTCTTTCGTTATTTTTATTTTTATTTTTTTGTTTATTGTTGTAGGTTTTACACACTCAAGTGCATACTATCGTTGACAAGTAATAAAGAGTGAATAAAGTATCGTTCTCACGAGGACTAATTTTTATCAACTACCGAAATTCGATTAATTCTCACTTTATTTAAAAGATTAAAAAGATATTGTATGACTAAACTAAATTAAAACTAAATTCTAAATTAAACTAAGCAAAGTAGTGAATCAAGATGACTAAAACTCTAGGGTTTCCGATTTCACCATAACTAATCTGTCTATATATTAATCTATCTCTATAGTTCAAAATTATTTTTCTAGTTAATAGTTGAGATTCTCTAACTTATTTACTAGTCTCCCCCGAGATCTAATAAAAATCTCCCTAATTGCTACTTCATTATATTTCTATGTGAATTACAACAATTATAAAGTCATTAATTTCTATAGATTCTCATATAGCGATTACACAAACCATGCAGATATATTCCTATCCTACATGCAATTTATGGTATGTATCCTAATGAACTTAACACATAACTCTCCTTCTAGTTCGCTATGATTAATAGATCATTTAATTAGTAGCCAAATAATTAGAAGTATTAAGCACAAAGATAAACATTTCACCATAGAAAACTAATTCGAACTATATTAATAGAAAAATAATAAAGACTTCATAGTTAGGCTCCCTAGAAAAACTAATTTAGTTCATGAATAAATATAAAGGCATCACCAAAGTTTTGAACATGGTGAAAGGAGAAAAATAAACTAGAAAAAATTGTTAGGCTTGTCTTCTTCTTCCTTTCTTCTTTTCTTCTTCTCCTGCGACTGTCGTGTCCTACTTATTGTTTTGGCGTCCTTCTTATTTATTTTCTCCTTTTCCCGTATGATTCCCTTTCAGTCCAAAAGTGGTAGACTTGTACACATTTCTACTCCAAGTTAAAATTCTCCTAGAAACCAACAACGTGTGGGACTCCACTTGGCTTCATTTTCCTTAGTCTTCTCTTTTCCTTTTTTTCTCTTTAGAGTTCTTCTTCGGTTTGGACTTCTCTTTTTTTTTTTTTGACAAGAGGTATCCCCACATTCACTATTCCCCATATGGTACATAATCCCTCACCAAACTCCTTCGTTACATACGAACCATTAGACCCTACAAACTCTGGCTAGGGATCATCGAGCACACACCATGCATGGGACTAATCCTCTTGAGCCACCAGCACTTTGCCCCAAGCGCTGACAGCCAGGGTATCAGGAATTTGGTGACAATGCTCATCATGGGATTCGATCCCTCGTCTTGAGGAAATGAAGCCTTCGTGCTTACCATTGATCCAAGGCCCTGGGGGCCGGTTTGGACTTGGACTTCTCTTGGCTGCTTAACTTTTGTTCTTTTCTCAATCTTCTCATCCAAATCAACACTTTTCCATTCCTAACCAAGAATATACCAAACCCAAATAATTTTCATTAAAATCCAAATAATATTACGAAAATATTAATAAAAAATGAAACTTTTAACCTCTATCATTTATCATTTAATGTGTTTGTGGTTTTTCAAATTTTGACATAAAATAGTTTTTATATGAAATAATAATAAGTAATAATACATATTGAGTATAACAATATCTTATTATAATAATATCTTTTAGAATATTGGCTTATTTTGTGAAAAGATGTATGGATTCTACATTAGTCTTTTTTGTTTATGAAAAATGTGAATAAATTTTGGATAAAAAAATTACATAGTCAATCCAATTGATATGAGCGTAACATATTAGAATTTGGATTAAAAATTACTAAAGAGAAACTTGAAAATGTTGAAAGTATTGAAACGCTTAAAAATTGGACAAAAAAATTAATGAAAATTGTCGAATATTGTTTGTAATATGAAAAAATTATTGAAATTGTGAATAATTTGCAATAGTTAAGTGTATTTTATTAATTAAAAATAGCATACATCCTAAATTTGTAATCTAGAATTCTTAATTTAAAAACAGCCTACATCCTAAATTTACAATTCCTAAGTCCTATCTCTTTAGAACTAATTAATAAGAGTAACTTGTCCTAATTTCTAATAACAATAAATTGTTTTACTATCCTAATTTTTTAGATAAAAAATAATTAAAATTGTCTCTAACTTGAAAATAATAAATTAAAAGTCTAACTTTATAAATTCCTTAGATTATTATATTTAGAATTATAAATATTTTTGAAGGTCTAATATCAATGTAATTAATAGAGTTATTCGATATTTTTTATGAATATATAGTAACTATATTTAGAACTCTAATATTTCAATAGAGATATTGTAGAAATTAAGTTTACTCTTATTAGAAATTCCTTTAAAATATAAAACTATTGAAAAGACAATTTAAATCATATTAATTTTGAAACCGATTGACAAAATTTTTTGTTTTATATAATAGACATATAGAATTAAGCAATTAATTGTGTAATTTAGGAGTAAAAAAAATAATTTGATTGTAAAAGATATTAGGGTGTTCAAAATCAATGATTTCACTCGAACGTGATCTGATTCAATCCGATTCGAATATTTCAAATAGGATCAAATCAAATTCGGATTAGATCGATTTTTTCTCTGATTTGATCCTCTTTTTTTCTTTTTTTTTTTGTATTTTTTTCTATTGCTTTCATGTTCATATATATAATGTTATGTGATTTAATTTAGGTTTGAAATTAATAGTTTCATGATAAAAAATTATCTATTTTTATAAAAAAAATAATAAATAAATTTTATCTAAATATTTTAATTTGTGTATTTTTCATATAACTTAATTTGTGTATTTTCATATAAATATTTAATTTTTTTTGTCATAAATTGACTAATTTTATTTGAAAAATGCATTGATTCAATATAATTCATTTTTAATCTAATTGGATCTGAAATTTTGAATCGAATGGGATCGGATGGACGGATGGATCTAACATCCATGAGATATGCACAAATTAAGAGATCATATTTATCTATTTTAATTACGTGTTGCAGCATGAGTAATTTATCAAAGCGTACACAAATTAGTTTATTTTTATTTTTAATTAATTTACACAATATTTAACCCTGTTTGCTAAAGATTTTATGTGGTTGGTCCAACACACGTGTATTTCTTCCTCTAGTCGTACACCCTGTGGCCCGCCTCGCCGACAATTCGGTATAAGAGATTATAGAAAGCGAAGCCGCCAATTGCGGTTGTGACTGCATCGCCCGCCGGTGAGACAAGGGAGTGCAAAACGAGGAGGTTCACAACCCAAATTCCGTTGATATGTCTGAGACTATAACCAATAAAGATGATGAGCCGCTCCCAAACTGCATTTCTTCTGTTATTCCTGGATGGTTTTCCGAAATTAGCCCAATGTGGCCTGGTCAGTTTCAAGTCTTTTGGCTTTTAAATATTTTTTCTGTTCCCTTTTCAGAAACGGGATATAGTTTTGGTTTTTGGGTTTGTGTTTCAGCTGTACAAAGAGTGATTGATTGATTGGAATTTGAGGGATTTTGTTGTTTTTGTCTAGAGAGTCCTTATGTGTGTTTACTGGTTTGTTCGGGAGTCTCTGGTTGTAGTGGTAGTTTGTTTTCAGTTATTCGATTTGATGGCTTGCTTTTCACTTTTTGTTTCTTTCGGGTGATGATAGTTTTGATAATTGGAACCGTAAGCTGATGTTCTGTTTGAGGAAACTATCTCCAGGAGTTGGAAATTTTCTTTTTTTTTTTTTTTTTTGAACAAGGAAATTTTCTTTGTAGTCTATAATCATTGGAACCTTTTTTAACCCTTCAAGGCATACTGTTTATTCATTTGTTCAGGGGGTTCAAATTGCATAATGGTAAACAGAGAAAAGATTACTCTTCGGCCGCACAATATGGCATTGTTTTCCGGGTCAAAATTCCCAGCATTTTACGTACCTGTTGCTTTCTAGAACCATTCCCATGAGTTTTTATTTATATTTATTTTTTTTAGGATCAATTTTAGCAGGGATTGTTTTTGTGACAATTAATGTTGAGCAGCAGTCTATGAAGAAATACATGATTCCTCTGGGGACAGTTAAGAGATGTTGAAAGTGAATCTTAACCTTCAAATTAAGAAGTATGTGTGCAAATGATAATAAATGGCTGGTTTGCTATCCTCTTGAAAGAATTCTTTTTTTAACTTGCAGTAAAATCTTTTATATTTGTAGTGATACTTTATGTATTATGTTGCGTCTCTCGAAGAATTTTTGAGAAATCAGTGTCTTTTGGCTTCTGTACTCATCTTTGCTATTATTGATGATTTTAGAGTAATATGATGCTACTTAACAACATCTGATGGTGAATGATGATTTTCTGTTTTCTTCTTCTGGCTCCCTTTATTTTATTTTATTTTATTTTATTTTATTTTCCCCCTCAGTTAGAAAGGTCAAGAAAAATGCATTAGTCCTCTTCTTTCTATCTTATGAAAAGATTTTTCAAATTAGGTTCAATGTCAATAACCCCAAGGATATCTTACAAATGTCACATTATGTCTTGTGTTTTTCACGAAATTAATCCATTGTGCATAATTATGTATGCCATTGGCTTGTGCACCTCCAATCTGTTTGATACTCCATGTACTTTTATTCTAGTTTTTAATATTCTTGGACTTCAAATTTAGCTGCTGGGCTATGGCTTATATTTATTGTAAGAAGATCCAGGAACGATTTTCTGTTAACAGGTGCCTAGGGCTCTTATTAAGTTAAACTTTTAAAATTGCAGGAGAGGCGCACTCATTGAAGGTAGAAAAGATACTGTTCCAGGGAAAATCTGATTACCAAAATGTCATGGTATTTCAGGTATAATCTATTTTAAGAGTGCCTCACAGGAGTCCTTCTTGGAATCACAAATAGATCTAATGCTCTATGTATTTAATTTGTTCATTTGCTATTGCTCCAGTCATCAACTTATGGGAAGGTGCTTGTTTTGGATGGAGTTATTCAGCTAACTGAGAGAGACGAATGTGCTTATCAAGAAATGATTACACATCTGCCACTCTGCTCGATTCCAAGCCCAAAGAAGGTCAGTAACTAATTTGACCCTAAAGCAGGATTTTATGTACAGTCCTTTTGGTGCTCAATCTCTACGCATTTGCATTTGAGACCAGCTCTTAATTCGCAATGGGTCATGGTGAAGAGATTCAAAAGTATGCTGCGATTGATCAACACATAATCTCAGTTGCTAGATTTACATGATTACGTGCTTGATATGTATTGATCTTTATTGAACCTTTTCTTGTTACCTTTGCCTAGTTTCTTCCCCTCTTGTGCCAAAATCTGTATTATCAGTCAGCAATATTCTTTTATGTTCTAATCCTTAATTTTTGGAGCTGCATGTTAATAGGTTTTGGTTATTGGAGGAGGAGATGGTGGTGTCCTGCGTGAAATTGCTCGTCATTCTTCTGTTGAGCGTATAGAGATCTGCGAGATTGATAAGATGGTGGTTGATGTGAGTCTTACTGACCTCCTAGTCTTGTCCACTTAACTTCATTGCGCATTGTATTCTTTCATTGTTATTTTGCCTTTTCCTCTTCTTCTTTTGTTTCATGTGTTTTTTTTTTCTCTTAAGGAGTTTTACCAGATGCTAGTTCATTCCTGTTTTTTGAATGATAAACATGTATAATTGTACGTTCTTACTCTTTGTCTGTGATTTGGTAACAAATACTGGTGAAAAATATACATTAAATCATTGATAAAACTAAACATAAATGACAGATTTTTTTTTTCTTTTTTTTTGGTTTTCAAGAGTTACCTGAATCACGACGTATAGCAGCTTCTAAAATTCTTTTCCCCTTCAGGTTTCCAGACAATTTTTTCCTGATGTTGCCATTGGTTTTGAAGATCCTCGTGTTGTCCTTCATATTGGTGATGGTATAGTTACAGTTCCTATACCTGCATATTTACCTCTGTGTTTATTGCCTTTCCTTGAATGCATTTCTTTGTGCAGGAGTTGCTTTTTTGAAGGCTGTTCCTGAAGGAACATATGATGCAATTATAGTGGATTCCTCTGATCCAATTGGTAACACCATCTGTTAAAACCATTTGCTTCATTGTTCTCCTCATCAGATAATAATGCCAATTTTTTTGTCTAGCAGGCCCAGCACAAGAGTTGTTTGAGAAGCCCTTCTTTGAGTCAGTAGCAAAAGCTCTTCGTCCTGGAGGAGTTTTATGTACGCAGGCTGAAAGCATATGGCTTCACATGCACATCATTGAAGGTATTGTTGCAAACTGCAGGCAGATTTTCAAGGGATCCGTCAATTATGCATGGACGACAGTTCCGACTTATCCAAGGTGCTGTCCCTTTTGTTTATCCATCTTCTTACTTACGTGCTTTAGTAGCATGTTACGTGTTATATTTGCAGGGCCGTGGTGTTGTGTCTGTCTGTTTCTGTCAAAACCCTTTTTTGCTGGTTCACCTCTTAGTCGAATTGGCTTTATATATTGCTTAGCCTCCTATCTTGATGGAGTCAAACTGTACAATCCTAAATTTATTAGTCATATCCCATATTTTGGTGCCCATATTTATTGTTTGACTCCAAGAAGACACCATAAAGTTTTGTGTTCAATGTTTTTTCTACTTCAAACTGACCATCTACAAACTTTTCGATTTCAATTGTAGTGGAGTAATTGGTTTTATGCTCTGTTCCACTGAGGGTCCGCCAGTAGATTTCAAATATCCAATCAACCCAATCGATGTGGATGATAGCCAGTCCAAAACTAGCAAACCCTTGAAGTTCTATAACACTGAGGTATCTTCCTACTCTTCGAACTGTATTTCCAATTCTCTCTTTAATGAAATGTTTCGATTCTCATTGATTTCTTCTCATTCCTCTTCTGGGTAACAGATCCATTCAGCAGCTTTCTGTTTGCCATCTTTTGCTAAGAAAGTAATTGATCCTAAGGCAAAATGAGGAAAGATCTTCAGTTGTTCACGCGGCAATTTTCTTAGATTGCAGGACTTGCCTTCTTCTAGGTGAATTATTTCAGTTAGCATTTGGCCAGCGTATTATTTTTAGTATAGAAATTTGTATCCCGAGGCAGCAAATCTGTCAAATGGGCAAATTTTGATTAGTATGCAAATTTCAGTCCCTTGAGTTTCTTATTAATGCATTTGTGTAATGCTTTTATAGACACTCCTCAGATTTGTCAAGAGAACCTGCATCTTGATTATCGCACAGGGTTTTTCCCATGGTAGTTCGGCTAAGCAGTCGGCCGGATTCTATGTCTTGGTGTGGATTGAATTTATAAGATTGTTCCTATGGAGTGTTTTAAAAAGGTTTATTAATTATATAAGAATTATTTTATAGAAGTCTTTGTAATATACTCCTATAGAAGAGTTTTAAGAGTATCAAAATTCATTTGGACTGACATTTTTTTTGATTGAGCATTTTTCGTAATATAAAGTTTAATGTCCTTTCTATCACTTTCCCCAAACTTCCACTCCAAAAGAAAGTGTCGACGTAAATGTTGGTGACAAGACCAAAAAATGAAATTTAAGAGAGAAATTTTCTCTTGGATTCAATATGAACCTCAAGGCCAGTTTTTTAACAAAAGTGAATGTTGAAAGTTTGAAACTTTAAAATTTTATTTGTGAAAAGTTTGAATTTTTAAAATTTAATTTAAGTATTTGAATGCTAAAGTAATTAAACTGTTTGACAAAAATGTTGGTCTCAATATTAAATTAATAAAATTGTTTTATTTTGTTTTTATAATTTTATCTACAAAATATTAAGTTTTGCAATTGAGAATTAAATATTGTTTTTATGAAAATGCATAAATTAGAGCCTATCAAAATCAAAGTTTAATATAACAAATTAATTAATTAAAATCTATTGAACATTTGCTATTAGTATAAAGAAGAAGGCTAGAGAAATTGCTATGAGTATAAAGAAGAAGGTTAGAGAAAGAAGTTTAAGAATAAGGTTATTTATGGTAAAAAAAATACTACATCCATTCAAAAAAAAAAATGCACTTTTATTTGGTTCAACTCTTTTAAGTTACAAATATAACATATTTAATGCATAATTACATGTATAATTTTACATTTTAGATTTTTATTTTTATTTTTTAATTTAAGTTATACATTATTATTATTACTAAAAGTGTAAAAAAATTTCATATCAAAAGTAGATTTTTTACACAAAATTTTTAAAACTAAACTCTTTTTTGATAACGGAGAATATATCCTTTTATTGAAAAGAGGGTAATTTTATATAAGTATAAACCATTAAAAGTTCTTTATTGAACGTACTAAGTATTAAATTAAGTTTTAATGTTTAATAATAAGTATTAAATTAACCTTTAATATTTAATTTTTTAAAAACAATTTGCATAGTATTTGAACACTTAAATAGATCTATATACTATAATTACTATTGAAAGAAAAAATTCGAGCAAAAACTTTTTAAGAAGGTCGGGGATTAACACAACCATGCAAGTATTCAATCTAAAACAATGAATAATATAGACACTTAATTGTTACTCGTTTTAGTTTATTGTAAGGGCATGAACAATAGCCCCATTTGGGGAGAAATGCGGCTTGGCCGCATGAAGCCAAGTCAGCAATTTTGCTGACTTGACTTTGAACAGTAGCCTGGCCTCTGCACGGGCCAGGCAATGCAGCCTGGCCCGTTAATTATTTTTTTTTGCGTTTTTAACGCAAAAACGACGCCGTTTTGCGTCAAAACTACGCAAAACGATGTCGATCATGACACGCTGACCGCTGACACGCTGACCAAGCACAGGCGCGCTGACACACATATCAGCGTGCCTGCGCTTTTTTTCCGAAATTGCCCCTATGAAACGACCCTGTTTGGCGTCTTCAAGACGCCAAACGGCGTTGTTTCATTTAAAAAAAAAAAAAAAAGAGCTAACAGGCGCTGAAGCGCCTGTCAGCCCTGCGACATTGGGGGCGCGCCACGTGTACTTCCCGTTGCAAACTGTCCAGCGGTTTGCAACGGCCATTTGAGGCCTAATTTTTTTTAAAAAAAATCACCAACGGTCATAAAATTTCATCCTCTATAAAATGAGATGCATTTTGCATATATTTGGGTCAAAATCCGAATTTCATATTTCCCAAACTCTCTCAAAATCTCTATTTTCTTCCAAAAAAATGAATCATTCTAACCCTTTTGGAAATAATCCACTTTAAGGAAATAACCCTTCATTCTATAATCCATCATATAATGTTGGTCAATTTGCTTCTAATTCTCAAAATCCTACCCAATTTCCCCAAAATCCACCCCAATTTCCAACTAGTTTTCCGATAAATCCTACAATGTTTCAAGCTCAAGGGTTTCAACACCACATGATGTCCAATTTCAACCATCAACCAAACCGTGAAATTCCTACAAATGTTGATAATGAAGATGACTCCGGAGACGACGGAGAAATGCAAAATAAGGCGAAAAAATGGTCACTTGAAGAAGACATGGCTTTGATTTTAGCATATATTCACATCACAACAAATCCGATTATAGGTAAATCTCAAAAGAATTCTATGATGTGGAAGAATATACTTTCACAATATAGGGCGGCTCGGGAAGACAATGCCAACATCAATCCCAGAAATGTGGCTTAGATTAGAGCTCGATGGAGGAGAATTTCTTCAACTGTGTCAAAGTGGGTTGAAATTTTTGTAGAATCGGAAAGGTTGAAAAGAAGTGGAATGAACGACGAAGATGTGCTCCGAAACGCACTCACTATATGGGAGCATTCTAATAAGGGTTCAAAGTTCCAATTTATGGAGCATTGGAAGTTGTTGAGATCTTTTCCGAAGTGGGAATCCTGCATTGGAAGAAATGTTCCTATTTCCAATGTACCATTTGATGATTCAAACACCCTCGAAACACCAAACACCGCTAGTTGCTGGAAGAGATCACGCACAGATGATGATTTTATCAACCTATCCTCTCCAATTGGCGAACAAGTTCCAATCAATTTAGAAGACACTGCTACTAGTCCTCTAAAACAGCCAATAGGGGTGAAAAAGGCTAAAAGCAAGGGAAAACATAAAGTCGGTATACAACTTTTTCCGGAGAGTCCGAACATTGAAAGGCTAGGCTTATCCTTCCAAGAGAGGATAGTGGTCGAGAGGGAGAAGATTACTTTGGATATGAAAAAAATAGATGCCGATAGAATTGCTCATCAAGAGCAAATGGAGGCCGAGAGAATGAAAATAGAGGCTGAGAGAATTGCTCATCAAGAACAAATGGAAATGATGAAACATGAGCAAAAGTTTCAAGCTTGGCTTACTTTTGTGAACTGTGGAGAAGACAACTTATCAAAAGTAGAAAAGAAAATGTTTCATAAGCTTAGCGAAAGTTTAGGGATGTAGTAGTATTTTATTTATTATGTTTTAGTATTTAATTTAGAGTATTTATTTTCATGTTCTAAGTTGATTATTAAATTTTATTTTAAATGTACTTTTAATTTTAATGTAATGTTATTTTATTTTCCATTAATTGTTTTAAGTATTTCATATTTAATTTAGAGTTTTTTTTTCATTTTTAAGTATAAGCATTAATTTTTAGTTTTAATGTAATGTAATGTAAATTTATTTTTCATTAATTGTTTCACGTATTTCATTTTTATTTTAGAGTATTTATTTTCATGTTTTAAGTGTATTATTAATTTTTAATCTTAAAGTAATGAAAGTTTTTCCATTAATTGTTTTTGAGTATATAATGTATGATAAAAAAATTAATCATGCTATTAAGAATTTTATATTTAATTTATCACATTTATTTTCATGTTTCAAGTATATTATTAAATTTTAATTTTAATGTAATGTAAATATATTTTTCATTAATTGTTTTAAGTATTTCATATTTAATTTAGAGTATTTATTTTCATTTTACGTATTTCATTTTAAATTTAGAGTATTTATTTTCATTTTTAAGGGTATTATTAAATTTTAATTTTAATGTAATGTAAATTTATTTTCTATTGATTGTTTTACGTATTTTATATTTAATTTAAATTCATGTAATGTAAAGTTAAGTTTTTCATGTAATGTCAATTGATTTGACAAAAAATGTTTTTAATAATGGCCCAAAAAATTATTAAAGTTGTATTATTAATGAAAGAAAAGTTAATAATGACTGCGTGAATAGTGCGGTAGCCACACTAAGGAGTAAATTTTTTATGATGGCTGCGTGAATAGTACTGGCCTGGCCACAAGCTGATGTGGCGCTGATGTGGCAGAATGAGGCTGGTTTCAGGGGCTACCGTTGATGCCCTAATATGACCCTAATTCCTTGAAGAAGAATGACCATTAATTACCCCCTTGGGGGTAGCGGGTGAACGCGTAACCATAAGTTCATGAGTTCAAATCCCCCTACTGACATATTCTTTGTTAAGCCAGTCGTACAAGGCTTACCTAGTGCAGTTTACTTCTCCTATGAGAGTTTGCAAACTATTTGACAGAATCAGAGTTTACCCAATACGTAACCTTGAGTTATCAACAAAAGAATGACCGTTAATTTGTCTTCCTCCTTAGAGATTGCCTTCATAGTAGATTCCTGTTTTTTTTTCTTTTGTTTTTTTAAGAATAGAAAAACATGATACTTCATCTAACAACAAAATTATATAATTTGTTATACTATTAAGCAGCAGTACCCTCAATTTCAGTCTTGAGTCCCTTTCTATGGGTATTCTAGTTTTTGTTTTGACTAGCTGATTGTTTATTTTGAAGAGGTAATCTTTTTGTATTATATGGATCTGTAGTTCTGTACTAGAAAGAGAAGACAAATGTTCAACCCCTGCTAGTGCTTTATGTTGGGGTTATCGTCTACCACGTGAACAACATCTCTCTCAGGAGTTTCATCAAACAACATTCGTGCCATATCCATTTCAAGATTAAACGAATAAATATCGATCAACGAGTTGTCTATAAATGGGTCATGATCGAGACATAACTTTACTACATGGGCATGCACCAAAAAACCCATCTGTTTAAAGTCGTGTGACAAGTCAGTAGATTCAATATTGTAATTTGAAAATGTTGACTAGGCGGCCATAACAAATGAAATGAGGGCCGGCAGCTGATGCCTTTTGTTGCGTTAGGCAATCAAACGTTGTAATTTTGTCGTATGATTGAATTGGAAGAAATTGACAACTCACGTGAAAGGAGGAACCGGCCATCCGGGGGATGCTCCATGCTAGCTGTTAACCCTTTGAAAGTTAGAAAACTTGGAGGACAGTTCGTGGTTGTGGAGAAATGGCTGTCACGGCTCAACCTGTCCTTGTTCCTCATTATAATCTATGTATTAATTCACAAATGGGGCAAAATGGGAGGATACTTGTGTCAATTAATTTCATTCATCCCAATTATTAATGGGGTTTTGTCAAATATTAATTAAACAAATTGTTGGAATTCCTAAAATAATATACTCCCGTAAGGTTATATATTCTTTGTGCTGATTAACAATAATTACAATATTGGATAACCGTGTCATATATTTAATCCCGCCAAGATATTTTTACAAATGAGATAATTGTCTTTTTTAACATAACTGCATCTCTTTTTGGAAGACCATTAAGTATATAACTAATCATATAATCGTACTTATATAAACTCTCTTTATACAATGTCTTTAACTCGATAAATAAGAAAATCGGCTGAATTTATTCATTTTTTTTATCGACAGAAGTAAAGTAAGAAACCCGCTCCTTCCCCTTGCTCAACATTTACAAAAGTTTATAAAAAGCTTGTGAGTAATCGTTACCAATTCTGTATGGAGTAATATTAGAATACACAAAAGTACCCCACACGTAAAATAATTAATCAATTACATAATTATTTAATTATCTAAAATTATAATAATTAGATAATGTTATAAGAGTAATCAGTTACCAATTTTTTATGAAGCAATATTAGAATACATCTTTTTAAGAGATGAAACTATACACATGTAAACTAATTAATCAATCACATAATTATCTAATTATCTAAATTTAGATAGTTAGATAATGTGATAAAATTATCATAAACTAGTTACTAAAGAATAGATTATTGATGAAAGAATGGTGTAAAACATTTTATATTGTGGAGTTTTTTACCTCTAGTTATATATGAGTAGAGACCATCCAGCTAGTTAAATTTTTTTTGAGTCAGAGAGGCAGAGGTTGGAAAGCTTTTATAAAATACTAGTGTTGGAGACCCGCGTCAGGGATGAGGAGTGTCCAATTTTTTTTCATATTTAAATAAATATTAATTTTGAAAATTTTAAAGAAAATTTGATCTATTTTCATCAAAAAATGTAATTTGTATTTACTTTAAATACTTTTACATTATTTTCTAAATTATATAAATTTTTTGTTAAATTAATTTAAATGTAGAATAAATTTTAAAATAATATTACAAATTGAAATAGTGAATCTTTTATTATAAAAAAAATTATATTAAAAGTGAATTATGTATAACTAAAAGTATTATCAATAATAAATACTATTAAAAAATAGTAATTTCCATCCAAACAACTAAGTTAAGTGTAATAGTTTCAAAAAATTTAACAATTTGATATTCATATTAGTTATTATATTTGCATATAAATTTAAATTTATTTTGACGGTATATTTTTTATTATTCATTACAATTTATCAATAGAAATAAAAATAATTGCCACCTATTTATCTCTAACGAAACTTTTTAATTTTTTATTTTAAAAAAAAATTCTCCGTGTGTATGTTTCAAATGTTTTTCTAGTATTTTTTTAATTATTTTTATTTTACTTTCTAAACCATATAATATTTTTTAAAAATAATTTTAAATTACAATAAATTATATTAAATGGTGACTTTTAAGTGTAAGATCATTATTATTAAAAAAAGAAAGAAGATCACTTTCACATAAATAGTTAAACTTATTATAATAGTGTTATGAGTATTCATATTATGTATTAGATTTGCATCTCACACATAAATTATTTTAATAATGCATCTTCTAATATTACAATGATCAAAATAAAAATATATCTTACTATCAATAGCATTCAAATAAAAATTATATTAGTTTTTAAGATTTATATATAATTTAATTTTAACTTTTAACATGGTTTATCATTTTTTTTAATTATATGTGGAATAAATCTAGTATTAAAAAAAAAATTTAAAATATGTTGTTAAAAGTTAATCAAAATATTCTATATGATTAAAATTGTTTGATATGTTTATCTTTAAATATTAGTAGAGAATTTTTACATAATTAACACTCACGTGATGAAATTAATATACACATGCCCACATACATAATATCACAATTTCGATCATTGGTTTTTTTTTTATTTATGATTTGTTGTTTATTCCACATATTAGAATACAAAACTTAATTGTTGTTGTTGATTTATTGTTTATTGAACAAATTAATTTTTATAAATACATGAGTAGTCTAATAGATAGAAATAATTGAAGCTAGTAATAATATGTAAATTGAGAATATTAATAATATGTAATATAGTGCCAGCATAAGATGATAAAATTTCTTATTTTATATCAGGGATTTGGTAATGTTGGCTCCTGGGCTGCTCAACTCATCAGCGAGCTGGGGGGACAGATGGTTGCAGTAAGTGACATATCAGGAGCCCTAAAACACAGTATGGGAATTGACATACCAAACTTGCTTAAGCATTGAAGGATAACAGGGGACTTAAAAGGTTTCAATGGCGCAGACAGCATAGATCCCAACTCTGTTTTGGTTGAAGACTGTGATATTCTTATCCCAGCTACTCTCGGAGGCGTGATCAACAGGTTTTCCTCTTTAACTTAGCAAATAATATATGACAAAATTTGACACCTGCCTTCTGTGTGTGATTTTCTTGCTGAATTACAAATGCTCTCTTTATTCTGAGTAAAGGGATAATGCAAACGTGTTTGTGCCCATCTCAAAGTCGACAATTAGTGACAGGAGGGTGATATTTTATTAAAAAAGAAGAAGAAGAAGAAGTCGATAATGCGATCGTCAACTTCAAAGTCGATAATGGGATTGTCGACTTCAGCACTCTTGGAACTCTAATTAAGATTGCAATTTCTTTAATTTGAATTAAAATAATAAATATTTATGAAAAAAATTCTGAAATTTTATAAAATTATACTTTTAATAAAGTGTAACCAGCAACCTATAAAAAGCCCATTAACAAAAGGTCACCCTAACTCTCCTTTTTATATATTTCGATAGGATAATATTTTCTTTTTCTTAATTTGTATTTGAGGCCTCCGTTTAGAAACCTTAAACAGGTTATGCAATTACGGAAAGAGGTAAATTTGCATGGCTACAATTATGATTATAATTTAACATGTATCAGAATTGGTTCAATGCTATATTGTTTAGCATTAAATTGAATTATTAAATTTTTCCTCCTCATATAACATTTCTAATTCTATTTATGGAGTTTCACAATTTTAAAGGTTTAAAATTCTTTCAAAATTAGTGATTTGAAATCTTTATATTATTATTAAAGTTCAAGTAACGGGACTTTTAATAAAAATTCATATGAAAAGTGACCAGGATATGTTATAAAAGACAAAATCATCCACCACACTTTCAAAAAAAATATAAAATAATAAGTGATGATTTTTTTTTAAGTATAAATTTTTATTAAAAGTATCATTCTAAGGTTAACAGACCTAAAAGCTGCAGTAAGAACATAAATTGTGATTTTGTCACATGTGCTTGGAGTTTCATTTGCTGTGTTTCCAATGAAGTCAAGTTTATAACTATTGTGTTCTGCTATTTAGTTTTTCTAACTTGAGATTAATTATATCGATTTTTAGGTTTCATCCCTGAATCCCTGTTTTTTTTTTTGGGTTTCAGTTGGTAGCAAATCACTTGAAAAAGCTTGCT
This sequence comes from Gynochthodes officinalis, assembly GCA_020080225.1. NCBI lineage: Eukaryota > Viridiplantae > Streptophyta > Magnoliopsida > Gentianales > Rubiaceae > Gynochthodes > Gynochthodes officinalis. The sequence continues at coordinate 19,053,353 of CM034619.1, forward strand.
TGGTTATGGACATGGCTTTTCAGGGGTCGTGCACATAAACCCCAGACCACAAATTTCTCTACGTCTATCTTCCAAATTCGATGACCAAATTTAGTAGCAAGTTGAACTTGCTCCCTTGGCACCCCCATCAGTGCCTAGATGCAGAAACAAATAGAATTCATGGGAAAAAAATAGACATCTCTGAGTAATTTAACTAACAAACCAACAACCCGAGTAAATTGTTTGAGCAAAGAACATTAAAATCAACAACAAACAACATCCACTTGGAAAAAACTATACCGTAGAACTCCAAAAGGAGAAAAATTAAAATCATAACACAATTTAAAGCAATTAAAATACTCAGTAAATAATCCAGAATCTCATAATTCCTAATCAACAAAACTGAGATTAAAATCAACCCAAAAAAAAAAAAACCATTAAACAAACTACACTATTCATAAACAATTAAATGCTAGCTCAATATCTCTAAAATGTGAAATTTTTATTTAAAAAAAAAAGATATAAAAAAATCAGCAGAAATAAAACCATCAAAACAACAATGCGTATCTATAAGCAATCAAAGTAGCGGACCACTAATCCAATATTCCACAGATAAGTCTTGCTTCAGTGCTTCTTATTTTGGACATGGAACTTACAATTCAAAAGATAGCACCTCAGTACAAGTAATGAAAATCAACAAAGGCTTGGACTTAGTTTTAACTTCCCAACAAGGTTTTCATTGGTATCAGGGCCATACATGTCAGCAGTGTCAAGAGGGGTGAATCAGGATGATGCCGTTGCAATTCGGTCGATTTTCTCGATTTTGAGTTGTTCGGTTGGATTTGTTTGGTTTGAATATTTTTTAAATTTAAATCGAAAACCGAACCGAATTCGGTCGAATCAAAGTAATTCGGCCGAATTCGGCCACAATTTTTTCTTCTGTTTTAAGAGTAATTTTTCAATAATAAAATCAAATTTTCAATGTTCAAATTATCACGATAACAAACCACACAATATAAAAATTTAACAACAAAAGTCCAAATATATACTACAAAGTTCCACCAAATTAATAATAATTCAATTCACCACAAATTACATGTCCAAATTCTAAATTCTATGATAAAAATACAATGAATGTCCAAGTCCAACTTCAACATAAAACAGCAACAAACACATTTCCACAACTCCCAAAGTTCCTATTTCAGCTTAAACTTATAACAATTCAAAAAGTTAAAAATGTTTCACCATAAAGAATGAATCCAAATTTTTTACTCATTTAACAATTCAATAAAACTAAAATCACAAGAATTATATATATATTTTTTACTATATAGCAATTACATATATATATATATATATATATATATATATATATATATATATATTTATATTGTAATGGAAACCAAGTAGTAATATAGAGAAGTAAATAGTTACGCTATCTACATGCACCTTATTTGTATATGATTTAAAAATAAATATGTGTTCTATACAACAATAGTAAATTCAAAATTAAATAAAGCCATACATTCAATTATTTGGCAATTTTTGATATCTTAAACTTTCGAGTTTTGAATTAATCACATTGCACTTTTGTAGTTATTATTTTTAAATTATAAAATTATACACTCAACTGAGACATGGATAAGTTAGTATGGAGCATAATTGCTCTATCGTAATTATGTACTATGTAGATTAATTTTTCTTACATTTTTCATTTACTTATCCATTTTTTTCATAATTTTTACACTTTTGAAAATAGATTTGCATTTAATCTTCTCCAACATTTAATCTTTTCCAATTTACTATACTAATGATATTCGTACAATTTTAATATTTAAATTACTATACTAATGTCATTATTATTAAATTAGACTTATGAAATATAATTTTTTTAACATATTCAAAAATTGAATAAAATTATAATTATAATATTTATACTTTTTGTCTACTATATATATATATATATATATATATATATATATATATATATATATATATATATATATTATTGCAAACCAAGTAGTTTTGTAAATAAATAAATAATTACATTATATATATGCTGTGTTGTATACAATAAAATGTAAATTAAAAAGTTAAAATACACATCTTAACAATTTTACAAGTTATTTTAATTTTTAAAATTTCACACACACAGATATAATAAATCAAATCTAATCAAATATATTTTTGATATTTTATATATATATATATATATATATATATATATATTTATATATATATAAATATATATATATATATATATAATACCTATATATTATGGAATTATACATATAAATAATATATATTTAAATATACTACAATATATATAATGAAATTATACATATATATATATTTATAACTTTTAATTTAATTTTTCAAATTCCATTTGAATTGAACCATAAATTGAATTCGAATTGCATTCGAATTTGATTTGAAATCGAATTGAATTCTAATTCGGATTTTGGTTCGATTTTCAAATCGAAAATTGAATTTTATTTTTTGGTTGAAAATTGAACCAAAATTCTAAACTCAAAAATTGAAGTTGAAATTCAGTTTAAATTAAAAATTCAAAAACTAAATTCAAATTAAAAATTTTAAATTCGGTCGGATATTCGAGGTCGAAAATTGCACACCCAGTACTGTTGATGGTCTGACAGATGAGCTCGATCATATCAGCCTTGGGCTTTGGGGGACCATACCCATATATATGACATTCTCAGGCAACCATGGCCTTGTGCTGACACATCCAAATCCTGGGAGCCCAGCTTGATTCTCCTCGCTATGCACGCCATTAACTTTCTGCAATTCCTCTTCCCCCATTGAAGACGAAGACGATGGATAGTGCAGTAACATCGCTTTTACTGTAATATGGTGTGAGTGTGTGACGATGATGACGTCATTGGCGAGCTCAATATGGATGGCATTAATGGCTGGAGATGGGAACCGTTGATGGGGCTGATCGGGGGACCAAGAAGAAGAAGGTCTGGGAAAGGCCTTGGAATTTCGGCACAATTTTATTTTCCTGCATGGTAATAATTCTAGTTTTTCGGCGGTGCTGCTCGAGGCGCGAGAATACCCATTTATTTTTTAAAAATTAATAAATACTAATTTTTAAACTTGTTAAGAAAAAATTACCTGTATCACAAATATTTATTACTAATGAGTTTAAAAAATTTTACTTTACTTTTTGAATTATGTAATTCTTTGTTGAATTAATTCAAATTTTCAAATAATGTTGTTGATTGAGATATTCATTTCTTCTAATTTCAATGAGAGCAACCATCACAGAGGAAAGTTACCATGAAAATGACTTTTTTTTTTTTTTGACAAGTCAAAGAAGGCATGGTTTATTATTAGAAAGTTGGAAAAAAGTTTACAAAGTAGAAGCCAAAAATAACACAAATACAGATAAAGTCCTACTCGATGCACAAACAAACCGGAAATAGGAAATAAGAAATAAGAAGTGGTAGAAACGCACACTTATTACTTAATGAGCGCCAACAAGTCTTGCAATCTGGACACTTCTGACTTTGCTAACTTGTCAGTCACACTATTAATACCCCGCGGAATATGGTAGCCCTCCCAGTACTTGATTTTCTCCTTCAGTAGATCTATGTGGTTTGAGATATTTTTTAGATGCCAGAGGGCGATCTCTGGATTCTTGAGCCACTTGATTGCATTAATAGAGTCACTTTCAATAACAAGGACATGAGAGCTCTTCCAAATTGATTCAGAGAAAACCCAAAAAACCTCACGAATAGAATAGAACTCAGCTTGGTTCGAATCCAAAATACCAACATGCTTAGAGAACACCGCCTTTGTTTTATCCAAATCATCTCGCAGAATACCCCCTATCGCGGCCCTACCTGGTTTTCCGATTGCTGAGCCATCAACATTAAACTTCATTTTACCAGGGGGAGGTCGAGACCAAGCAGCACTTTCCTTCCTGCAACTGTGCACCCGCCTCACTTCTGCGCTATTTGGCTGACGGAATATGTATGCAACGGATGCCGAAGCAGATGGCCATTTCGCCTTGAACCAAGTTGCAAACCTAATGAAGATCAAATCCATGAGTTGCGCTAGATCAAAGCTCTTATTATTGAAAGTGACTTGGTTCCTGCACAGCCAGATTGACCAGGAAATGACATAAAATAGTAGGATCCAAGGTTGCCTTCTTTTGAAATCCAAAAATGACTACTGCCAGCTTATCAGGAAAATGGAAGAACCTCCCGGGCAGACCCAGATGATACCCCAGGTTTCTAAACACCTCGTCCATACCAACCAACTACACCTGCAATCGAAAAAAAGATGTTGGACGGATTCCAGCTATGAATTACAGAACAGACACATTGCATGTTCGCTCTAATGATGCCCCTCCTAAACAGGCAGCTTCTAATGTGGAGCTTATGGTGAATTAGTTGCCAGAAAAATACTTCCACTTTAAGTGGGCCATACCCATTCCACACAAGGTTCCAGATGACTTTCCCTTGCCTTTGGGGCAACAACACAGATTTGTAAAAAGAAGAAGTGGAATACGTACCATTCGAGACCCCTCGCCAAATGATTCGATCTTGAGAGTGGCGATTAGGATATTGCCCTCGCAAAATATACAACAAGTCCTCCCACTGCTGATTCTCCCAATCGAGAGCATTTCTACGAAGAGCAATCCTCCATTCTCATTGACCATTCCTCCAGTTTCCAAACTCAGCCACATATCCATCCTTATTCACGGACAAAGCAAAGATGCGAGGGAAACACATTTTTAGGATCATACCATCTATCCATTCGTCATGCCAGAAAACAATATTGTCTCCCTTACCTAGCAACGCCATCATACCTGATTATACAACCTCGTAGAATTGATTAGAAGGAAAAAGTGGCACAGTGATAGCTTTCTATGAGTGAGAGGCAAATCTATTATTGCAAGGGGTGGGGAGAAGTCGCCTCTTGTCAAGCCCATATTTTTCCACAAAGAAATTCCGCCATAACGAATTCACTCCATTGCCAAACCTCCATAACCTTTTTGATAGCAAGGCCGAGTTTTTTAGGTAGAAGCATAGTTGTCAAAATTCCGATCCGATCCCACTGATCCTACGATTTTACGATTCTAATTTACTAAAACGATCACGATTCTAATTACGATTCTACCTTATTATATAAATAAAATATAATTAAATTTATTCAAAAAAAACTTTCTATATCTAAGTAAAATTAAGATATATACTAATATAAATAATTTAATTGGTTTAATCATACTTTTATTATATTTTAACAATAAATAAATAAATTGGACATAAATACCCTTCGACTGCGCCAACAACTAAAATATTGAAAAAATCATATAAAATGTTATAAGAAATAAAAATAAAAATAAAATTATTTAATTATAAACTATACATGAATTTTCTACATATCTATTCATATATTGATTAATAATTATTTTAAAAAGCATTTATAAATTATATTTTCTCATTTTTTGTAGAATCTTACGATTCTACGATCCGATCCCACCGATCCAATTCTGCTACCCTAAATCGATTTTGTATAGAATCTCGATTTTATAAACTATGGGTAGAAGTCAATCATACCCAGTCCCCCGAGCCACTTTGGAGCATTCACCGTGTGCCAGTCCACATAATGCAATTTGCGTTGATGATCCGAACTGCCCCAGAGAAATCGCCGAATCAATTTGTCCATTTCATTTTTAACCCCACAAGGTAATTTAATGACTGACATGAAAAAGATCAACAAACTCATCAAGACAGTTAATTAGCGTCACTCTGCCAGTCATAGAAATGTACCTTGCTTGCCAGCCTGCAAGCTTTGCCCTCATTTTATCCAGAATAGGCCTCCAGATGGTTTGGGCCGCTGAGTTAGCCCCTAGAGGTAGACCAAGATATTTTACTACGAAGGCTTCAACCTTGCACAATAAGTATTGAGCTCAGTCATTCAAGAGGCCCACATCCACCCCAATACTAATCAAACTGCTCTTGTTGAAGTTGATCTTCAAACCAGACATCTCCTCAAAACATCTTAGAATATGTTTCACATTCAAGAGACTTTCAAATTCTGGTTTAATGAACACAAAAGTATCATCTGCATATTGCAAGTGGCCTAACCTGAATCTTCTTTGACCAATGCTTAATCCCTCAAACAGCCCCGAGGATTCTCATTTTTGCATAAGAACGCTGAATGCTTCTACCATGATATTGAATAGCATTGGGGAGAGGGAGCAGCCTTGGCGGAGACCTTTTTTTATATTGAACTGCTTAGTGAGGGAGCCATTGATCAAGATTGACAAGGAGACAGTGGCCACACAAAAACGGATCCAACTCCTCCACTCCTTCCAAAGTTCATCTTTAACATGACATAATCCAGAAAATCCCAGTCAATATTATCAAATGCTTTTTCAAAGTCCACATTCAGCAGCATTCCACTCCTACTATTTTTCCTGAGATAATCAACGGCTTCATTGGCAATTAAGAAACAATCTGACAGTTGCCTGTTTTTTAGGAATGCAAACTAGTTGCTCCCAATCACCTCATTAATTACCCCTTTCAATCTAACTGCTAGAAATTTGGCCAGGATTTTATATATGCTTCCTACAAGACTAATAGGCCTATAGTCTTTTAAATGGATAGGATTCTCCATCTTAGGAACCAAGGTGATAAAAGAAGAGTTTACTACCTTGTTAAAGGTCTCAAACTCAAAGAAGCCTTTTAGGAAAGTCATCACATCAGATTTGACCGAGCTCCAATGATGCTTGAGGAAATTCATGTTAAAGCCGTCGGGTCTCGGCGCCTTGTTACCATCACACTGTTGAATTGTTTCTCAAACTTCGATTTCTGAAAATGGGACTTCAAGATTTTCCCTTTGCTCATCTGAGAGGGTTTTAAATTGACAGTCTAATTCCGTAACACCAACTGCCGACACTTTGTTATAGAAATCTGAGTAAAACTTGGCAACTGCGTTCTTCAACTCTGTTGGTTGTGACACTCTCCTACCCTCGAAAACCAGACTACTAATGAGATTCATCCGTCTCCTAGAGAAAGCCACTAGGTGAAAATAGTTGGTGTTCCTATCGCCTTCCTAAAGCCATTTAGTTCTAGACTTCTGCAACCAAGCTCTCTTCTCTACTCTATACACATTCCATAGCTGGGCCCGCATATTTGCAAGTTTGAATCTTTTGTCAGTCGGTAGCGCATTTGCTGCATCTAACATCTCCAACTTATCAATCTCCTCCTCTAGTCCCTAGATATAGTTTGGATCAGCCTCGCCATTCTGAATTTTCCACTGTTTGATAAGAGGCTTAAGCCTCTTTAACTTGAGCCAGATACCAGCGTTATTCCTGGAGTGAGCTGCAATATTCTTCCATTCATTACGAACCATGTTGTTGAAGCCTTCTTTGTCTAGCTAGTGGTTGAAGAACTTGAAAGGTCTAAGGCCCCAATTAACCTCCTCTGTGACCAAAAAAATGGGATGGTGATCAGACAGGGACCTCGGCAGCACTCTTTGGACCAACGATGGGAAGTGGTCAAAAAATTCACTCGAGAACAGAAACCTGTCCAGCCGACTTCTAACAGGAGAATGACGATTATTGCCCCAAGTGAATTGCTCATCTAACAAAGGTAGGTCTACAAGCTGCAAATTTTCAATAAAATCATTAAACTCATTCATGGCTGACTGATTACCTGAGTGACCACTCCTTTCTTCAGGCGATCGGTGACATTAAAATCTCCTCTGAAGCACCACGGCATTTGCCAGTCTGCCACTCTGTTAGATAACTCAGTCCAAAGGGCTCGTCTTTGAATATCACAATTCGGAGCATATGCAGTACAAAAGACACACTCAAAATTCGTTCTCTTTAATTTGCTTCTTAGCAAGATGTATCTCTGCTCTAAGACTACCTCGGTACAGTGGAAAAAATCATCACTCCAGACAGCAATTAAACCTCCGGAACGGCCAGTAAAGGGAACCCACTCAAAATTAAAATCGTTGGCTCCCCAAATTTGACCAACTCCACGCCTATCAAGTTGCTCTATTTTTTATTCTTGGAAGAAACTCATCATAGTTTTTTTCCTTAAAACCAATTTTCGGACAGCCCTTTTTTTCCCCAGTACCCAAACCCCTTACATTCTAAGAAAGGATCCTCATTTAACCAATATAAACTCAGCACCACAACAGAAAAAGGAAAAGCAGGAGGTAGACTAACCTGCTCTTGACTCACGGTGCTCCTTCTCTATTTTGGCAAAATGGTCAACCATTGCATTATGCTGGAGCTTGAAGACAATCCCCAATTGAGAGCTCACTTCCCATGTGGATAAAGCCTCCCTTAGGATATTATTGTGGTGAGCAATGTCTTCATTTGAAAGGGTGTAATCCGCCAATTCCCTGGGTTCGCTACCTTGTCTGCGTGTTGACCAACTGGAGCATAGCAGAATTCTATTCTGTTTCAGCTTGCTGGGTGAAAAGCTTGCGTGGGCTATCTCTTGTTGGGAAAGAATGGAGCCATTGTCCAGATCATCTAGGAGCAAAATCTTGGAGGGCCTTTAGCAAGAGCCCTTATCCAACTCTGCCCCAAGACCTTTTGTTTTTAGCCCACAAAGAGGAGGCTCACTTAGGCACAAACGCTGGGTTGGGAAACCCACTTGCAGCCCAACATCTTCAGGCTTTGTTAGCAACCCATCGTGTGAGAGTCCCTCATTTAGCCCAACATCATCCGACCCGTTCAGATTTAAAATCTCAGCCCTGCCAACCGAGTCTTCCCTCTGCACTTCTTCGTCTGCTAGCGCCGAAAAGGAAGTCTGACTCTCCTGCAGCAACAGCTTCACACTTCCTGCAAGCTCCAGAGGAGTAAGTCCAATACCCAGTCCTTTTATCACGTGTTCTTCTGCAATCCTCCCACCTGTAAGCACACTCTGCACCACCACATCTTCTAGCATTGTAGTAGTTGACCGAGTTTCCTTTAGAGCCGACATCTCTGCCCCCGCTTGTTCCAAGAAGATGAGATCATTCCCTTCTTGGCTTGGCTTACCTCTAAAACCATTGGACATTACCCGAACACAGTCATCGGCCTGCACTCACACCTTTCTACCATTATCGTCTTCTCCATGCTGCTTCAAGAAAGTGAGGACTGTCCCTTCTTTGATTGAGTTACCGGTTGAAACATTTGAAATTATCCTGAGAAGCTCATCTGGCTGCATCTGCTCTTGTCCGCCATAGTGCCCCTCGTCAAGCGAGTCAGGGACCAGCTCTTTCATTGTTGCAAGAATGGTCTCGGAAAAATCAGCCTCCAACCTGCAACTGAGTTTATCGCCTACCGGGAGAACGACTTCTCTATATAGCCTACCGTCTCTTAGGGATTCTCTATTGATTAGTCGAGGTTGCCCGTGAGATGGGTTTCCATGGTCTGAAAACCCGACCTTGAATTTGGACCCAAAAGCTTCTTTGACATATATTGTTATTTTGTCGATTCGTCGCCTGTTGCCAAACTTGATCGCCTTCCTCATCTCCTGTTGACATATATTTTCAAGGTCTGAAAACCCGACCTTGAAAATGACTTATATTTAAACAACTACATTTAATGAAATTTACTCAATGTTCTACCAGTCAAATATATATACTTACATCTCAAGCTTAAATGATTTTGGTAGTATATTTTTTAATATGTTTGTAATAATCAATAAAAATATATGTCATTGTCATTTAAAACAAATCTCGGTATGATTTCACAATTTAATTTTTAAAATAATTTTAATCATTATTAATTTTTTTATGAGTTAATCTAAGGGAAAAAAATAACACTTTTACTCTTTAATATTTAGTGGTCAACACTTTTAGTTTTCAAAATTAATAAAATGCATTAGCTTTGGTCCAACTAATGGAAATTATCATAAACTAACATTAGACTTTAATTTGACTTTTAGAGTCTAATTTTGGTTAACACTTTAAGCTCTTAAAAATTGCAGGGTTAACATTTTTAATCTCTGATGTCTAGGAGTTGATATTTTAATTCCTCAAAGTAATCAAAATAATTCAGTATTAAGATAACTATAATACAAAATGATGTCTTACTATCTTAATTTACTTATGCGCACATTGTGGTATGTAATTAGAGAGAAAACTTTTTTGAATAAAAAATAAATTTTCAACTATATTAACACTTAATTATTTAGAATGCTCATATCTTATGTTTAGAAAATAAAAATTGAAAAGCCTATATAAAAAAAATCTTTTTTCCACCTTAAGTGTTACTCCCTTCGTCCCAAAAAAAATAAAAAATCTAATTTCAAAAAAAAAATTGTCACAAAGAAAAGAGTCCACTTTTGGTGCGAAATTCTTATATTACCCTTACTAATAATGGTAATGTATAACCCAAATTAAAAAGTAAAGATAAAAATGTAAAATTATACATTTAATTATGCATTAAGTGTGTTGTACCTTATAACTTAAAAAAAAGTTATACCAAATCAAAAGTGGACCTCTTGTTTTTTGAGACAGAGGGAGTATTATAGTATTATGGACAAGAAAAATCAGGTTCAAATAAAAAAAAAACTTTTACATATAGGAATTCTAATTAATTAAGTGAATCTAGTTTTTCCTATAATAAATAACATTATGATGATATTTAATAAAGAATTATTTTAATGTACACATAATTTTTTTCAGTTTTTATTTCCTAATGCACTAAATATCGACATTTTATTAATTGAGTGTCGTTACAGTTAAAAGAATATGGGCATTCTAATTATATAATACAACTAACATCCACATAAGGAAATTCAGACAGTGTGACATTACTTTCTGTTACACTACAAGAATTTTGAAGATTTGCTGGGATTATTTGAGAGGGCTAGCAAGCCCTCGCCTCCTAAAACTAATATTTGCGAGGCAAACCGCCTCGCAAATAAAGTCTCTCGCAAATGAATTTTATTTAAAAATAAAATAATAAAATTATTATTTGTAAGGGACATAGCCCTTGTAAAAGCACTGATGGCCCTCACTGGGTTTGGCGGGAATGGGAAGTGGTTCGTACATTTTTTATCTATTATTTGCTGGAGCTTATATCATTATTTGCGAGACCATATCCCTCGCAATAAGAGCTATGTTGCGAGGGCATATGTGCGAGTGTGACGTCCTCACAAAAAGTGGTCAACATTGACTTTATCTCCCATTATTTACAAGAGATAACTTGCAAAAACATCCCTCACAAGAAAATTTCAATTATAAATAAATAAATAAAATTATTAGTTGCGAGGGATCAAGCCCTCGCAAAAGCACTGACGGCTTTCGCTAGATTTGGTGGGAATAGAAAATGATGTGTGCCTTTTTTATCTATTATGTGCAAGGGCTTCTATCATTTTATGCAAGAGACGTGGTCCTTGCAATATAAATTATTTTGCGATGACATATGTGCGAGTGTTACGCCCTCACAAAAAATGGTAAACATTGACTTTTTCTCCCATTATTTGCAAGGCAGTGTTTTCTCGCAAAAGCTCCAATCTACAATTTATTCAATCTCATCCTCTAAAAATTGACTGTGAATGAATATTCCATATATTTTTAATTTTCTACCTTTTAGGCATATAGACAAAGTGCGTATATATACACACACACACACACACACACTCCTATTCTCTATGCTATCAATTATATATACTTCTTTTCTATGTGCTGTCACTTGTATACGCTCCTTAGCTGTCATCTTCTTCTTCACCTATGCATTGTGATGATCTATGTTAAGCATTATTAAGGATTATGACAATTGGAGTGCTGCATCTTTGTTAACCAGAATATCTTGTGATTGCTCACAGTATCTCTTTGCAAATGCCTTCAAAACTCTCTGTATCTTTTGAGATTCTCCAGGCTATCTAAAAGTTTCCAAGAAAAAGCGCAATGCAGTGTCCAAATTCATGTGCTGAAAATCAAAGGACCTTGCAAATTCATTGAGCACTTGAATACAAAATTCATCATGACTTCACAGGAAATCCCCAACAACGTTCTTATCTCAACCATTGGTATATCTGAAGAGGTAGGCTACATTAGTGGCATCATGTATATCTGACAACAAATTTACACTTTTAAGAAATTCCATACCTTTCTTTGAATCTCAGTTGAAGTGGTCAGCACCCATCATCAATTTCCATTTAAGTTTCTTTATCTTATGGACAAAAGGGACCTAGAATCCAGGTTCATAACAGTTATCACATACCACTGTCCAAAATGCTTTATATTCCTCCAGTTCTAAACAAACACATTCTGGGGTAGATGATTCATGGCCCATTCTATCAACCATACCCTGAATCAAGCAATCAAACCATCTAGAGCAAGAGTATTCATTGCAGACAAAGAGATGTTCACAGGAAAAGCACTCTTTGACAGCAGGTTGGCAAGATCTTCAAATACATTACTGCAGGATATGTCACAATCAAAATTAGCATACATTATCGCAAGATATGTGCATGTTGTTTGTATAGTCAATTCAATGCTTATATTTAAAGGAATATAGTTAATCTTTACAAATTTGTTTGTAGAACCCAATAAAAAACAAGAAAGACTTGTTTATATTTAAAAGAATCTAGTTAATCTTTGCAAATTTATTTGTAGGACCCAATAAAAGACAAAAAACACTTAATATAAATTATAAAAAGATAATTTAGTTACTATTAAAAGTTGATGGATTCCGTCAAATAAAAGTAGCAAACTATAAAATTATACTAAATATAGTTAGTAAACTTGCATCTTATTTCAATTTAAAAGTTGGGGGATGATAAATTGGATGATGTGATTGATGAAGAAGGACCCACTAAAGAGGCAAAAGACTTCTTTGAACTGTTGAGGTCTGTTGATGAACCCTTATATGAGGGTCACAAGACGCACACAAGGATGTCTGCACTTACTAGGCTTTTACACCACAAGTCAGAGCACGGCCTAAGTGAGAGAAGGTTAAATGACATGATAAATATGTTTAAAGAGTTTTCACCAGAGGGTGTTAAATTGCCAGACTCATATTACGATGTCAAGATGTTGATTAAAAAGCTAGGGTTGGGTTATGAAAAGATTGATGTATGTGAGAATGATTGTGTATTGTATCATGGTGAGTATAAAGATCAAAGGGATTGACCACAATGTAAACTTTCTAGATATGTGAAAAAGAAGTCAATAAGTAAGGGAAAGGACATACCATGTAAGGCTTTGTGTTACTTTCCTATTACACCTAGGCTCAAATATCTTTACATGTCCAAAAAGACAGCAAAACACATGATATGGCATAGTACAAGAACAAAAGTGGATGGTGAACTAGAACACCCAGTAGATGCAGTGGCTTGGAAAGAATTTGATACTAGCCATCCTCAATTTGTTGTAGAGAAACGAAATGTGAGGTTTGCATTTGCTACAAATGACTTTAATCCATTTAGTGGCAAGACTTACTCTTGTTGGCCTATTATTTCAGTGGTCTATAATCTCCCACCATATCTTTGTATGAGAGATGCTTACATGTACTTAACGTTGCTCATTCCTAGTGACAAGAGTTCTACTAAAGACATAGGAGTTTACTTGCAATCGTTAATTGATGAACTGAAATTATTATGGGATGCTAGGGTTTTGGCATATGATGCACGTACAAAAAATATGTTCAACATCAGAGCAGCTCTTATGTGAACCATTAATGACTTCCCTACTTATGGGATCGTTTTCAGTTGGTGTACTCATGGTCTTATGTCTTGTCCAACTTATATGGTTGGGGACATGGCTGTTATGCTTAAGCATAGTAGGAAGCCAAGCTATTTTGCATCTTATAGGCAATTTCTCCTAGTGTGACATAAATTTAGATTAATGATGAAAGAGTTCAATGGGAAAAGGGAGCCAAAAGAAGCACCGAAATGTAAGACTAGGTCTTTCATTAGCTCATGGCTAAACTTAACTAGCTTTCCAACTAATGGCAAGAAAGACAAAAATGCAAGAGCCCAAGGTTATAGTCAGGATCAACAAACGAATCATAATGTGTTCTTTCAACTGCCTTATTAGCATACAATCCTCCTAGACCATAGCTTAGATGTCATGCATATAGAAAAAAAATGTCTTTGATAATGTGTTTAACACATTAATGAATGTGAAAGGTACAAATAATGATAATTATGTTATATTGAGTTTTTTCTTTATTAATATAAAATCTTCTTATTAGAATTTTTCTCATGTTTTTTAATATAATAGGTAAAACTAAAGACAATTATAGATCAAGGAAAGACCTACAATATTTCGGCATAGGACATGAGTTGCACCTTTACCAACAAGGCAATAAAATTATGGGTCCAAAAGCAACGTATACTTTTACTAATGAAAAAACAAGGTTGATTTGCCAATGGGTGAAGGAACTAAGGCTTCCTGATGGGTATGCATCAAATATCTCAAAATGTTGTAATGTTGAAAATTGTTCATTTTCTGGGATGAAAAGTCATGATTGCCATGTATTCATATAAAGATTAATGCCTATTATGGTACGGGACTTGTTGCCATCCCAAGTTAAGGATGCACTGATAGAACTCTATCACTTCTTTAGAGATTTGTGCTCAGTTGCTTTTAAGGAGGAGCACTTAGAAACTCTTGAGAAAAACATAATTGTGATGATGTGTAAGCTTGAGATGATATTTCCACCGTCTTTCTTGACTCAATGGAGCACTTGCCCATTCACTTACCATATGAGGCTAAAGTTGGTGGCCCTGTGCAATATAGGTGGATGTATCCATTTAAGAAGTAACTTAATGCTTGTTTACTTGTTTTAAAATGCACACTTAAACATATGATTAACTAATTTGTTAGTGTAGGAATATGCGTCAGTTAAAGGACAAAGTGCACAATAAGGCAAAACCTGAAAGTTCTATTACGAAGCTCTATGTTGTGGAGGAGCTCTCAAATTTTTTCTCTCTTTACTTTCAAAGTGATATAGAGACTGTGCATAACCGTCTTGGGCGAAATGAAGTAGTTTTTGAACAAAGTTCCAAAAAATTTCTATCTTCACTCCTAATGGTGCGTGTATTGGTTCTACTAAAAAGCAATGTTTGTCTGACTTAGAGCAAAGAGTTTCACATCTTTATATCATTGTGAACATAGATGAGGTGGTCCCATATATAGTAAGTCATGTGTACCTTCAATTTTGAATAATTAAAATGATGAAATAGAGTGTTAAAATAGGTTTAAACTATACTTTTAATTGCAGACAGTATGATAATGAAATATACTAGTCAAATCCAACTATAACTACTAAAAAAATTAGAAGATTTACGAAATTGCAATTTTTCAAATTGGTTACGAGAGACAGTATGTTCTTCTACAAACTTTAGACTTTCATAATTTTTTTAGTTATTCACTTTAGTTATCTATTGTGCTTATAGGTTCAAAAGGATGCACAAGGTTTGGCTCGATTTAAAGACATAATTAATGGCCTGCACAAATATGCTTATAGTTATAATGGTTATATTACTAATGGGTTCAGATTTCATACATTTGATACTGATCCATTGCAAACTTCAAATTCTGGCTTATTGGTGAGTGGTAGCTGTTATGATGATAATAGTATTGATTGGTATGGACGCTTACACGATGTTGTTCAACTAGAATACGATAGTTACAACTATGTTGTGCTTTTCAAATGTGATTAGTTCGATACTCGAAAGGTCATTAATAATAAGCATGGGATAGTGACGGCAGACTTGAGAACCAAAGCTTATGTAGATGATCCATTTATATTGGCAAGCCAAGCTATTCAAGTATGTTGCATCGAAGAGGTGTTGGCTGTCATAAGAATTAGAGCCTATTCATCATTTGATTTGGAAATGGACATAGAGAATGCTTCAACTTCTCTACTAAATGATGATGAGACATTGCATA
Organism: Gynochthodes officinalis; assembly: GCA_020080225.1. NCBI lineage: Eukaryota > Viridiplantae > Streptophyta > Magnoliopsida > Gentianales > Rubiaceae > Gynochthodes > Gynochthodes officinalis. Next base: position 19,069,220 of record CM034619.1, read on the forward strand.
AACATGAAATATCTCATGTAGAGGAGGTCATAATTCCTGAGGATATTGGAAATGTAAATCTACATGTTAATAATGAGCTAGTACAAGAAGTGGATGCAACGGAATTGAGGAACATAGTCAATGATATTAACAATGAATTTATTGATAACTCAGGAAGGGGTGAACTTTTATAGGATGAGGAAGAAGAGTTTGATGTAGATGTAGATGAAGATGATGATGATGATTATTAAAATGTGTGAAGTCTTATGTGTTGAATCATAAAAGTTAGTGAGAAGTTTCAATTTTGTACATAGTTTTTACTGACATAAGTTAATGAGTTGGCTCCTTGACTTTTACTTATTACTGTATGATTTCAATGACATCTTTTTACGATATTATAGGTTAATAATCTCATTATGATTTTACTTACATAAATATATTTGTATAGTCACGGTGAGATATGTAGGAAGAAATCTCAAAGTTTACAGAGGCGGTCAAGGTGGTGGTTGTGATTGCGAGGGAGGTAGAGGTCAAGGTAGTGATAAACCATTTAAATGTGACAAATATAAATTATAAATTAGCAACATATGCATTAATTTTTGCAATCTTTTTTGTTGCATTTTGTTGATAATATGTAAATAAAACTAATTATGAAGTTGAATTAATTATTTTATAGTACATAGAGGCCTCGCTAAAGATCGCATTGGACACCCATGTGATCCATCTAAACCTACTACTTTATGTCAAATAGCTCATAGCCAGTAAGTGTGTAATTTGTTTTATCTTTTCCACTATATTTTTTTATTTATTATATATGTAAAACAAATTCATAAATTAATGACAGACTATTGACAAAAGAGGCGAGAACTACTGTAATTGCCATTGCAAGGACACAATTCAGAGGGCCATGGGTCTTATGGAGTCAAGTTAAGCAAGAAGATCAGGAGTTAAAGTATAGGGATTTTCAAGTAAGACATGCATATAGTTTTATATCATTTTCTATTTATAATGCTAGCAATGACATGCTTTGATGAGAAATTACATGTTTGTTGTTTCTTATGATGTTTTGCTATCAATTATTGAAAATGTCAAAAAGTACATATATGTCTATTTTGAAAAAAGTTGTGCAATTTACATGATTATCTTATATCCTTTTATGCTACAGCGTGAAACTAGAATATGCATTGATTATTGGTATCAAATTTTTATATTTCATTTAAATGCAAACTCATTTATGTTTTTCTTTTCATTGATAGTATTTAAGATTTTGCATTTGTGATTGGTAGTGCTTTACTTTCTCTATTTTTGTGATGTTGGGTATTAGTTTTTTTATTTTGCATTCAGGAATTATTACATTTTTGTAGTTGATGCATTCATATTTATTGCAGTCACACTTTCATTTTGATGAGGGAATAGATGAGTCCATTGGTTACCAAGCCTAGGAGGGCTATCACCAAACAAATTGGAGTAAGTGACTGAGTAGAATGCGTGCTGAAAGTAATGAGTTGGCTGGATTGCCCTCTCCTCACCATCACGAGAGAATAGTGGAGCATAAGAGACATAAGCTTGAATTTGTGGAGCAAAGATATTGGGGTCCTATAGTTGATTTTTGAAGTACTGATGAAGCTTTTAAGAAAAAGTGTAAAAATGCTCAAGAGGCACAAGCCAAGCAAAAAGTTGGCCACACTGCTAACTCAAAACCATTTACACAGTGTTATGCTGATCTAGAGAAGCAATTGGGAAGGAAAGCTTCAATGATAGAGAAATTTACACTGACTCATAACAAGAACAAAGGGGTTGGTGAATGGACCACACCGCATTGCGAGGAGATTGCAGTATGTCATAAAAGTATAGTTTGCTTGTTACGAATTTTACACGCAAGTGCACGTGATCGTTAACAAGTAATATAGAGTGAATATAATTTATCGTTCCCACAGAGACTAATGAATTATTAAATACCGAAATTAAAATAGTTCTAACTTTATTTGAAGAAAAAAAATATTTTATGAATAAGCTAAATTAAAAGTAATTTTAAAACTTAATTAAAACTAAAATTAAAAACTAAACAAAGCAAGTTAATGGATTAAATTGGCTAAAGCTCTAGGGTTTTCGATTTCACCTTAACTAATCCATCCTAATATTCATCTATTTCTATAATCTAATTTAATTTCCTGGTTGATAGTCGAGACTCCCTAATTTATTTATTAGTCCCTCCCGAGATCTAATAAAAATCCTCCTAATTGCTAATTCATCATATTCCTATGTGAATTACAACAATTATGAAGTCATTAATTTCTATAGATTCTCATGTAGCGACTACATAAACCATGCAGATATATTCATATTCTACATGCAATTCATGACATTTATCTCAATGAACTTGACACATAACTCCCCTTCCAGTTCGTTATGATTAACAAATCATCTAATTAGTGATCAAGTAATTAGAAGCATTAAGCACAAAGATAAATACTCAACCATGGAAAATTAAATCAAATTATATTAATAGAAAAATATTAAGACTTCATAGTTAGGCTACATCAAAATCCTAGAAAAAGAATTTAGTTCATATTAATATAAAAGAATATCACAAAAAAATTAAACATGATTGAAAAGAAAAATAAAAGATAAAATCCAACAAAAGCCGTAGATGATTGGTACTTAAAAATAATACTTAGCCAAAATTTCATGACAAAATACAAAACTTAAATTACTAAAATTGCTAAATAAAACTAAAAACTAAAACAATAAAAGAAAGCTAAAATTGATAACTAAAATAAACTAAAGAAAACAAGAAGAAGACAAAAAAAATAGCATAAAATATGTGAGGGAAGAAATTGTCACGCTTTGTTTCCTTCACCGGAAGCTTCTAGAGGAAAGAAAAAATTTCTGCTGCTTGCTTTGCAAGCCAAGCTTGGCGGCTGTTTCTATTTGCTAAACTACTGCAACCAACAAGAACAATACAACGAAGAAAGATCAAGAAAACAACAAAAGGATGGCTGAAAATTTGTAGAAAACCGAGGAAGGTCGCTACTCTAACTAATGAAAGAAAGAAAAACAAGACAAAGGACCGAAGAATGGGTTCCTTCTTGTTGTTCTCGGTTGTCTTCTTCATATAGAGCCAAAGGTTGGTTGTTTCTTTCTAAATCTTGCAAACCCGATTCCTTCTTTGCTTTGCTCTTTGTCTTCAACTTTAACTTGGTCTCTTTTGTTTCCAAATTCCAACCATATGTTGTTTCCAAATTAGTTTGCAGCTTAAGTCTCCTTCTTTTTCTTTGCTGTTTTCCTTTTTTTCTTTCTTTGTTTGTTTCCTTTTTCTCTTCTTCTTTGACTATAGCTTGGCTTTCTTTTTTCGCGAACCAATGTTTGCTTCCTTTTTTTTTTTTTTCTTTGTTACCAAATTTCAGCTAAGCTCTCTATCTTCTTGCTGCCCGAAGTTCTTCTTTCCTTTTAGCTTGGTTTCTTCTTTTGTTTGTTGTAGTTGCTCTGTTCTTTCCTTGTTGTTTCTTTCCTTTGTTGACCGAACTTTGTTACTAAATATCAGCTTGGTTTCCTCGTCCTCATTTAAAATCAGTTTTGCTCATCTTCCATGCATTTTCTAGAAGTTTTCCTTCTTTGTTCTCCACTTTGTTTCCTTTTTGTTTTTCCAGCAGCTTCGAGTCTTCTATTTCCCATTTGTTGTGTTGCTGCTCGATTGTGTCTTCAGCTGAAGCAAATCAAGTGAATGCTCTCTTATCTTTTCCTTTGCTACTTCTTTATTTGTTTGTATGTTTGCTTTTCATCCGAAGACTTTCATGCTTCATTCACAAGCCGCATTTGAACCTTATACAAACATTAAAGAATAAATTCAGTTCCTAGAACTCAAGTTTGGTAGAATAGAAGCACACACATAATTCATCCAATTTATTCCACATTTTAGTTAAAATAGAATCATTTTAATTACTAAAATGCAAAGGAATTAACCTAATAAATATGCATTTTTTTTCATTCTATCATTGCTCTAAGAGGTTAAATTATTTTCATTACCAATTCAATGTTATATAATTTAATGTTTGATATACTAATTTCTATTCTAGTTGAATTATAAGTTTAATGTTATATACTAAGCATTCATTTATATTTGTTTTCACTTAGACTTAGTTCCAGTAGGTCATAGAAACATTGAAAGCTTCTCAATCTGGTCATGAGGGTGATCGTGAGGGCGATGGTGAAGGTGAGAGTGTTCATGATGGTGATGCTAATGCTGATGGTGAGCATGTTGACATTCCCATCACACCACAAATAGAAATGGAGGCTTGGATTGAGCATTCTGGTGGGAGACAAAAGAATAGAGTGCTTGGACTAGGCCTTCGGACTAGGGCATCTAATGTATGTTCAAGGTATCCAAATCGTGCAAGTTGCTCAATAGGAGCTACTGGATCTGGTGGAGGTTTTTCTATTGATGAGGTCACTATTGCTCGGATTATTGATGAGTTTGATAGTTATATAATGGCAAGAAATGCTATTACTGAAAATATTTCAAGGAAGCAGATTCGTTCAATTTTGCTTGTAGTTATTTATGGTTCAATTGTGCTTGAAGTTATTGATGATACTCATGTTATTATATAGTTTCATGCTATAGCTCATGGCGTGGCTTCACAACATTTTGCGAACATGATATCCAATCTACATTAGGCTCATGCTAGTGATTCTGATCAAGTATTTATTACATAATTATAGATTTCTTTTACTAATTTAAATCATATAAATGTAATTTGACTTATAATTTTCTCACCGACACTTTGATATTATTACTTTGTGGTTTTTTTAACTTATTATTTATTGCTATGTTTTTCTCTTTTCAAATAAGGTACTCCTTTTTCTCGTACACATGGTGATGGTTCTCGTTCGAGTTCAGAGAGCCATGATGGAGAGTTCTAAATAATTAGCATTGATGATATTTTAGCATTTTAATCACATTATTGGAATATTTGCTATTGCTGCATTTTGATTTTGTTTCATTTTATGGATGTTAGGGTCTTTTTCATATTTAGCAACAATTATTGATTAGATTTTTGGGTTGTTTTATTAAATATTTAGAACATTTTGTAAATATTATTGGTTTTTGTTGGATCTTTGAACTTAATAAATTTAATATTTTTCAATTTAAATTTGTAGATTGTTTTATTAAAATGGAACAATTTTTATTTTATTAGCTAGCACGTATTTTAAAATGTTACTTTTGGATCAATCAAGAATATGATTATTATAAAAACATGAGTTTTTGCGAGGGACTATGTATTTGCGAGGGCTAATTTCCTCGCATTTAATTGAAAATAATGACATGACTGACCATTTTTATGAGGGCTAAATATATATTATTTTTTTTTGGTGAGGATAGAAGCCCTTGCAAAATCAAAGAATGCGAGGGTAGCAACTTCTCTTACGAGGGCAATAGTCCTCGCAAATAGTATTTTAAGCGAGAGCATTACCCCTCAATTGTGAGGGTAGAGCCCTTGCACTTAGACCAATTGCGAGGGCATTTCATTCATTTACAAGGGCCACAATATTCTCAAAAAAATAAAGTTGTAAAGGCCACTATATTATTTGCAAGTGCCTCCACCCTTGCTATAAAAAATCAAATGTGAGTGACAATTCCTCGCCAATAAGCCCTCGCAATAACATTTGCGGGGTACAGGGGCAATTGTGAGTGAATTATTATTTGTGAATTAAGAAAATAGTGACGGCGTTTGCAAGGATTTTTTCCCTCGCAAAATAATTTCAGTTTTTTGCGAGGAAAATGGCCCTCACAAATATTAAAAATTCTTGTAGTAATTAGTTGTCCTAATACTAAATTATTTTTGTAATTTTGAAATTTTAAAATATTGACTTCCAAATATTAGGGACTAAAAATATTAACCTCACAAATTTTGAAAACTAAAAATGTCAACCGTAATCATATTCTAAAGGTCAAACCAAAGTTAAATATTAGTTTTTGATCATTTTCATTAGCTAGACCAAAATCGATGTAGTTTGTTAACTTTGAGGACTACAAATATTAACCAAAAAACATTAAAAATTAAGAGTGTTGAATCCCTATACTTTGGAGATTAAAAATGTAATTTTTCATTTAGTTTAATAAAAGGAATTGTAAGTAAAGTATTATAAAGGGTGAAAAACTAATAATTACTATTAGAATAAAGATATGTAAATGTGGTTTTTTTTTTTATAAACATAAAATTATCTAAGAGGATGATAATGATAACTATCAAAATATTAAATAATAAATTGTGATTGAAATGATATTCAATAATACCCAGAGATAGAGCTAACAATTTTTAATAAAAATATTTAAAATTAGAAACAGATATTAAGATAAATTATTTTTAATATTAAGTTTTACAGAGTTTTAATATTATGTTAATACATAACTTATTTTTAAATCAAAATTTTAGATTGATAAGAATATTTAGAAGAGAAATATGCAATTATATTAGGTCACAAAATTTATATAATGATATAAATTTAAAAAATCAAATTCCAAAATCATATTAGAAAATAAAGTTAATTATTATTAAAATTGAACTGTTGGTTGCAATTGTGGTTAAAATTAATTAATAAAATAATATATTTTTATATAAAGTCAAGGAAAATAATAAACTTTTTAAAGGAAATAAAAATTCATATAAGTTCTAAATAAATAGTCTCAAAACTAAATAAAACTATACTCATGTCCCAGAGTTGGTGTCCGAATCTGCGTTCAGTTTCTTTTGTTGCATACAGCTTGCGCTGTGCAAGTAGAAACCAACAAGTTAAAGTTTTATTTCTCTTAACTAGGTAAGTTAAGAGGTTGCCTTACCCGATCTATCGGGTTTGGAATGCCTTAACCGAAACTTACTTGGTTTAGATTAGATATGTTAAGGCGAGTCCTTAGATACGCCCTTTATGTACTTGTTACCTGTTCCAATAAAAGTTAATACATGTCCTTTTTTGAAAAATAAAAAAGCTTTTGTTTTTTTAATAATAAGCATAATATTTCATTAAATAGAAGAACCTTTCATTACACCTATGAATATGATTTGACCAAATAATTTGTAAAGAGAATAGAACCCAGTAAAGTGCAAAAAAATCAAATCTCTAGCAATTGTCATATTCTTGATATGAGTCCAATATATAAATTTAAGATGATCAAATCTAGATTTATGCTAAATGAATCTTCTAGTAGTTTTCTTTCTAGGTGAATTTTCTATTAAGAAAAAAAAGACTCCCATTTATTTAGGGGTTTTTATGGGACTTGCTCTAGTGACTACTAAGAATGGCCTTAAAAATCTTTCCTAATTTTTAGGTTTAGAAGTTGATTCCAGGACTTGACTTTTAGGAAATTTACGACAAAAAAATTAGTTATAGTGACTAGTAACATTTAGATATAAAAAATCGAGATATAGTAATATAATGAAGGGTTTTCCAAAAGTAAAATAGATATTAAAAGTTTAATTAGTTGATTCGATATCGATGAATTTAAACAAAGAGGATTCAGGATTAAAGTAGATGTATAACAAAAATTCTTAGAATTCCTTGGGAATCCTTAATTGCTGATATGCTAATTTCTTAAAGTTCGATCTTTCCTTTATACGAACCATGTATCCAAGAGAAGCTATAAACCAAAATAAAAGAACTTTCCCCATTCATGAATAAATATTTGATACTCTCTTCGTCTCGAAAAAAGAGTCCACTTTGTTTAAAATATAATTTTTTATTAGTTATTAGGCACAACTCATTTAATGCAATACTAAATGTATAAATTACATTTTATCCTTACTTTTTAGTTTTGAATATATATAATTATTATTAGTAAAGATATTTTAAAATTTGATTTAAAAGTAGACTCTTGTTTTGGGACAATAATTTTTTTTAAAGTGGACTCCTTTTTTTGGGACGGAGGAAGTAGTAAATTGTACATTTTTTTGGTATATCCAAATAATAAGTAAGAGTATGAATTAAAATATTCGAGACCTACAAAATTTATTATGAAATCATTAGTATCATAAAAAAAACATTTCTCCTAAAGTAATACTTCCTCTGTCCCAAAACAAGAGTCTATTTTGAAAAAAATTTCTTGTCTCAAAAAAAAGAATCCACTTTTACACTAATTTTCTAAAATATCATTATTAATAATAATTACGTATACTCAAAATTAAAAAGTAAGGATGAAATTGTAAAATTATACATTTAGTGATGCATTAAATAAGTTATACCTAATAACTAATAAAAAATTATATTTTAACCAAAGTAGACTCTTTTTTTTTGGAACGGGTGGAGTAATTGGTTTAGAGGTGTGGGGTACTTTCTTTCTAGTTCCTTGGTTCAATTGAACATCCCTCTAATTTAAATTAAACAAAAATAAATAAATAAATCTTCTTAAAAAAATGGTATTGTATTGTAGGCCTTGAAAAATCTCATGATACTTTCTAGAAAAACACAAGTCCGGTATTTTCAAAATCTCGTTTTGGGTTTTTAAAATACCCTTCCAATCCAATTCTTTTTTAGTTGAAAATTGTGTCAATATTTAGTCTTCTCTTGACTCCAAATAATAATAGCTCCATTGTTATTACAACATAAAGGTAGGATTAATTATGAATGGAACCATTTCAAACTCATCAATATTTTTTTTTTTTAAATTCAATTAGCCTCTTTAGCTACTTTTAAAGTTGCAATGTATGCTGTTTCTATTGTAAAATTTGTAATAGTATCTTGTTTAAAAATTTTCCAATTAACAATACTACTATTTAGAGTAAATATATATTCAGAGTGAGACTTACTATCATTCTTATCAAATTAAAAGTTGGTATCAGTAAATCCACACACATTAAATTTAGCTCCACTATACATGAAGAATAAATTTTTAGTTCTTTTTAAGTTGTTAAAAATATTTTTGACTGTGAACCTGTGCATGTTGTGTTTTCTACTATTTAGGGACCCTAATAATGCACTCTAGAAAGAGAGCCCAAAATGGTAGAAAATTTTCGATGGGATTATATTCTCGTTTGAATTTTGAGCCTCTGAGAGTAAGTGTGTGATGGTATCAAAGGTCAAAAACCCTGCATTTGTTGGTCAATATAGACCCATTAGTCTTTGTAATGTTGTTTATAAAGTCATTTCTAAAATTCTGGCTGAGAGGATGAAAGTTTGCCTCCACAAATGCATTAGACCTTATCAGGTTGTGTACATCCTTGGGAGACAAATACTAGATAATGTGGTTGTGGCACATGAATGCATCCATACTCTAAATGTCAAACATAAAGGGAAAAGGGGTGGATGGGCATTAAACTTGATATGGCCAAGGCGTATGATAGGGTGGAATGGGGATTTTTATGTGAGGTCCTTAAGAGAATGGGGTTTGCTGATACCTTTATAGAGTGGATCTAACAATGCATTAGTTCCTCAACTCTATCTGTTAATATTAACAAGGAAAAATGTGGGTATATCCAACATACTAGAGGAATCAGGCAAGGGGACCCATTATCGCCATACCTGTTCTTAGTAGTGTCTAAGACATTGTCAAATATGATAAAGTCAGCAAGCCTGAAAGGAGAATATAAGGGCATTAGGGTCAGCAAAAATGGTTCTCAAATCACTGTTTGCAGATGATTCATTGCTCTTTTGTGAGGCAGGTGTGGAGCAAGCTAGCAGAATCAAATCCCTCTTGTCAGAGTATCACTGTTATTCTGACCAAATGGTCAAATGGGAAAAGTCCTCAATCTTCTTCAACAAAAACATGTCGAAGCAACACAGAAGATATCTGCAAAATACTTGATGGTATCACAGAGAAACATAAAGCCAGCTACTTAGGACTCCCCATGATAATAGGCAGAATGAAGAATGAGATTTTCACCTATGTAGAAGAGAGAGTCAGTAGAGACTCAAGGGTTGGAAAAACAGATTTCTCAGCCAAGCAGGCAAAGAAGTGCTCATTAAGGCGGTCATCGATGCTCTACCCATTTATGTGATATCATGTTTTAAACTTCCAAAAGGAGTATGCTAACAAATCGTCAGCAGCACCGCAAGCTTCTGGTGGGGAGACAATGGAGAGGGACGTGCAAAAGTCATTGGAAGGCTTGGAAAGATCTAACTTGGCCAAAAAATGAAGGGGGTTTAGGTTTCAAAAACATCCAGCTGTTTAATGACGCACACATGGCAAAGCAACTTTGGCGGCTCATCACGATGCCAAACCTTCTCATGAAAAGGTATTTTATGTTGAAATTAGTTGTTATGATCTATGATGAGATTGGTTTAAACCTAAAGCTCCTGGGGATTTATTTCCAGCATGCTAAGTAGCTTCCCTTTGTCTCTAGCATTCACAGAATTGGCTGTCTGGCCCATCTGAAATTCCAGATTTTTGTTTACTGTCACAACTTGATCCAATTTCGCTTCCAATTTTTCAAACTTGTCTGAAGTGGCACCGGTCAACTTTTCAATTGCTACTTCCCATGATGGTTTTACCTCAGCTTGATGTGGTCTTGACTGAAATCCTACTGGGTTGAATTGTCTCACGCATCGCTCCGGCGATTCTGATTTGTCCATGAAAAGTTCGGGTGATTCCTCCAGCTTGGATTATATGTGTTGGAATATGGGTTGTGCTGTTGTGGCCTGTTAAAATTTTGAGACAATTGTGCATTTTCTACCTGCAAACACTCAGCAGTGGTGTGAGATCCTCCACAATTTTCACAGCATAAAATAGAATTGGAGATGACATTTGCACTGCTTAATTTTTCAAACATATTAGTCAATGAATCAATTTTAGCACTCAACAAGTCTACTTTATCTACTTCATACATTCCAGCCACCTTTCTTTGTTGATTTTTCTCATTAGACCACTGAAAATTATTTGAAGACATTTCCTCCAGCAAATTATATGCTTCCTCTGGTGATTTACCCATTAAAGTGCCACCTGCAGTTGCAGCCACAGAAGTTTTAATAGATTGGTTTAATCCATTATAAAAGGTTTGTAAAATTAGCCACGCAGGGAGACCATGGTGAGGACACATTCTTTGCAGTTCTTTATATCTTTCCCATGCCTCATATAATGATTCATTATCTAACTGTATAAAACCGGCAATGTCATTTCGTAACTTAGCAGTTTTACCAGGAGGAAAATATTTATTCAAGAATGCTTGGGATAAACCTGCCCAAGTGGTAAAAGTACCAGACGGAAAAGAAGTGAGCCAAGCCTTGGCTTTATCTTTTACTAAAAAAGAAAATAACCTTAGCCTGATGGCATCATCGGTTACCCCATTTATTTTTATGGTATCACAAATTTCCAGAAAATTTGAAAGGTGAATATTTGGATCCTCGAATAATTCTCCTCCGAATTGAATTTGCTGAACCATATGAATAAGTGCAGGTTTTAATTCAAAATTATTAGCATTTACCACAGGTCTTGCAATACTTGCACGTGCTCTCTCAAGTGTAGGCATAGCAAAGTCACGTAACAGTACTCTTGCATGATTTTCATTATTTTCTGCCATTTTGAGAGCTTCTTTCCTTTGTTTGGTTTCTTTGGTTAATGCCCTGCAGGTCTTTTCTATCTCAGGATTGTACGGTAGTAATTCACTTGTTCTCCTGGGCATAAAACAAAGTAACAATTAATTACCAACAGTAAACTTAATAAAATACAATCTAAATTAATATGAAAAATATTACTAATTTGATATTGTATATGCCTCCCCGGCAACGGCGCCAGAAATTTGAGTCGTTGTATTTTAACCACTAATTACAAGTCCAGGAATTGTAGTATAATTACGAGTATCGTCCCACAGGGAGGTGAACAATTACCGGTTGAGAAATATTTTATACCTATTATCTAGATCAATATGTAAAAGGAGAGGTGGATTTAATAATAACAGGAATCAAGTAAATGCAATAGTAAACACGTTTTCACAGTAAATAAAAGAAATCAGATAAATAAACTTTAGGACTTGGGATTTCACCAATCATCAACTGTAAATTCCATTCACATAATTACTTTGTGATAAACATCCTCACAACTATTCACATAATTAAACATTATCCCTTCTCAGGGTATAATATTACTATTCAAATAGTAATTATGGGACTACTTTCGTGACTCCAAAATTACTATGGATGCATGACGAACAAAGGAATACTGTTTGCAAATCGAGAATTTACTATCGTAATTCACAATTTAAGTCTGAAGAATTCACGAACTAATATTTGATGTCAGCTGTCGCCTCTTCATCAAATACCTTAAAAATGCAAATGGTGATCAAGCACTTACAAGAAGATAGTACCAAATAAATCAGATATTGGATAATACCACAATTATATGAATGAAAATCACATAATGATGGTTACATCCCTGTCCTAAAGGAAATAACTTCAGTTACTCAACATGGCTTTCATGATAGTAAAAATTAAGTCTAGGCTATCTCTATTGCCCTCCCAAACTGATGCTAGTCCCCTCTATTTATACTTGTTCTGGTCCCTAAAGATTAGGGGTTAATAGCATGTGAAAATTTTCTGAATGATCCGATTTGACCAATTTTCCATAATCTTTTCTTTTTCTGTTATTGGCCTACCAAACTTACTCCATGCCATGGCAGTGAAAGTTACACGTCATGGCATTGTCTACTAACTTCCATTTCTTTTCTCCACCAAATCGTAACTTTTTGGTGCAAACAAATCTTTTCGGTCCATATGTTTCTCTAAGCAGTTTCCTTCCTACAAAATTGCAAACCAAGTTAAATAAGGCTAATTTCCCCAATAATTGGATAAAATAACAAGAATATCTTAACTTAAGAATTAGCATTTAATTCAGTTATCAGCAGAGTAATGAAGGTCAAGTATTTTTCGAAATGTGGGCTTATGCACACACCGCTACAAACCAATGCTTCATAGCTGTGGAAGTGTTGGATAGGAGCCTATTATATCCTCCAAAGAAGGGCCTGTTTCCAAGTAGGGGACGAGAAGTCAATACGTATATGGGAGAGCCCATGGATACTTGGAAAACCATTCTTCAAGCCAACAGCATTCCCGATCCAAAGTGAGAAGGCTACTTGGGTCAACGAACTTTTGAAAGATAGGGGCAATAGTTGGAATGAGGATCTAATTCGCTAGATCTTTAATAGTTCAGACGCCGATGCTATAATGTGTATCCCTCATCCAAGAGAAAGCCATAGAGAGTGCCGAGACAAACTTGTGTGGCAAATGACAAAACATGGCAACTACACAGTGCAATCAGCCTTCCAGGATGCAATCAAGAGGCTTAAGGAGGAGGTTCTTCAATCGGAGAGCAGCTCAACAAGGGAAGTGACAAAAATGGTTTGGAAAAGAAGTTGGAAGCTCGGCATGAAAGGAAAGCTCAAACACTTCATTTGGAGATGTTGACATGACATTCTCCCAACGAAAGTTCAGTTATTAAAGAGAGGTATCCAAGAATAACCTATATGCAACATGTGCGGAGAAAGAGAGGAGAATCTTGAGCATGCCCTGTTACACTGTCCTAGGGCAAATAAGGTGTAGAAATTGGCCAGAGTACAGTGAAACGACCAGGAAGAAGCCAGGATAAGCTTTCAGCATTGGTGGATCCATATGTGCAACGGGAAGCGGGACAGTCATTGGCAAGACAGAGCAAAACTGGCAATATACATATAATGAATGCTCTGGAAAACAAGAAACTTATAGATCTTTCAAAAAGAATGGAAAGAAGAGAAGGAAGTGATCGATATGGTTCAGGTGGAATGGTTGGAATATTTGGAAGTAAACAAGCTAGGCAATACTCAAAACTAAAAGGAGTGACTAGGGACTTCTAACTAACTAAGTTTAGTGGCCACTTATGTTACAAGTAGGTAATGGAGGCATTGGCTGTACTGAAGTGAATATCCAATTAAAACAAAATTGGATATTCTCTCTATTATAGCCTACCGAGGAGTAAAAGGATCAAGCAAGTAGTGTGGCTTTTGTTCTTGCTTGACGATGTTGTTGATATTCTAGTTTTTTTGGCCTCATAGGTTTTGATCATACACAAGAGAGTAGCAAGATGAATAGAACCTTCATTGTATAGGCACATTTAAGCTGTTACACTTGGTCTCATTGTGAGAGTTAAGGTCTTCATAGTCAGTGGGCATTGTTGTAAATGTGACAATTTTGACATTAAATACAACTATAGTTTCTTTGGCAAAAAAAAAAAAGAAAGAAAAAAGAAGAGAGTAGGTGTGTGCAACCTGTTGGTTAGTATCCGATTAACCCGAAGTAGTTAACTGGTTAATTGTCCCATTCAGTTGAAAATCATTTGGTTTCTTACGTTAATCGCCGTTTTAGTTTTAGAAATAATTTTTCCAGTTTAATTGATTAAGTGGGTATGATTCATTTGAAATCGGTTAACCGATTAACTAGTCACTGAACCGGATAATTAGTTGATATGTTAATTTGTTTTTATTTTTTCTATTTACCTTTCAAATATAATTTATAATCTAAATTACTATATATATATATATATATATATATATGTATGTATGTATGTATGTATTAGATTATCTAATATAAATATATAACTAACACTAATATTAGATTGTTAATATTTAATATTTATATAGTAATTGTGAATTTAAAATTTATTAGTTAATATGTTTGACAAATTACAATATTATCACATGTACTTATAGCGTTATTAAATACTAACATATAATTTAACATTACGTACTTACTTTACTAGTTAACTTTATATAATATTAGAATTTAAATATATTATGAATGCAAATTGCAAAGCATGATTTACATTTAACTCGTATGCTAGCCTATTCTTATATTGAAATATATAAGAATATTTTTCTAAAAAACTAATATGAATAGTAATTTAACTCGTAAAGTATTTAAATCAAATATATTGGAATAATTGAATACATGGCATTGTGTAAAATAAATTAATTGCACTATATACATGATAAATTTTGATAAAATATAGTATTGTTGTTGTAGCTTTTTACATTTGAAATTTATTGTGGATCAAGTTATAAGACTTTAGTATACATACATTAAAATCTTTTAAACATATAAAAATCTCTTAAACTTATTAGAATGTATTCTACATATTAAAATGCATAATAATCACTTAAACATAATACAATTATATAAACTTGAACCAAAATTATTATAAAAAGGTTCATTTAGTTTTGTGGTTACAAAATAATACAATTTTTTTTTTTGTAATTGTGAATTATGGTGATGAATCAATTTTGATTTATAGATGTAATTGAAAGAAATTATGAACTTTTTAGATGAAAGAGCAAAAAACAAGAACTTATGGGATGTATATAATATTAAATGTAATTATTGGTCAAATAATAATTATCAAAATGAAAGAAAATTTAAATTAAAAATTGATCCCCAACCTAAATTATATACTAGTGCGAAGTGTGAACACACGAATGACTAAACCAGTCCTGAAGTCTGAACTGCCCACCCCTCGCCGCCGGCCGCCCGCCGATATGGAGCTCGTCCTACTGCCTCCAGCTGAACCCTTCCATTTTGAACCCCTGATGACCTCCCCCAAACGACCGATCACCAACTCGTCAAGAATAAAGCTCCATTTGAGACCCATTGCTAAAATTTGTCATCTTTGAAAATCAAACGCTAGCCCACCACAGCTGCGGCGCTGCCTACCAATTTCATATTAATCTCGTCCGAGGACCTCCCCTGCCACGGTGGAAGCCTTCCCCGAAGCATTGACCACCTTCGCCGATTCAACCGATGGCTTCAATTCAAGGTACCCCACCTAGAATGTTGTTGGGTTTGTTCTCGATAGGTTAATTTTGAACAATATCCAACTTTATATTGTGGCAAAAGAAAAATTAAACAAAGATAATATTGAAGAGAAATTATTAGGTTAGATCAAACTTTTATGCTGGAGTAAACTAAGCTCATTAAATAAGTTTTGGTTAAACCAAAATGTCAAAATCTCATTTGGGCTACCTCTATAGTTCCTTATCAAGAACTTGGGATTAAAGAAGAACTTCTTCCTAGAATTGGATATTAGAATGATTGAACTGTGGCCATTGAATGGTTAGCCAAAGATGAAAAGTGCCACTTTGATAGGAAATTTCTAAGAGGTGGTATCTTATTTTGTCAACTTTAATGGCTACACATTCCTTGAATTCTGTTTTGAACTTTTGATTTTACACAATTTATTGAAGCTTGTCCACTAATATATTTTCTATTTATTGTCTTACCGTAAGCAATGGAGTCCGAACACTCTAAGGTGCAAAGCACATCAAATTTAGCAGCAAACACAAACGCGAATCCAAATGCTAATGCACCGAAAGCACAGGTGCATATATCCCCTGGTACTTCTTGTCCTAATACTTCAAGTAATCCAAACACCAATTTAGAGAGGGATGGGGATAATAAAAGGAGAAAAACAGGGGGTCCTGATTCACGTAGGAAATCCTCTAAAGCATGGCTTTATTTTGAGAAAAAAAAAATTTCTGTACCTTTTTCATTCATATAATGAAAGCAGGAGAAAAAGTTCACTTCTTTTTTATGTGATTGATTAATATAGGTCTTGGAGCAACTGAGCAGCCAAACCCCTGTTTTCTAAGGGTATGCTTTGTACTGAACTGGTGTTATTGTTGTTTTTCGGTTATATTTAGATGTGGAGAAATGAATTCCAAACAAGTGAAAATTGATGTTGGATATTGTAAGTCAAGGTTATTGAGTGCATGAGTTGGACTGAAAGAAATCTGATAGGTTTTCTTTTTCAATGTTTATCACAGAGAGTTGAGAGTGTAATTTGTGCCTGTCTAAAATTTGTACTAATGCCTCATTATTGTTCATAATTGTTTTATGTGGAATATTTAAGCGAAGCTATAATTTTGTTGATTCAATGTGAGCCTATTGTTGGATGGGATTTTAGTTCATACCCTATTCTAGTTGTTTTTTTATTTGCTTGTTTCCCAGATTTAGTGGTTTAACTCCTCTAGTCATTTATTTACTCACGTGAGACATTGTTCATTATAGTTTAGCTTATTGAATTTTGAAGTTTTGTTTCTAAAATATGATACTTAAGGTGAGCTCCAACTTTAAAATTAGACATTTTCTAAGTCAAATCCATCTAGAAAAATTTCCTTCCTCATCCATATAAGTGGTTAAATTAATTTTTTTTGATGATTAGAAAATTTTAAAACAAAAATATTTTAAAGTTTTGTTTCTGATCTCATCCATAATCAGTATGAGATTAGTTCCCCCTTAGTTACTACCTCCTGTTAATGTTGTTAATCAAGTTATTAGTAAAAAGAAAATGAAACAAAATGACTAATCTAAGGACTGCATTTGGGAAATCAGTGAGTGGGCTACAATGTAAATTTAGCCCAAACACAACACATACAGCAGCCAGCTTTTCCCCATCCCTTCCTCCGTCTCCACCTTGACTGGCAATGGTTGGGTCATCAGACTTTTCCCTTTGATTTCCTTCAGAACTTCCATTCCTTCGTTCTCCTCCTTGTACTTTTGTCGCCTTTAAAGCAAAGGGTCATGTATCAAAGCTTGGTTTGAAGCCATGAACCTAAATCTGGGGCTTTTATTGCATCCCTTGACCTTAATGGCAGCAAGGCACCTAAAGGGCTGGTGTGAATTGGCTACGAAATCACATTGAAGCTTTTTTCGGTTGTAAGTTATGCACTTTCATGCAGTTTTTTTGTTTCAACACGGATTTTGCATGTTTGGGATTCGTTTAAGTATTTCAGAGACGGTGTCTTTGGAGAGCTCTTGTGCTCAGGGTGCTTTTTCTTGGTAAATTGCGTTGTCAATTGTTTAATTTTTCTTTTATTTTGTTCAATTTGTATTGTTGTTTTATTCTTAGACTCCTGTATGATTAAATTTTCTTATTTTCTGTAAATTCCGTCCATTCTTTGAATGAAGCTCTGTAAAATTTCCTGCATTTGAAGCATCCCAGCATTCTGTTTGATTGCTGCATGAAATTTGCAGTAATTGAAGCGTGAGCAGAAAAGTGTCTGGGCCTTCTACATCTTATTCTTAAACGTTGGTACATCTTTTTTGGGGGTTGAATATTTCATTTCTTCTCAGTATTTGAATTGATTCAGCAACACTTTCATATTTGGAGATTTATTATTTTTATTATTTTTTGTGGGTAATTTTCTAAGTTTTAGTGTTAAACAATGTTGGTTGCAGGTTTTGGGTTGGCATTGTGGATGAGACAGAGAATGTTCAAGACATTGTCAACCAAGTCATTAAACATATGTCTTATTTCACTTTTTAGAGTTAAAAAATTGAAGAAAGCAGAAGCAGTTTTAATTGATGCTATCAGATTAGGAATCCTTCCGGATGTGGTTACATACAATACATTGATTGGTGGTTACTGTCGATTATTTGGCATTGAGTCTGGTTATTCTGTTATTGGTAGAATGAAAGAAGCCGGTATACAGCCAAATATATTTACGTACAACACTTTGTTATCTTGTGCATGTAGATATAAGTTGGTGTCTCGATGTCTAGATTTATTTGAGGAAATGCTTGATGAGGGCATTTTTCCTGATGTTTGGAGTTATAATATACTGATGCATTGCTTTTTCAAGTCGGGGAAAGCGGATGAGGCTTATAATCTTTTTAAGGAAATATTTCTGAAGAATATTACCCCTTCTCCGGCCACATATAACATCATGATTACTGGCCTTTGCAAGAATAGTTACACTGATAATGCTCTTATGCTATTTAGGATCCTGCAACGTAATGGATTTATGGCTGAGGTAGTTACCTACAACATTCTTATCGACGGATTATGTAAGTCAGGAAGGTTGACAACAGCAAGAGAACTTTTGAAGGAAATGCTGGAAGTTGACCATAGTCCAAATGCCATTACTTACACTACAGTGATGAAAGCCTGCTTTAGGTGTGGGATGTTTGAAGCAGGGCTTGAGATTTTCTCAGAGATGAAAGAGAAAGGATATACTTTTGATGGTTTTGCTTACTGCACAGTTACTGCTGCTTTACTTAGAAGAGACAAAATAAAAGAGGCTAGTGAATGCATGGGAAATATGTTTAGAAGTGGCATTGATCTTGACATGGTATGTTTCAATACCTTGATTAATCTCTATTGTAAGGCAGGAAAGTTGGAAGATGCCTATAAGTTGTTGGATGAGGTAGAAGAGAGGAGGTTGGAGTGTGACAAGTACACACACTCTATTTTGATTGATGGGCTGTGCAAAGCAGGTGATATAAAAGGGGCCCAGAGACATTTGAAATACATGAACAAGTTGGGTCTAGGGACAAATTTGGTTGCTTTGAATTCTTTTATCGATGGGGTTTGTAAACATGGCCAGATTGATTATGCTATGCAAATTTTTGAGTCCATGAAAGTAAAGGATGCATGTACATATTCCTCTGTAGTGCGTGGACTTTGCAGGGCTGGAAGGTATCGTCTGGCAGCTAAGCTACTCCATTCTTGTATTATAAGGGGAGGCGAAATTCTAAGGTCTGATAAAAAGGCTGTTATTTGTGGACTTAGTTATTCAGGCTTCCCAGCTGAAGCCAAGAAGTTCCAGACAAAAATCCGAATGGCTAAATCATCATACTCTTGATCTGCAATGGTAATCTAATTATCTGTAGTCTGTAGTTGATGCATTGATGGGAATTAAAGGATTATAGTTTAATTGGAATTCAAGCTGCAGTAGCTGGTTAAAAATGACTTGGAATGATAATGCTGATTAAACTGCAGATTCACACAATGGAAGAGAGATAATCATTTTAATTGCAATTCCTCTTTCGTAGAGAACAAAAATAGCTCAGCTGATTTGCTTGAACAGCCAATGGAATTGTGGTTTGTTATATTAGAACTGAAGGCATTTGAAATAATTGATTTAGCGTCAGGATAAAGTAACATGTCGTGGTTTACTTTAGAGGTAAAGTTGGAAGAATTTTGGGATTCACATGGTGAGGAAAATTTCCGTGGTTTTTATCCAGTTTTCACCACTTAGCATGAACTGTAAGTAAAATCTTTTGTAAATTTCCTATCATAGAATTGTCTATTGCATATAAATAGAAAATTTGAGTACTTATCAATTCTATATCAATTCCAAATTAAGAGAAATGTGATGTTAAATTTTCGTTTTAAAGGGTGTGAAAGGGTTACTCATTTTGTTCCAAAAAAAAGAGTTCGTTTTTGTTAATATATAATTTTCTATTGATTATTAGATATAATTCATTTAATGCATCACTAAATATATAATTTTATATTTTTATCTCTACCTTTTAATTTTGAATGTACATAATTATTATTAGTAAGAGTATTTTAGGAATTTGATCTAAAAGTGATTTTTTTTTTTGACAAGAAAAATGTTTTAAAGTGATTTTTTTTTTGAGACGGAGGGAGTATAATTTATAAGTATAAAGTGTATTAGATTTAGTTAGAAAATAATGAATTAGCGTAAATTAAATATTTACTTAATTTACCTAAATTAAATTTGATTATGATAGAACAGGTAGGTTGATTACGTTAAATAAAATTGTATACAAGTTAGAAGGATTGAACTGGTTTTTGTTATATATATATATATATATATATATATATATATATATATATATAATAGATTCAAGATGCATTAGAATTGGTTCCATGCTATATTGATGAGCATTAAATTGAATTATTGAATTTGTCCTCGTATAACATTTCTAATTCTATTTGTGGAGTTTTACAATTTTAAAGGTCTTAAAAAGTTAAAATGATACTTTTAATAAAAATTCATATGAAAAGTGACCACGAATGTGACATGTTAGAGCAGACAAAGCATTCATCACACTTTTGAAACAAAAAATGCAAAATAATAATAATAAAAATTTTACTACAAGTTTTTTGAGTAAAGATAAAGATAGTGACAAATCATAGTGACTTTGTATAGTGATTGATGTGGCAATCATGAAAAGACAAAATCATCCATTCATCCTCATTACAAAATATAATAATGAAGGATAATTTTATCTTTTTATGATTGCTACGTCAGTCACTATAATTTATCACTTTTCTAATCATTACTCAAGTTTTTATTAAAAGTATAATTATTTTAAATTTAACGGACCTAAAAGCTACAATAAGAACATAAATCGTTATCTTGTCATATGTGCTTAGAGTTTTATTTGGTTAATTTCCATTGAAGTCAAATTTATATCTATTGCATTTTGCTATTTATTTTTTCTAACTTGAGATTAATTATATCTATTTTTAAGTTTCACACCTTAATCCTATTTTTTGGTGGGCCATTAGCGCAACCCCTTTTTGCATAACTCAATAAAATAACGGAGGATTTGAGAATATAGCAGGTCCACCGAAGTCTTTTGCAAAAATAGCAGGTTGACCAAGTCTTTTGCATCAATAGCAGGAGGAGTGTAAAACCGACGGGAAAATACCGAAAAGCCCCTGACACTTATGAACTTCATCTTCACCTTTCTTCTGCATTCTTTCTTTCATTTTTCATTGATTGAACATGCCATTTTCACGGTGCGGTGCGTACATGAAATCAAATCCACGTACAGGTTAATTCGTTGTTAATAATTAAAAATGTAAACTACATCTCGACCGACGAACAAACAAAATCCCGACGTCTCAAACTGGCAATTGGATATTTGAAGATGGCCGAAGACTTATTAAGGTTCTACGACAAATAAATCCACGTACAGGTTAATTCGTTGTTAATAATTAAAAATGTAAACTACATCCCGACCGACGAACAAACAAAATCCCAACGTCTCAAACTGGCAATTGGATATTTGAAGATGGCCGAAAACTTATTAAGGTTCTACGACAAATAAGGAAGGAAGTCGGCATCTGTTGGACGAATAAACGATAATTAGTCGACGTTTCGCCGAGAGGTTAACCGACTTGTAGACGATCTTTAGTCGAGGTTTTATCGAGGCTTTTTTATGACGTTTAGTCGAGGTTTTGTCGACTCTAAGTCGATGTTTAGTCGACATTTTAAACGTCGATGAACATATTACATCTTATTGTGAATGACATCTTATTGCTGTTGGATAAATCGAGGTTTGCTATTTTAGTTGATATTGAAATAAAAGAAACTAATATAAGTCCTTCAACATCTACTGGTAGGAAAAAAAAAGGTTTTCTACTGTTTTGATTTGTGTGTTTTGTAATATAATGAGTCAGAGAGAAGGAAGAAAAAAAGCAACAAGAGTCATAATATTTTGGAGCTTTCCTTCATATAGAGCTTTATGCATTTTGTTAAACAATTTATAATTTTTTAAAACAAGTACAAATTAAGAGGCTTTAGCACAGTATCTCGTTATTTCCATGTGTTTTGTTTTTCATTTTTTTACATTTCTATCACATATTTCTTGATGGTGTACAGAATATCATGCGCGAAACTAGCGGATTTTAACACTTAAATATGTCGATTGTCATGAATCTCTGAAATGTCAAATGAGTATGTGTTTAATTGATAAAACATAATACGGATAATGAATCAGAACTATTCATTACATCAAACAAGATAGTGTCAACAATTTTAGTCCCTACAAACTAATTGATTTGTGCACGTTTGCCGGTTGTGTCCGCGCTGTCCACAACGACCACAGTTCTTCTCAATTTTTTTCTCGCCGGTTGAAGGAATTCTCTTTTTCTTGGGCCGACCACTCTTAGCCCTTGGTTCTGGGGGTGATAGTTGAATGGATAAAATTTCTTCTGGCACAATCCAAGCCTTAGGATCACCAACGGGCATAATAGGCTCGCATAGCGCCTATAATTGCAAAGAAGGTGATAAAATTGCGAGCATAAGGTGTAATGGTCAATTTGACTCGCCGAGTCAGCCTAGTGCATGCACACATGGGAGTTGATCCATATCAAACACTCGACACGTGCATGTCTTTTCAAACAAATCCATCGTAGTCGCATTTGGTTTGCAATATCCCTTACACACCATCTATTCATATCGACCGGATCAACAACATAGGATTGTGCTTCTCTCATCCTTGATCCTATTAACTCTTCACAAGATGGGGTGGTCATTGTGTTGATTTCACTGCAAATCAGACGCCTATCGTGAAACCATCTTTGGAGTGTGTTACGGATGTAGTCCACCAAGGAATGAATAGGCAATTCGGGCATCTTTCAACAAAGTGCATTTAGACATTCAAGAATGTTAGATGTCATTATTGTATAGCGTCTCCCACTGAATGTGCCCTTGACCAACGCTCAAGCCCCACTTCTCTTAAATACTCGCCAACCCGTGGATTTTGTAGTGAAATAATTCCAAACATCTCATTGAATTCAGCAATAGTGTAAGCCTTTGCATTTAAAGTATAATGGGATCAAGGCTTCTTGTTTGAATTTGGATTTGAGGTTGTTGCTTAGATGATAAATACACGCTCCATGGAAGGAATTAGGAAAACGTTGGCAATACCTTTGGCGATGCTCTTATGTCGGTCATATACAAATACCAACCCATCCATATCGGAGCCAATTGCAATCTTTAACCTCTCAAGAAACCACTCCCACGACGCGTCATTCTCTGAATCAACTATTCCCAACCCACGGATATACTTGGTTGTTACCATCTATGCTAGTTGCAACAAGTAATGAACCGGGATATTTTCCTTTCAAGAAGCAAGCATCAACGGCAATAACTGGCCGCATGTGCCGTTGGAATCCACGAATCGATGCACCAAATGCGAAAAATAAATACTTGAAGCACCCATCTTCTTCGCGACATACTTCAACAACAACAGCCTGGTTCAACTTATTCATCACATGCAAATAAGATGGAAGTATCCGATACGAATCCTCAAAACTTCCTCGAACTTCCTCCAAAGCAGCTTCCCTTGCGCGCCACGCCTTATTGTACGTTATGTTAACACCCAACTCCGACCGAATATCTGAAATAATTTCTTTCGGCCTATACGGCCGACATACATCTATGTACTTACATTTGATCCATGAGCCAAGTACATCTCGGCTGGCGTGCTTATGATCACTTTGGACCAATGATGATTTGCATGTATGGTTGTTAGCATATTTTGTGATCTTCCAGGCTGAAGAATTCCCAACGGCAGCTGCATTCAACATCCAATTGCAATTTTTGTCCTTACACCTCAGGTACCAGAACTGCCTATTAGCCCTAACAACCTTCCACTCGAAGAAATGCTTCACGGCCAACATGGACATTCTCATGAACAAATGCCGCCTAGTTTCGAACACATCTTTCATCGCAACATCAACCATCGCAGCCAATCGATCGTAAGACGTACCACACTGCATGTGATGATCGCGTCGCGTAATGGTCGGCAATTTTCTTGAGACGATCCGCTTGTTTCTTTGACATGTTCCCACAGAACTCTTTGTTCATCTTCCGAGATAAACATTCCTCATCGCGATCATCCTCTTCATCACCAAGTGAGGATCTTCAATTGAATGCAAAGGATGTTGTCATCGATTTGTCTTGTATGTATGATATCCTCCGTCCGGCCGGACAAACAGAGCCGCAAATATTAATTGGCGAGTTAGCACCGAATTCATCTTCCATCGTCTCACAAGCTCGAATGGTGACACATAATGGTATCCTTGCATCACCCCGCTTAATAATCTCATTTAGAAAACAATGGACGTGGTGATCAATTTTTATAGGCAACACCGATATCTTGGATAGGTACTTTGGTAGGTACTCGATCACCGCTTTGGTGTGATCTCCGAACCTAAATCCATTATGCCTACGATTTGATTAATCAATTCCAAGAAGTTCGAGTCTTCCTTTAACAAAATGGTTTCAATCCTCTTATATCCCACGAATGTATGTTCATTCGTGGCGGGGTCAACACTCCATTCTCCCCCGAGAAGCACCTGAACAGCCCATCTATCATTGTGCGCCATTCGCATCGAAATAAGAGAAGTTAATTTTCTAATCATTGAGGAAGGAAATCCCGCTTAATAATGGAAAAATCCAAGGAATTTAAAATCCGACGGCAATTATAATAACTAGGAATTACAAACCATAAAAATGCAAGGAAGAAAAAATCCCGACGGCAATTATAATAACCCAAGGGAATTACAAACCATAAAAATGCAAGGAAGAAAAAATCCCGACGGCAATTATAATAATAACCCAAGGGAATTACAAATCAAAAAAATGCAAGGAAGAAAAAATCCCGACGGCAATTATAATAACCCAAGCGATTTACAAATCATATTAGGGAGTCATTGAGGAGTGTACTTCATACTTACAGATTGGTATATTGAGGAGTGTAGTTGATATCTTGGAGGGAAGTTCGGTTCGGTGCTCAGAGTGGCCGCAATGTGCGTCTCAAATGTATATTTAGGTCTATTGAGGACAGAATGTTTGCTAATCGCTTGCCGCGCGCTAACACCGTTTTGTGCACGAATAAGGCGCTCCCTCGCGTAAATGTCGACAAAATGTCGACTAAATATCGACAAACTATCGATTCTATGTCGACTAAATATCGATTAAACATCGATTAATATATCGAATTTTACCTCGATTATATGTCGACTAAAAGAAAACCGACCTTCATATAAACTCTCACTTCTTCAACATTTTGGCCTCCTTTTCATTATTTAATAACTTGTTTCATAATTTCATTTATGCATAAATTCCGCGTCTGGTTCTCTATGATTCAAAGGTAAACTTGGGTAAATATTCTTACTATATGCCACAAATTCGAATCATGAAAAATATAATGCAGGAATTATGCATTATTTTCTGAATCCAAAAAGAAGTCCATTAGGAGATAAATATAATTTTTTATTACTTATGATATACAATATTATTTTTGTATACAACAATATAAATGTTCTAAATTATGGATACCTCTATGTGCTTACAACATTACAATAAATGTTCTAAAGTATGAAAAATTCCTAGCTAAATTATGTGCGACCATAAGTTCCTATGATTCCTATGCTTCCCTCCTTGCCCTTCTTCCCTTCTGCCGCTTGCTCTCCTTCCCTTCTTGCTTTTGTTCCGTTCTACCTTTCTTCCTCTGCTCTGGCTTGAATTTATCCTCCTCAAGTGAGTGGACGTAAAGTTGGTACGCCATTTGTTTGCGCAGCGCGGTTGCGTTCGTCGGTGCAATGGTATTTAGTGGAAGGCCATGGATTATGCATTCTGCCCACTTCAGTACGTAAATACCACAGTCGCCGCTACTGCAAGGACGATGGAACACATAGTTATACAAATATTACATTATATGTGATCAAACAAGCCGTAAAGGAAAAAAAAATATATACTAGCCTCGGTTCTTGGTGCTCCTCTATGTGCTCAACCACGACTTCCCATGTATCACCAACTGGATGTTGTTTGCGATAGCATGTGTTAAAATCGCACGCCTTAATTATCTTGGGCATTGTTGTAGTTAGATAGTCTAACTTCGCAACAACAACTGTGCCCTGGGCGATGGGTTATAAACACAAAATTTTTGCGCATTTATGTCCAGCTTTACAAGCATCCAGTGGTTGCCATCTACGTGACATGGGAATAAGAGGAAGTCTAGGTTGGCGGTCGTGAGCAACGAACCATCACCGATGAACGCTTCATCGCCATGTCATCCATGTTTGCATCCCTCTTGTCGTTATGAATCATCTTCAAGCCGCCTAACACAAACATTACGTAAAAACACGCTTATAAAACTATTGTAACATTTTTATCAAGTCAATAGAAAACTATTTCATACTATCAAATAAACCACTTTTTGTAATAAAAAGAATAAAAGTAATATGACTTGTAATACAACAATAAATACAATCAATTTTAGGTGAACAATCTTACATCGAAGGTAGACTCCATAATTGACAAATCCTTGCGCCCATGTTAATGATCCGCTTATGCAAAGATTGAGGTATACAAATCAATTTGCTGCAAAGAAAAAGGATTCAATTCAGGGAGAAAAGAAAATATTAGAAAGGTTTTAATATTACGTCGACTAAAAACCCAGCCTTACTAGATCATTGAGCCAATATCCTTTTGTCCACATAGTCTTGAGCAAATCTGAGTCCAAAGAAATCCCTATTCGTGTCCACAAATAGAGCCTTGGTTTGTGCTGCATCCACTCCTTCATTGCTGCATCCTGTGCTTCCGTTGGAAGCAAAGATGCCAGACTATGTTCCTCTGCTGCAAGGCCAAGAGTCGGGCCAAGATTTTGCCCCACCCCTTCCTCCGCTGCGGATTTGGGACTTCTTTCCTTCATTGGAGGTGGTGGCGCACTCTCTGCAGGTACGGGGACGGCCGGCGAAGGAGTTCTGTGTTCTATAGTCAGCTGATGGACAATCTCCAACACAGAGGTCTCTTCCTTAGACAATTCCTCCACTTGCCCCTCCTGGACCGGCCCAGTTCGATCTTGAAGGCCTATGTCTGCTCCAGTGCCTTCGGCAAACATCGAAGCCGGCTTAGACCCTTCGTGGATGACTTTGTTGTCATCGGCAGCAGTTGAGCCCTCTTCGGCTATAGCAATGCCCTGAGCCCCTAGAGTTTTATTTATGTCAAGGCTGTAGCTTGGGGAAGTGCCTTGCAAGGGGCTGGATTCGGGGGATGGACGCCGCGTTGCTTTTTGCGACATAAGGATGTGCACATATTCTTCCAACATGTACACCTTAGCCGTCATGACATCCAGGTCCTCTTTAAGAGTCTTAATCAGATCATCCGTCTCTCGACTTGTAAGCCTCACCATCTTGACACTTTGCCAATTCTGCCTCGGTCCTGCTTTGCCATTGAAGTAGCTGTTGGATGATATCATTTGGTCGATCTCCTTCAGCCTCGACCTCATGCCGGACTTTCTGCCGCTTTTCACTAAATTCGATTGGTTCTTCTCTACTCCTCTTTCTGTAGGACACATAAAAATCAGCACCATCGGCATTCTCTCCCCCAACTCCGAATCGTCCCCCTCTGCCTCCTCTGCGTCTTGCTCCCATTGCAAGAAATTTTCCCGTTCGTCTGGAGTAGGCTTCATTCGGGTTATTTTCACCTTCTGCATTAAATTTTGGTGAATGAGGAAAGTTACATTACGTATGGAAGTATACAAATCATTAACACTGTGTGATGTCATACCTCGCCGTCGGATGTTCGTTTTGCCCACACCTGCTTCCTTTCTTGTTCTCTCCGTTGACAACTCACGCCTTTCCACCTAAACATCCTCGGCTTGCCCCCAGCGGATTCAACAGTTTGCACCATCCTCAGACGCTCAAGATGTGGCATTATCTCATATGCGAACACCTAAGAAAGAGGGAATATTAGGACATTGAAGTGAATATTACACATGTAGTTATATAACTTAAAACACAAGTGAATCGTAATCTTACCCCAAATGCCACCGGGAATCCCCCAAGAGTGTATGTCCTGTTTTCAGGGTGACTTGTTTGCTTCAAGGCATTAATCATGCTTTTTCTAGCACTATCGATTGTCGCTCAGAGATGATTCACCCCACGGGATTTCATCAAAGCTCTTCCAATCACGCCAAGTGAAGGAGCTTGTCTTCAATTCGGTTCTCTTTGCCATGCCGTTGAATGATATGTAAAGAAGTAATAGTGTCGCTAACGACATCAATGTCCAATAGCTTGAGTTTATCCTCTCGTAGGCCTTCATCACTTCATCGTATGTAGCTTCCTCCGTCGCACCAAGGTGTTTAATGAACCTCGCTATTGACGGAGGACCATTAGGTGCGCGGTACTTGGCATATGCACTATCAAAATCGCCCATCTTCAGGCCCGTGATTATGGCAAACTCCCTCTTGCCAAATTTCCTTTTTTTCCCCGCAACGTTGAAGTAAATGCTATTTTCCTTCTTGGAGTTCTCGTCCGGTTTGAGTTGCCTCAACAATAGAGAATGTATGATCTGTTTGCACCAGAACGTATGCTGGTGGTCAAGAGCAATTTCAGCAAGACAACTCTCCCTTCGAAGTATTTCCTTTTGCGTCTCTATCAATTTCGACCGGATCATCTTCATATTGGCTTCATAATAGCAATATTGCGATACCTGAGCGTTGAAAAACTCTCCCTGAACGACCATTTGCGCCTTCAAATGTCCCTACACATTGCAATGTCAAATATATTCAATTATTGCACATAGTCACTCTCACCTTTTTAATATGGAACATGGAATATATGCATTCACAGTAATTTGGCTAGAAGTTGTTATTTATATTTGCTCGAGGGATTTTGTGAAATTAACCAAATGAAAGTTTAGAAAAAATATCGCACATTACAAACCAAAGAGAGATAGACTAAATCGACACTTGCTCGAGGCTTTTTGTGAAACTAACCAAAAGAAAGTTTAGGAAAAAAAAAGCGAATTACAAACCAAAGAGAGATAGACTAAATCGACACTTGCTCGAGGCTTTTTGTGAAACTAACCAAAAGAAAGTTTAGGAAAAAAAAGCGAATTACAAACCAAAGAGAGATAGACTAAATCGACACTTGCTCGAGGCTTTTTGTGAAACTAACCAAACGAAAGTTTAGAAAAAAAAAGCGAATTACAAACCAAAGAGAGATAGACTAAATCGACACTTGCTCGAGGCTTTTTGTGAAACTAACCAAAAGAAAGTTTAGGAAAAAAAAACGAATTACAAACCAAAGAGAGATAGACTAAATCGACACTTGCTCGAGGCTTTTTGTGAAACTAACCAAACGAAAGTTTAGAAAAAAAAAAAACGAATTACAAACCAAAGAGAGATAGACTAAATCGACACTTGCTCGAGGCTTTTTGTGAAACTAACCAAATGAAAATTTAGAAAAAATATCGCACATTACAAACCAAAGAGAGATAGACTAAATCGACACTTGCTCGAGGCTTTTTGTGAAACTAACCAAAAGAAAGTTTAGGAAAAAAAAAGCGAATTACAAACCAAAGAGAGATAGACTAAATCGACACTTGCTCGAGGCTTTTTGTGAAACTAACCAAACGAAAGTTTAGAAAAAAAAAAACGAATTACAAACCAAAGAGAGATAGACTAAATCGACACTTGCTCGAGGCTTTTTGTGAAACTAACCAAACGAAAGTTTAGAAAAAAAAAAACGAATTACAAACCAAAGAGAGATAGACTAAATCGACACTTGCTCGAGGCTTTTTGTGAAACTAACCAAATGAAAATTTAGAAAAAATATCGCACATTACAAACCAAAGAGAGATAGACTAAATCGACACTTGCTCGAGGCTTTTTGTGAATCTAACCAAACGAAAGTTTAGAAAAAATATCGCACATTACAAACCAAAGAGAGATAGACTAAATCGACACTTGCTCGAGGCTTTTTGTGAATCTAACCAAACGAAAGTTTAGAAAAAATATCGCACCTTACAAACCAAAGAGAGATAGACTAAATCGAGACTTGCTCGAGGCTTTTTGTGAATCTAACCAAACGAAAGTTTAGAAAAAAAATCGCACCTTACAAACCAAAGAGAGATAGACTAAATCGAGGCTTGCTCGAGGCTGTTTGTGAAACTAACCAAACGAAAGTTTAGAAAAAATATCGCACATTACAAACCAAAGAGAGATAGATTAAATCGAGGCTTTTTGTGAAATTAACCAAATGCAAGTTTGTCCATTCTTTGATCGATCCTTTTGCCTTGAGCCTATGGTTTACAATTGATCGAGGCTTGATCGAGACATTTTCAATCGGCATACAGAGGACTCATTTGTTCAAGACTTAGTCGAGGTATTTTGGGCATTCAGTCGACACTTGTTCTCGCCCAAGTGTTAATCAGTAACATGGTTCTCGAGTGTTTTGTGGATGCTTTTTGTGTGTTTCAGTTATAAAAAAGATTTCTAAACGTAGCAAGCATGTGCAAAACCCTAAAAACTATAATGATTCTAAACGGAATGCGGCACATACACAAATATAAGTAACCAAGCACTATGATTTCTAAACGTAACAAACATGAAGCAACATGTGAACTAACCTTCTTCTTGTCCTTAGTCGGCTTCTCGATGTTCGCTCCATTGCGCTAATCACGGACGCCCACCTCGAGCACGTGCCATTTAGTTTGCAATGCTTGAATATGGTGTAAATGGTGGATTATATGGGTTATCAAGATCGAGAGAATAACAATCGGTTGAAAAATGTTACTTCCGTGTTCTTCGTCGTGAGTGATGATGGGAGAACGATCGATCGAGAGAATACGAGTGGGCGCGTTTTCAAATAATAATTCCGTAAATTTTTATATCGCGAGATTATTAAACATCGACTTAGAGTCGACAAAACCTCGACTAAACGTCGTAAAAAGCCTCGATAAAACCTCGACTAAAGATCGCCTACAAGTCGGTTAACCTCTCGTAAACGTCGACTAATTATCGCTTATTCGTCCAACGGATGCCGACTTCCTTCTTTATTTGTCGTAGAACCTTAATAAGTCTTCGCCATCTTCAAATATCCAATTGCGCTTGAGACGCCGGGATTTTGTTTGTTCGTCGGTCGGGATGTAGTTTACATTTTTAATTATTAACAACGAATTAACCTGTACGTGGATTTGATTTCATGTACGCACCGCACCGTGAAAATGGCATGTTCAATCAATGAAGAATGAAAGAAAGAATGCAGAAGAAAGGTGAAGATGAAGTTCATAAGTGTCAGGGGCTTTTCGGTATTTTCCCGTCGGTTTTACACTCCTCCTGCTATTGATGCAAAAGACTTGGTCAACCTGCTATTTTTGCAAAAGACTTCGGTGGACCTGCTATATTCTCAAATCCTCCTAAAATAACACGTTAGAAAAGATGCCCCGCACATGATAAACAATGATAGACAAGTTCAATAGCGAAAGACAGAAAAGCAAGATTCCAAAAAAAAAAAAAGATTTTAACCAAAAGACGAATTGACAAGATACAACAAAAAGCAAAAGAAATTCAAATTCAACTTCATGTGAAGTCTCAGTATAAATGTAAATGAAATGCAAATATAAAAATATCAACACTATAAATAGCCGTTGTATTCAAGAGAGAAGGTAAGTTCTAACTCTCGGCTCTTGAAAAATTCTTTTGTACATCTTTCAGAGATTGATAATACTCTTTTATTTAAAGTTGCAGTAAGAACATAAATCATGATCTTGTCATATGTGCTTAGAGTTTTGTTTGGTTAATTTCCAATGAAGTCAAATTTATATCTATTGTTTTCTCCCATTTATTTTTTCTAACTTGAGATTAACCATTTTGATTTTTAAGTTTAACCCCTTAATTCTTTTTTTTTTTTGAGTTGGTAGTAACTCACTTGAAAAACCTCGCTTGGTTATGGACATGGCTTTTAAGGTGTCGTGCAAATCTTGCATTTGCATTCAGTTGAATTGGGAAAATGGAGGTTGTACATAATTTGTAGGTAATTGGTTTTCTGGTTTCCTGTTTTTGGCATGAGTTGATTTCATTCACCTTGCTCCAAATTTGGTAAAACTACAAAATGACCCGTAGTTTGAGAAAACTATAAATACTCCTATTAATTAAAAGGCAATAATTGAGAAGTAAGAAAAGATTAAAATACCCATCAACTTAATGAACTAAAAATATAAATTAAAAAGAAAATAATATTAAAAGTGAAAAAAAAAGTTTTCGATTATAAATATTATATAATATTATGATTTTAAAATTGAATTGAAACTGTGCACTTTTTTCTTAAATTAAAATCTTTATTTTTATTTTCCTTATTTATCACTTTTTTTAACCTCAAACACAAATCTTAAATACAAAAAATACATCCACTTACTTAATCATAGAAATGGAAAATTTTGCATTCTTTTTTTAAAAGTAAAAGTTGTAAGTGTAGATTTATATAAAATAGTTATTAAAAAAAATAAATGGTTAATTAGTTTACACACATAACTTTTTTGACTAGTAGAATTTATTTTATGGTTTTATTAAATCTCAAGAGATTAGATATTATAAGCTTGGCTAGTTAAGCGAGGTATTTATAGTGTTTTTAACTAATAGAATTCATTTTGTTGTTTTACTAAATCTCGAGAGTAGTGAATAAAATTAAATCTATTGATATTTGCACCAAAAATAACATATGACCATTGCCCTTAAACTATCTGTTACATGTGAGTGATTCTTTCATTCTATTTGAGCAATATCTCTACAAAAGCATTTACACAAATCAAAATTTTTAGATGGGGAAAATTATTCTACCTTGGGAATCAAAAAAGAGTTTAAGGTAATATTTCTAATTATAATTCTAATGACTTTGTCTTCTAATTGTTATGATTGAGTTCACTCTTAAGACACTGTAAATTATTTATTGTTTGCAGGTCTTTTAAAATCCTAGAAATTAAGGCGTTGGGCATATTAGCAATGGACATGGTCTGGATTATGTATACAATGGTAAATTGTTACTTTTTTTTCTTTAACTTTGAAGAGTATTATTAGAACCCAGATTTAATTTCATTGAATTTATTACATAAATTGTTACTAGATTTGTTGCAAGATTTAATCAAGGCCATGTGCAATTAAGATTTTGTTTGAATTTTGGCAAAGGGAACAAACAAGGGAAACCAAAACTATCAAATTTCAATTTATTTTTATGAGTTTTTCTTGGTTTAATTGTGTATGTTCATCTTTAAGAGTTATGTGATGCATTTCCTGGAAAGTTGATTTGAGTATGTAATTGATTTTTTTATAAATTTTTTTGCAAGGAGCTAATTTCATTGGTTAAAGATTTGCAGGTCTTTGATTAACTAAAAGCTGAGGTCAAATTATGGGATATTTAATTAAGGATGCGTCCATGTTTTTTTTTTGAAATCAGAATGTACATTATTATTCAATACTAGCTAGCTGTTTTGCTAGTAATATTGTGGCTACAAAAGGAGACGCCACTGTCTTCCAATTACCTCGACCATTAACAAACCTTTCTTACTAGCAAACAGGTGCGCTACTCTGTTACATTTCCTGCCCACCCAACGTATATCTATTTCCTCAAAAGTAGCTAGACTTGCCTTAATATCATCTATTAGCGGACCAACTAGTGACAGATCATCTTTCGTAGATCTAATCAGCTGCACAACATATGCACAATCGCCATCTAGAATAACCCTCCTCAACCCTAGTTTCCTACCCAACTCCACAGCCACCTTAGCTGTTACTGCTTCCCCAACTTCTGGCTAAACTAAACCCTCCAGCCGAAGCAATAAACCCACTATAAATCTCCCCTTATCATTGCGCATCACAACCACAACCCCATGAACGTCCATGTCTTGGAATATCACTCCATCAAAGGTAATTTTAGCCAATCCTTCCGGTGGACTCTCCCAAATGCCCACTCGTGAGGAAACCATCCCGTCCTAAGATATAGCATTAGCCTCTTGAAACTTCGAGCAATACTCCTGAACAAAGCTAATTAGCCACAATGGATCCCACCATTTCCCTCCCAAACTGAGCATCGTTCCTACTAGACCATAGCTCACTAGTGCAAATAATTCTACCTCTTTCTACGGAAGCTCCACTATGATGTCTCGAATCCATAGCTCCGCCCTCTCCTAAGCATAGGCTATCACTCTCCCCTCCAAACCACAGAGAACCCATGCTTGTCTTGCTGGGTGGTACCAAAAAATCACATGCCCAAGATCCTCAACTCCAATCTGGTAGCATGGAAGGACACGTCGACCAACACTCCTCTATGCCATAGGTTCATCAGCGTGGGCATAGCATCCACACACAACCTCCACATAAATATTTTTACCTTATTTGGTATAATGAGGCCTCACAACTTCCTCCACACCTATGCGTTGCCCCATGCAACCCACTAGTCCTCGACCACACCCACCAAAAATCCCGACTTCAAAATGGCATGATAGGCACTTTTAACCCAGAAGTTTCCATTCTTGGCAAAATGTCATACCCATTTATCCTCACAGTTTGCAATCGGCATTTGCATTATCAACTAAAACTCCTCCCAGAATGTTTGCCTTAACTTCTGCATATCCCACGTCTTAGCAGCTGGGTTAATCAAACTTGCCACCGTTGCCTCTAAGTTGGGAATAATTGGCCTAGAGATCACTTGAAAGGGATATGGCCTTGGTATCCAATAATCACTCCAAATCTTGATGGACTCCCCATTTCCAATCCGAATCCAACATCCCAATAGCAAGGTCTTCCTCCCCTCCAAAATCCCTCGCCATGTTAAAGAAGGCCGAGTGCCTAGGTAGGCTTGTAAAAAGCCAATGTTCGGAAAATATTTTGCTTGCAATACCTTGAATAGCGAAGACTCCTGACATATCAACACCCTCCACACTTGTTTAGCTAGTAAGGTATAGTTAAACACCCGTAGATCCCTAAATCCCAGTCCATCATTCAACTTTGCCCTACACAGCTTCCTTTATCCCACCTAGTGAATCTTCCAGTCTCCCGCCCCCTCCTCTCACCAAAACCTTGCCATCATCATATGAATATCTATTATCAACGAATCTGGGAAGCGAAAACATGACATGGCATAGGAGGGGATCGCCTGGATAATTGCTTTAAGCAATATCTCCTTGCCACCCTTTGATAGTTTCTTCTCTTTTCATTCCTGTGCCCTACGCCCTACGGTAGACCCTGTCCTTGATGAAGCTAAAAACTGCCTTCTTGGATCAACCTATAGTTGCCGGTAGCCCCAAGTATGTATCATGGGCGGCCACCTCCTTCACCCCCATTATTTTAGATAGCACCTTGCTGTCCAGCTTAATGGTATTAGAACTAAACATGACTATCGATTTTTCCAAATTGATCTTCTGGCCGGACACCTGCTCATACATCTTAATGATTTGCAGGAACCCCTCCACCTCCCTAACCAAAGTCTCTCTATCATTTGCAAAAAAACAAATGTGAGATTCTAGGCTCGGCATTAAAAACTGCCACTCCCCTGATATGACCACACCTAACAGCATCCTGCAACAAACATGAGAAAGCCTCTGCACAGAGAATAAATAAATAAGGAATAAAGGGTCCCTGTGCCTCAACCCCCAGCCTAGCTTAAGGTGGCTAAACTTTGATCCGCTCAACAGAAAAGAATATGTCACAGAGGTCAAATATATTTTGATAATGCCTATAAAGTAGGATGGAAACCAAAGGCCCCTAGAACACCTAACATAAATGGCCACTCTACCTAGTCCTAAGCTTTGCTCCTATCTAACTTAATGGACATACATCCCTCCTTACTCCTAGTCTTCAGATGGTGGTTCAATTCATAGGGAACAAACACATTATCAGTGATTAGCTTACCAGGTAAAAAAGCTGGTGGATTCTTTGAGATAATTCTAGGCAACAAAAATTTAATCATATTAGCCAAAGCGTTGGATGCAATTTTATATATAACATCACATAAACTAATAGGACGAAACAATTTAATTAGTTAACAAAACAATTCATTAATCGTAATATTGTACACGTAAACTTTAAGCAAATTTCATTTAATATTAATAGTAATATGATCCAACGTATACAATAAATCCATATAGATCAAACTCAAAACTTCCAATAAACTCAAATTCTAATTCTAATACAATATTAACCAAACTCAATGTTCAACATAGACGTATCCTTATGAGTACGATTCAAACATCGAGGGACGGTGCCAATGTCCCTCGAAATTTGATATGTATGTATGGATTTAGTGTACACGTTGGCTCATATTACTATTAATATTAAATGAAATTTGTTTAAGGTTTACGTGTACAAAATTTTGTATTTTTTGTTAACTAATTAAATTGTTTCCAGTTGCCAAGATAATATACATATATATATATATATATATATATATATATATATATATATATATATATTTCTTTTTTAGAAAATAAGCCTTATAAAGACGCATCAAAGTGTCATGATAAGTTGATCACGTGATTTAATATGTATGAATAAATATGCGAACACATCAATATGAAGTGTCATAATAGATTAGAGCTTATGCCTTCATTGGAAGGGAAGATATTTTTTAGTTACGTCATATTAGATCAAATGTCCTAACAGCCAATTTATCAAGATATTCCTGAATATCACGAAAGTATGCTGTATATCTCAACAGTCTGATTTTGATATTGGATTAAAACAAGATCCAAAGTCATTTTTACAAGTTATGAGTAGTGAAAATTCCTCAAGTTATTATAATGCAGTGAAAGAGGAGATAGAATGTACAACAAAAAAATAAAATGTTGAGCAGGCTGTGTATATCAAACATCATATGAGCAGACCTGTATGACACCATTTCTACTATGAACGTAAGTAATACATTACAATGTTAAGCCCTGTACATCATCAACACAACCCTGTACATGACATATTAGTACTAAGTTTAAATATTACTAGTGGCTTCGAGTTTGCTAATTGGGTTGGTATATGCATTCTCCAAATTAAGGAAGATATTCAAAATTCACACCCAAACATGTAACATAGCAACACGACTCGTATGAAAAAAAGACAGCTTAGCTTATACTGCCCTATAGAAAAAAGTAATGCAGCGAAACAGATAGGAACAAAATGTTTCAAAGTGATACCTGTGAATTTCCTTCACTGAAAGATTTCATACCATAGGCCCCTCAGTTTTGAAGACCCGACAAAAGGTGATTTCTGAATACTAATGTGCCTTTTGGAGGATTTTCAAATTCTTGTAAATTTTCAGTTATGAAACTACGAAAATTTCATAGGGCATGAAAAACTGATGACAAAATCCAGCAAATCATTGAACCAAATTTAGTCTACACAAGCTCCAGGATCACATTCATCATAGACAACTACCAAATGACAAGTCAACAATGTGTACATAAACTTGGAAAAAGCTGCTTTTCAGTTATACTTAGCAGTCAAAAAGAGATTCCTGAACTAAGTAGCAATTTTTCATTTTGAGTATTCAATATAAAAAATCAAAATAAAACATGTCAATCAGAGCACCATAATACCAAACTTTATAGACGTAATGTTATTCATGTCTAAAAAAAATTCAAATAGTATTCATTATTGAGAACTACCATTTACCCTTCTTCACTCTAACTAAACAGAGGATAAAAGGAAGTTGAAAAGCTAAAAAAGTCACCAGACAACCAAGATAGCATTAAAAATAATAGCTGACCAGTAAAACACTTACCTCATAGCATTTAAAACTGAAATTGGAGTTGCTTACCTAATGTAGCCATAAGACGCTTTTATTGTTTCATTTGTCCCAGGTGGCGACCCTTGTGATGCCTCCATTTCCTAGGTTTACTTTTGTATTTGTTCCTGCTGAGCTAACACTTATTCTTCTTGAGCTTGCAGATGTGAACTATCGAAGGAACACCATTGTACAACAGAGTGAGTTTGGAAGGTAGCAGTTGGAAAAAACAAATTCAAGAACACTGATCAGGATAGTTCCCAGAATTAAAAAGATAACTAACCAAAATTGTTGTGAAAATATGTCTGTGGGGAAACCAAACAGAATGACAAATGTGCTTTACTTGGAAGATGTCAGTCATGCAGCATGAAGGTCCTTGAATGGATCGCTAGACATACTCTGTCACAAAGGATGGAGGTCCACTTATTTATCTACCAAAACTGAATCACAAACTGGGTAATGAATCCAAATGAAAGGAGACATTCCCATTTACACAAAAATATCCAACATCTGCATTTCATGAATTAAAATTAAGTGGCTCTGAAGGTTGCAAAAGAATATAGTTACGTGCATGCAAGAGAGAGACAATATATGTAGAAATGTACAAATCCATATGAATTTGCAATTAGTGATTATTTTATCTAAAGACAATCATGAACAAGATATCAAACCATAGTTTCCACTTAAGAAACCATGTCAGAACAGAAAAAGATATTCTCAAGAATTTCATCACAAACCTGAAAATCTTGCTTGGGGACAGCTTGATATTTAAGACAAACTCCATATTCCAGGTTGATTCTTTGGTCCTGCCAATGATCTTACGACATTACCAATATATGGAAAAAATTAACCAAAAGAAGTTTAAAGTGAAGAGAGGGGGGGGGGAGGGGTTAAAAAAAGGTATTCCCTTTGTCCAAAAAAAAGAGTCCACTTTGGACTTTGTACAACTTTTTTTAGGTTATAAGGTACAACACATTTAATACACAATTAAATGTATAATTTTATATTTTTATCTTTACTTTTCAATTTAGATTATACATTATTATTATTAGTAAGGATAATACAGGAATTTTACTCCAAAAGTTGACTCTTTTTTTGGACAAATAAAATTTTTCAAACTAGACTTCGTTTTTGGGACGGAGGGAGTAATTCAAAAGATAGAGCTAGTGCAAAATATACCTAAGTTTGAGAATATTCATTATGTTTTCTTTCCTCCTCTTTGTCACCAGTTACAAGCAACAAATCAACAAATGAGTGCAAAGTAATCTAATACTTTTGTTGACAAGGGAACCCGCAACGGCTATCCAAAGGTGCGCACTGGGTAAACTTCGCCTATGTGGAATAGCCCACAAACCCCACAAGGGAGGTAAACCGCATTGGGTAAACCCTGTGCGACGGGCTTAACCAAAAAGGTGTCAGCAGGAGGATTCGAATTTGTGACCTTACAGTTACGTGCTAGCCCGCTACACCAACTTGGCTATTCCCAAGGGGTAAGTAATCTAATACTTATTCTTTTTAATAGAAAAGATAGGCATGCTAGTAAGTGATCTCAACCTGATACTCGAGATTAATTAGACAAAAATACACGAAAATACCCATGTAGCTCTCAGCCTGTCTGTTAAATTACTATTTTTCTCTGCCACCAACCATTAATTGAGATTCATTTAAATTATCAACATATGCTCTTTTCTCTAGCAACTGGTAAACTACCTATTGGTTTAAACGAAATAACTTAATCAAGTGATATATAACCCCTAATGCCAACTTCAAGGCGGTAGTGGCAGAAAACCAAATCCTTTTCTTTTTAATTACTGCTCTGGAGTAATAGTACTAGAATGCTCAAAGCTAGTCCTAGCCACTGGCCGGTTCCGAACCAGAACCAGACCGGTCAAACCCGGAATCGAACTATTAACCGGTTTTTCAGTTCCGAACCGAAATCGACCCATCCACTTATAAGTCAATTTCGGTTCAATATTTGGAACTTTAAAATCGGAACTGAACCGGTGAAAATAAAAATTTTGCCTCTAGTGAGATTTTAACTTACAACCTAACCTAGGTCAACCAAGACTCTTAATCATCTAGGCTAAGTTTTTATTTGATAAAATCACTCCAAAATATATATATATATATATATATATATATATATATATATATATACATATACTATGTAATATGTATAATTTTGGATTTCAAAATTAAAAAGCTGTTGGCCAATTTCGAAATTTGTAGCCGTTGCAGTTCCGAAATTTGCAATTCTGCGGCTTTCTATCCAATTTCGAAATCCGAGTCCGAATTATTCAATTCCAATCCGTTGAGCGAATGGTTTTTTTTTTCTCCCTCTTTTTCTTCTATAAATACTCTTCAATCTCATTTCATTTTCCACACTAAATTTCATCTATCTCTCTCAATCTCTCCATATTCATCCATACTTTTTTTTAAATCCCTCCAATTATATTAATTTTTTCTATCCATTTATATTAATTCTCTCCATATTCCTCCATACTTTTTTTGATTCTCTCCATTTATATTAATTCTTTCCAAATTCTATTTTTATATTAATTTCACTAAAAAAATGGCAAATAGAGCCGACAAAGGCAAAGGTAAGGTGGGTGAATCCGCTAATATTCATAATTTTGATTATGTAGATTGGGGTTTAGATGGGCAAGAGCAAGAGCAAGTCAACACCAACTTTTGTGGGAGAGCATGTACCCACACAAGAAAGCCTTCATCCTACCACTAATGATGAATCACAAGAAATTTCTACAAGGGTACAAAAATCTAATATTTCACAATCCATTTCAAGAAGATGGCCACCGATGATCCAAAGAAGTTTATGGCAACCTGCAATTATTGTAAGCAAAATTTGGGCTAGTAAACTTGCAATTATTGTAAGCAAAATTTGCTTACGGCAACTAGCCCAAATTTTGCTTACAATAATTGCAAGTTGCCATAAACTTCTTTGGATCATCGGTGGCCATCTTCTTGAAATGGATCGTGAAAATATTACATTTTTGCACCCTTGTAGAAATTTCTTGTGATTCATCATTAGTGGTAGGCTGAAGGCTTTCTTGTGTGGGTACATGCTCTCCCACAAAAGTGTTGGTGTTGACTTGCTCTTGCTCTTGCCCATCTAAACCCCAATCTACATAATCAAAATTATGAATATTAGCGGATTCACCCACATTACCTTTGCCTTTGTCGGCTCTATTTGCCATTTTTTAGTGAAATTAATATAAATACTAGAATTTGGAAAGAATTAATATAAATGGAGAGAATTAAAAAAAGTATGAAGGAATATGGAGAGAATAAATATAAATGGATAGAATTTAAATAATATTAAAATTTTAATTAGAAATAACAAGGAATATGGAGAGAATTGATATAAATATGTAAAATTTGGGATGGAGAAATATAGAAAGAATTAATATAAATGGAGAATTAACATAATTGGAGAGAAATAAAAAAAAGCATGGATGAATATGGAGAGATTGAGAGATTGAGAGAGATAGATGAAATTTGGTGTGGAAAATGAAATGAGATTGAAGAGTATTTATAGAAGAAAAAGAGGGAGAAAAAAAAACGAAAGACAAAAAAACCGTTGGCTCAACGGATTGGAATTGAATAATTTGGACTCGGATTTTGGAATTGGACAGAAAGCAGCATAATTGCAAATTTCGAAACTGCAATGGCTACAAATTTCAAAATTAGCCAACGGCCTTTTAATTTTGAAATCCAAAATTATACATATTATATAGTATATATATATTTTGGAGTGATTTTACCAAATAAAAACTTAGCCTAGATGGTTAAGAGTCTTGGTTGATCTTGGTTAGGTTGCAGGTTCAAATCTCACTAGAGGCAAAATTTTTATTTTCACTGGTCCGGTTCCGGTTCCAAATTCCCAAATATTGAACCGAAACCGACTTATAAGTTGACGGGCCGATTCTGGTTCAGAACCGAAAAATCGATCAACGGTTCGATTCCGGGTTTGACTAGTCCGGTTCCAGTTTGGAATCACCTGTGGCCAGGACTGTGACTCATGTTGCTTCCTCATTCTTTTGGGCCAAAGTTTAACTTTCCTGCACACAATTTTGTTGACTATTGTTTGTTGCACTTGGCCCACGTCTGCCATTTCCAATTATGTTGAAATTCACAAATTTCATTTCTTTTGTCTTCTTTTTGGATTTTCTGCAAACATAGCATTAAAATCTAATTAAGCACTTAAAAACTAAAGAATTTAGCTTATTCTAAACTTAATTTGTATTCAACTTATGAGTATAAAACCCACACACCAAATACCCCAAAACTCAGTATTTTGCTAGTCCTCGAACAAACATTAGATCAATATCTTCAACTCCATTCCTTTCCCTTTTTTAACCCATTCACAAATAACCCAAAGTTATCACATGTTAGAAATCAAGATTGGAATGACAATCCAAAGAACAAGTACTCATAGCCCTATTTTCTTAAAAAAACATACGCATCTCATTAATCCCAACAATTTCATCGAAATCAAATGCACAAAATTTGATAACTTCTCATATGTTGCACTCTAATAACTCAAAGTGTTTAGGGATTCATTTAGCACTCAGATCAAACCTAACATGTCATTACCATAAGCTTGCTTATATATCACATCTCCACCACCACTAATAAATATGAATCCATACAAAAATCAAAGGGGCTTAAAAATGGTTGTAACGGGGTTTAGGTTAAGGTGGGTAAACAAAAGGAAAATTTAGGTTACACAAATCAAGATATGTAGGAACTTCCTTTCAAGATTCAAAAGCAACACAAGTAACATTTTAGAACCACTTTCTTATTCCAAATAACATGTATCCCCCTTTTTTTGTTTTTTTTTTCTTTTTCAACCTTATCATATAGTTAGACCATTTTGTATACAATGGAGAACATTTACTTTGTCCATACTTTGTAGGGAATACTTGTTCACTTTTCTCATTAATTTTTTTTTTCAAGTGGTTCTTTTCTTTGGAATCAATAAAAATTTTATCATGCCGTTCATTCCCAAATACACTTGACAAAGGGTTCAACGATGGTAAACAACAAAGGTTTTTAAGGCTAATGATGTGGTGTTATAAACAAAGAATGGCTAAGGCATAAAATTAGTTGACTATGGTATATGTGATGGAATGGCTTTTTAGAAAGTTTAAATTGGCTAATCCTGAATGCCCTTATCATTTCAAAGCATGAATCCACAATGTGATCTCAACATGCATAACAAAGCAAGTTCTAGAATGAACATACCATATTTGACAACACTCAACAAAGAGAAATATGAGCAAGGGAAAGAAAATGCTCTTAGCCTCAAATACTCACACAATAGGTTCAATGGATCAAACATTGCACATTCTTATTCAATTCTATCATCAAAACCTATGAGATGCTTAAACAAAATTCCAAAACTAACACTAATCATACTTGCTCCTTTTCATGCTTTCCAACTCAACCACTAATGCATGCTAACCAAGAGTTATGCTAAACAAGTATCAAAGAGTTAGGTTATGTTTAAAGATATTATACATATCAAAATGGCCAATCCTTAAAGCACAAGAATACCCCACACACCTAAATCATACATTGTCCCTAATGTATGAAAAATACGCACATAATTCAGAAAAGAAAAAGGAAAAAGAAAGGCAATGGTAAACGAAACTCCCCTGAATTGAGGCACAAGTAATGGACTTTATGGTGAGGGTGGGCAGAGTGGCTCGAACCCAAAATGCTAGAAGAAAGCATCCAGATTTGTCTCCAATCTCTTAATACGTCGATCCAGATCTGGGTTGGATGATGATGGTTCTGGTGTATGCGCAGAGGATCAAGTTACATCTTGTAGTGGAGTGGAGGCACGATGAATGTGTGGATGCTTGAAGCTATGCCATAGGCTACCCAGAGGAACAAAACTATAACTGCCGTCACAGGCGTCCACCAGTCCCATACGAAGAAGACAATTGATATCTAAGGGTTCTAACTCACACGCCACATGGAGGTTAGTATGATTCAAATCAAGTAAGCCAAGATTAACGGCCAAATGAGTAATCAAAGAACCAAAAATTAAAGCACGTTGCTTCGTTATAATAGCCTGGACCTTTGAAGCTACCCAACATCCCAAATAAAGAAAAACTCAGCTTTAGTTAAAGTCACCGAACTATCTTTTCTGCCCGAAAAGGAAAAAGCCAAAAAATGGTGAACATATTTCCAAGTCGGATCACGAAGGTAAATATCCTTCGACTGGCTTCGATCATATGGACTACGATCGATGGTCATTTCTCTCCATAAAGAACAAGGCTCAAATGCATCATCAAAATCAACCCTAGAGGCCTTATATTCAGT
The DNA here is from genome assembly GCA_020080225.1 of Gynochthodes officinalis. NCBI lineage: Eukaryota > Viridiplantae > Streptophyta > Magnoliopsida > Gentianales > Rubiaceae > Gynochthodes > Gynochthodes officinalis. Next base: position 19,113,597 of record CM034619.1, read on the forward strand.
TGTGAGTGCATACGCAGAAGTGATAAAACCCAAGGCAAGATTAAATTTCATAATTTACATTTGAAACTCTTGCCCCATCAATCGAAAGTGAACTACCTTGGGACTATCTAAAGTGAAAGGGTTCGGTTTATTAAACATGAAAGTAGCATAAAACTCACAAGTTAGTTCAATAAAAATAGGGCAACGAATAGAAATAAAAGCATGCCAGTCGATATTATCAATCATATCATCAAAAATATCCTTTAAACTTAATGCCTCCAGAGTAGGAATATGAACATACTTACCAGATAAAATATTAAGTTTGCAAACCTGAGCATACCATTGCCGCCTGGCCTTTGTTGAAAAATGTAGATGTCCGTGGAGCTGCTCTTCTGATGGCGGAAGTACGGCCTTACCTCCCTTCATTCAATGTTTTGAAGAGTGTGCCAGTGCTGTGGTTAGGGCAACGACAGGGGGTGTCGGAGGACGTGATGGGAAATACTTACGTAGAGGTGAAGAACTATGAGATGGTGACGAGCTGCTCGTGGGTGAAGGGTTGAGCGTTGCTGAAGAAACACGTTTTCAGGCAGCCAGGATAGTTCGGTGACTTTAACTAAAACTGAGTTTTTCTTTATTTGGGCAATGCGAAATAGCATTAAAGTGAATTTAGGGTGTTGGGTAGCTTCACAAGTCCAAGCTATTATAACGAAGCAACGTGCTTTAATTTTTGGTTGTTTGATTACTCATTTGGCTGTTAATTTTGGCTTACTTGATTTCAATCATACTAACCTCCATGTGGCTTGTGAGTTAGAACCCTTAGATATCAACTGTCTTATTCGTATGGGATCGTGGACGCCGTGACGGCGATTATAGCTTCGATCCTTCGGGCAGCCTGCGGCATAACTTCAAGCATCCACGCAATTATCGTGCCTCTACTCCACTACAAGATGTACCTAGATCCTCTGCGCATACACCGGAACCATCATCGTCCAACTCAGATCTGGATCAATGTATTAAGAGATTGGAGACAAATCTGGATGCTTTCTTTCAGCATTTTGGGTTCGTGCCACCTTGCCCATAGTAGTCCATTTTTTTTTCTTGAATTCCTAAAACTTGGTTGCTGCAATTGACCTGGTGCAATCTCACGTTGAACTAGCCCATGCTAAATGAATTAACATTTAACAGACCTTTGACATGGAATGGCTATTTTTACAACCTCAAAGACAAGGCTTCAAATTGAAGAATTCCTAGCCCCCAATTGATACCTGATCAGGCAAGCAAAGTGAAAAAACCGCTTCAAGATCCTATGCCAAGAATTCCATCATTAGGAGCTTCTAAATATTTCTTTCTTCAACCAAGCCTTATGTGGCGAATTGGAAAAACACTTCCAAGCCCCCAAGTCAATTTTTTGAGACATAAGAAGGGATTAAAATATTCAAGATCCAGCCTTTGGCATCACAAAAATACCAAAGACTTTGGTGAACCTACTTCTTCCTTGAAGTGCAATTTGAGACAACTTAATGCTTCATCTATTAGGAAGCCTTCAGGATGAAATCTGTCATCCACTCAAAACTTATAGCTTTTTCCATCCACTTGAATAATGCTTTCCCCAGGATACTTTCTCACTTGATTGCCTTTCATTTTTGTCCGAATCAAGCAACACCATCCCATCTTCTGTGGAAGCATATATGTTGACAATTACAACATAAAGAGCTGCAGCCTGTGGTTCTAGTTCAAAAGACGATCCACGAGATACTAACCAATATCTAAGTTTCGTGAATCTTGCAAGCACTAAGTAATGCCCCAAATGCTCGCATCAAGTCGATAAGGCATACTTTCAATATATTCCAATGCTTCTTTCGCTTTCCTCGACGTCCAAGGAGATCAGCCATACAAGCATGGTGGTCTAAAGTAGCATCTATTTTATATTGATCAATCATCATATCCAAAAATTCCCATCCTTTCTCCAATAAACCTGCATGAACACAAGCTTGAAGGACCGCAATAAATGTAATGCTGTTTGGTTTTAAACCTGAATCCAACAAAAGATTGAAATATTCCAGTGCTTTTTCTGATTCTCCATTGAATGCATACCCGGATATCATGGTAGTTCAAGACATAATAGTCCATTGTAGAAAAAAGTTCCTCAGCCTCTCTTATACTTCCACACTTTGCATACATATCCAATAATGCATTGCAAACCATCACATCACTTTTTAATCCCCTTGAAACAGATAGTTGTCTATCCATCTCCCAGTCTCAAGTGATCCAACTCGCCACAGTGAAATCAAATATATGATGGTAACTAAATCAGTTTCTCACCAACACTTCCATGGAATTGAATAAGGTTGCCTCCATCAAATCCCCTTTATCAAAGATAACCACCAATCATTACACCAAGAAATGCGAGTTTTGTCCAATATGGAATCAAATACACTTCTAGCGGAACTTATGTCTTCACATTTGGAATACATATAAACAATTGTATTAAGAACGAAATATCGGAAAAACAACCTAACCAAAGTCGATGACAATGGATCAACTTCCTTGATATAAAGTATCGGGTTTCACAAATGATCTAAGCAAGTTAAGAATGGTACTCAAATCGATGAAACCCACCATTCTTCATCTATTTGTATAACATCATAGATTTGAAGCCCTCCCTGGCACACGCGCATCCTGCAATCATTGAATCCCATGACACAACAGTCAAACAATGCAAATCGATCCCATCAAACACCATATAAGACGACACCAAATCACCACATTTTGCATAGGCAGCAACCCAAGTATTCGCCACCGAAACATCTGCTTCTAACCCCATTCTAATCCCCAAAGAATGAACAACACTCAACAATCTAACGTTCTCTAAACTAGACGCCAAATGTGTTAACCCCATAATCAGAATCGAATCCAAATTTAAACCCATCAATACTCATTCCATTAAATAAGCATAAAACTCTTTCAACAAAGCCCACTTGCACAAAACCTATTAGCATTGCGTTCCATGCAGTAACATCCCCTTCAGGCATTTTCTCGAACAGTTCATAAGCATATTCTACCTTATTACACTTTACATACACATCGACCAAGGCCGTCTGCACATAAATATCTAAAAAGTGGGGCGACTTTAAAATATGGCTGTGGATAATTTGGGAGTGCTTGAGGTCTGAAAGCTTGCACAAGCTTTTGCTATGAAGGGAAAAGTCAAGTTGTTGGGCTCTAATCCGTTTTGCTTCATTTGGCAGAAGAAGAGGGCATCCATAGGGTGTCTTTGGTTCACTGCAGCTCTTACGCTCACATTCAAAGAATTTACGGCATGTTTGGTTTAAGGGAATTGGCAATTACTTACAGCCTTATTCCTTAGTCAACTTAGTCAACCAGAATTCCTTTGTTTGGTTCAAAGGAATTCACTCCAGCCATGAATTCCAATTCCTTTAGAAGGCTGAATTACAATTCAGCCAATTTAGTGCTGAATTGCAATTCCTTGCACCAAGGAATTGGCCAATTTTTTTTCCAATTTTGCCCTTTCAATTTTATTTAAGAATTACAATTCTCACTCTATTTTCTCTCTCATCATTTTTTTCACTCTACTCTCTGTCATCATTTTTCTCACTCCACTTTTCTCTCTCATCATTTTCTCACTCTACTTTCTCTCTCATCATTTTTTTCACTCTACTTTCTCTCTCATCATTTTTTTACTCTACTTTCTCTCTCTCATCATTTTCTCACTCTACTTTCTCTCTAATCATTTTCTCACTCTACTTTCTCTCTCATCATTTTTCTCACTCTATTTTCTCTTCTATCATTTTTCTCACTCTACTTTCTCTCTCTCATTATTTTCTTACTCTCCTTTCTCTCTCATCATTTTTTCTCACGCTACTTTCTCTCTCATCATTTTTCTCACTCTACTTTCTCTCTCATCATTTTCTCACTCTTCTTTCTCTCTCTAATCATTTTCTCACTCTAATTTCTCTCTCATCATTTTCTCACTCTACTTTCTCTCTCATCATTTTCTCACTCTTCTTTTTCTCTCATCATTTTCTCACTCTTCTTTTTCTCTCATCATTTTCTCACTCTTCTTTCTCTCTCATCATTTTCTCACTCTTCTTTCTCTCTCTCATCATTTTCTTACTCAGTAATAAAATACTTAAGATAAGGGTATTTTAGTCATTTAACACAATTCATTAGTTCTATTAATCCCAACCAAACACAAGAATAATGATTCCAACCTTATTCAATTCCTTTGAACCAAACTCATTCATTTCAATTCCAGCCTAATTCATTACAGCCTAATTCCCACTGAATTGAAATTCAATTACAGACTTATTCATTACAGTGAACTAAACATGCCGTTAGTGTTAAGAAATTTGAAATTCCTTTGAGAATTGGAGTAGCAGTTGATTTCAGTCTCTTCATGTTTCATTTTGTCGGCGGGGTTCATGACGTTAATCAAAACTAGGGGATTAGCCACCGCCCGTGGCGCCGTGTAGGTTTCTAAACTGTCCAACCCATGATAGATAGTCAAAATCGAATCTCAAGCAGTCACAGTTTTGAACATTAGGGTCCGCTTGATGCCTTAATCCTATAGTTATTGAAATTACAATTATGTAAAATTAAATTTATTATATTAGAATTTTAAGTTACTTAAATTCTTTTATTTGGTAAATTATGTATATATATTCAAAAGGTGATACGTGTATTAATTTTGTAAAAGTTAATGGTTACATTGGAGGTCCCATAAGTGAACTCTTCTTAACTCCGAATGAGGCTAAGACTAACTGACATCCTGTCCTAGCATTCCTATACTCTTTCCACAAAACAACACAACATAAAGCTAGAGGCTACACCAACCATTATAATTAACAATTAGTAGGACCACTAACAAAACCTATGTTCCATCTTCTATATACATGCTACCTTACCAGCCATCTAACCACTTTCATTTCGTTGCTGAAATTCCAATCATTCTTGTTGCACCAATTCTTTTTTTTTTTTCCGAAACGATAATGTATTAGAAATAGGCACAATGGGCAATGTACATAGCCACAAGGGCTAAATTGAGTTTCGTGGTGTCGCAACTGAGTACAGCGCTATAACCCAAGAAGACAGAGGCCCACAAAGGGGCAAGAACACCCGATGACGCGGGAAAAAGCCCATAAAGGGCAAAAGCACCCCACAAAGCGGGACAGGCTGACGAGCAACCGAAAATACAAAAGCCCGGTTATATTGGGACCCTAGTACTATACAAAGGGGATGCTACTCATCCCAAGTGGGCCACCACTAATGGCCGTTGGTGACAGAAACTGAAAATTAATCCCTAACTATCACCTAATGCCATGGCGTAAACGCAGGCTCCGCACACTGACAAATGACGCCGGATGTTGAACCAGTAGCACCTAAAAAAAAAAAGCATTTATGAGCGATGAAATCGCTCATGAGCGTTAATTGAATTTCTTGTCGCGATGAGCGATGAAATCTGATCGCGAAAATCGCACCGAACAGTAAAATTGAGAAAAAAAACGGCCTCTGGCCCAATTTTTTTTAGTTATAAACCCCTGTTGCACCAATTCAATCACTCTCATTTCCTCCATCCATTCATGCCGAAACACCCACTAGTTTCTACTCTTCCATATTAGCCAAAGAATGTATATCATAAGCTGAACTCTTTCTACATGTGTAATAAAATGAAATTTTAAATACAATTAAATTTTTCTAATTATACATGTATAATAAATAATAAAATAAAAGCTGTTATATTAAAAAGGTTAATTGTTGAAATAATAAATACTAATCATACTAGTTTCTTTGTAAAAAAGAAAGACACTCTACACTCCATTCTACAGGGTTGTGCATTGGTTAGTTTTTTTTTCAAATATTCAGTTTTTTCGAATCAATTTGTTTGGTTTGAATATTTTTTGAACTTAATTTAAAAATCAAATTGAATTCGATTTGATTCGAATTCAAACCGATTGAATTCGTAGTTCAGTTTTCAATTTAAATTTGAAATTGGTTGCATTAATTAAATTCGGCTCTTTTTTAATTTATATATTCATTTTTCCATAAATTTTATATTTTTCTAATAAATTTACTTTTATCTTTTTCTATTTACTACACTCAAGCCATTTTTACAATTTTTATATTTCAACAAGTACTAATATCAATATATTGCAATTATTCATTTTGACTTATAAATTATAAAGTATTTTACTTATTTAGCAATTGAATAAAACTAAAATCACAATATTAATAATTTTTTATCTTTTAATATGTATTATATTCTAAACCAAATTTTATGTATAGTATATATTTAATTTTTAATAAAAATTATGGAATTATAACATATAAATAATATATACTTGAAAATATATTATTTGATTAGTTTGGTTCAAGCTTAAATTGAAAAATAGAATTTGAATTCTGAATTCAGTTTCAATTCAAACTCGAAATAAAAAATTTCCAATTCAATGTTTGATTCAAAAACCGAATTTGAAATTCAAGTTAACCTAAAAATGATTTGAAAACTAAAAAAAATGAATTTAAATTTCCTAATTCGAATTCGGTTTGGTCAAATATTCAAGTTAATCCAAAAATTACACACTGTGTCACTGATAACTTAGGAAAATCTGTTGATATATAGGGCCAACTTAATTACTAATATATGTACTTAAATAATTTATTTTGACCTAAAAAACAAATCATTTATATTAATTCCTGAATGGATGATAATCATTTATATCAGGGATGATAAGCATGAAGATGAGAAAATCACAGTGTTGGCTTAATCAAAGTCCAATCAATGAGATATGTATAATTGCACCATTGATCATTCATCCCCATTCATATACAAAATCAATTTTATTAATAAATCCTACGTATGGATCGTCAATGCTATCACAAAGACATGAGTGCAAAGGAACATTAAGAACATAGTTTTCATTATCCCTTAACTCCAAGTTGGTGGTCATACCCCTCTAAAAATGCAAGCAAACGGCAATCATTCCAACTCCCTACCGAGACGAGACTAAAAGCAAAAAGGACATCATCAAAACAAAATAAAACTAATAACTAAAAAAACACTATATTTACTTCTCTATATTAAATAAAAAAAAACCAACAATGAACTCAAGAAATGATTGATCAATTTGGCTACAACCCCAATGCATTTGCAAGTGTGTTGATGGGCTTGTCAAAATTAGGGATGGCAATCAAGGTCATATTTTGGGTTCGAGAGTTGTGTTTTGACAAGGGTATTACAGGTTTTACACGAACTCAAATACGATTCGTTTAATTATTCATGTCAGAAAATGTAACCTGAACATGACCTGCTTATATTTTGGGTAACACGATACAATACGAAAAGACCTATTTAACACAAAATTTTTTAAAAAAATAATAAATTAATTTTAAATTAATAATAAATAAATAATTTTTAGACTAATAATAATAAATTTTTAGACTATTTTTCAAGAAGGAGCAAATGTGCTTACCACTAAGCTACAATGAATTTGTTTATAAATAATGAACAAATAATATTATTATTATATATAATAAACAGGTCAATCAGGTAACCAATGGGTTGAACAAGTCAATCTGAACACGACCCATTTATTTCCTGTGTTATTAGTATCCGACCTGATTTCGACCTGAACTCGTTAAGGAAGGCACCTGTGCTTATTAATTACGTGTTAGATTCGTGTCATGTTTATGTGTCGAGGCGCAAATTGCTAGCCCTAGTCAAAACCCATAATATTAATCACTAGTTTTTTAGTGATTGTAAAATAAATTTGCACCAAAAGTGAATTAGGTCAAATCCTAAGGAAACCAAAGTATAGTTCTAAATTTTGAATAATAAATTAAAAATATAAATAAAACAAAAAGGGATTTTTTTTTTTTTTGTAGAAATAGCTACTTGACAAAATTCTAACAAGTAATTAAATAAATACTCAAGCATAAAATTAGAGAAAAAATTACCAAATTTACTAAGCTTCCGATCCAACAGTTAATCTCATTCAATTACATCACTGATCATCGATCACGAAAAATTATCTTGCAAATTCAAATATTTAACTTGAAATTTATTAAGATAACCTTAATAAATTTCTATTTTCCTAATATAATTGATTACGCCCATCACCCAAATCAAAACTTACCATTAATTGATTAGGTACAATAGCATTCCATATCCAATTAATGATAGCATTAAGATCTATAAAATAGTTAAATCAAAATTAAAGAACTGAGATAGCTATAGTAAATTAATCTTGTCTCATTAATTTCCCTAAACCAGGCTTGTATATTTCAAATCATAAACATAATTAGCTTAGTTGTTACTTGTACCACTCATTCATAACAATTATGGATCACTGAACTCATGAATAACAGTAGAATAAAAGATGAAGAATTAATTCGTCAAATTAACCAACATCAATTATTCATAGGAATTAAAATAAAAATCAACAAATACTTGAATTAAGAGCAAGAATATAAATTTAAAAACAAAACTTCACAATGATTGCAATTGAAATCAATTCTTCCCTTATATTAGAAAATAAGTGTTTAACCACTCATGATGGCACACATGACTCCTTGAATTTTTCAAAGAAATTGCTAATCAAAAGAGAGAAAGGGAATGTGAGTTTGAAGCAGGGAGGCAGCTGCTTGTATTTTTTTTCTCTATATTTTGGCCTCTCTAGGGTTCACTTTTATAACAACAGCTAACTCTTAAAATCTAGTAATGATAACCACTCTAAAGAGTTACTAAAAATTCATATCTACTCTAAAAGGGAAATATAATAAGAATAGGAAAAATATTCCCAACTAAAATAAAAGATTTGTTCCCTAAAAACTTGCTACTTTTCACCCCCTTTCCTTCTTGCATTTAACAACTCACAATTCCTTTTTGTTGATGAAATTTTCATTCTTAAAATTCTTCTTCTTGATAAAAATTCGCCCAACCCATCATTGAATTAGGCATGGTCACACATCAAATAACTGGAAGTCTTCTGATCACACTTTTGCTCTAATTTCACCATTTTATCCTCATTTACTCTAATTCTCCTATTTTCATATCTAAAATAAAAATTACATCAAAATCAAATAATTTCACTTTATAATCAATTTAATATTGAGAAAATACAAATAGGAAATACGTACATCTTAAGTTGTATCATGTGTATGCCTGTGCTACCGAGAGAAACGAAAAGGCTCTACTTACACGAGGTACCGGGGTGAGCAACGATGAGAATGAAGAATTATTTGAAGAGAGATACTTCATAATTTATCTCCTAAGATGGAAAAAATGATGCTATAGTAACACAAGATAAACTCAATCTCCAAAGAATAACATTAAAAGAACAAAGCTGATACCATAGTTAAATAAATAAATTATATCTCAAAAAACTAAAATTAAAAAATATGTAAAAAAATCAAACTATATCTCAAATAGAAACGTACCATCACAATGGATGAGGGACACTAAAGTGGGTATAAGAATACCAATAATAACTGTGATGATGAGAAGGCTCTAGAAATATTTATAACATACAGTCGTATTAGTATCCCCATCGGTGATGCATATGAAACCCGCTTCTGAAATGATTCTGAACAATCCATATGATTGGTATTATTCTTCCATTCAACGGACCCAAGTTTGATTCCTTTTAGGCATATTTCTCCAGTGCAACCACAAATTCTATCTCCTAGTTTGTCAAAAATGTAAATGTATCACCTCTTTTTCATTAATCCTGATCTTGTCCAAGCTATCGAGAAAGGTATTGGTAACCGTAACAAAAATACCGTAATCATCAGAATAGCTGTTTTGATAGCATCCTCACCTTTCAGAGCACTCAAGACACTAACACCCCTAACAAGTAGGGTATGTAATTTTTAGGTTAACTCGAATATCCAAATTAATTGAATTTAAATTAGAAGATTAAATTTACATTTTCAGTGTTTAAATCATTTTTCAAATTAATTTGATTTTGAATTAGTTTTTAAATTAAACTTTAAATTGAGAGTTTTTACCTCGAGTTTAAACCTAAAGCCAAATTTAAAATTTGAATTCAAATTTTCAATTGAAACTCGAATTGAATAGATCGAATATTATATCTTTAAGTGTATATTATTTATATGCTATAATTCCATAATTTTTATGAAAACTTAAATATATACTATACATACAACTTAGTTCACAATATAATAAATACTATAAATTAGAAAAATCTATTAATATTATAATTTTAGTTTTATTCAATTACTAAATAAGGAAAAATGAATAATTGCAATATAGATATTGGTAGTTATTGAGATATTTAAATTGTAAAAATGGTATTAGTGTAGTACTAATGAAAATAAAAGTAAATCTATTAGAAAAATATAAAAAAATTTAGCAAATGAACAGATGAATAAAAAAGAACTGAATTCGATTAATTCGGTCAAATTTGAATTCAAACTAAAAATTAAACTTTAAATTTGATTGATTTGAATTTGAACTAAATTGAATTCAGTTGAAATTGAGTTCAAAAAATATTTAAACAAATCTATTCAAGAAAACTACTGATGAAGGCAAAATTCGCAACCCGATCTAGATTCAAAAAGATGGTTTTGATCTATGATTTTTTGTTTTCCTGATTGATAATTGTTCTTGCAAAACAGATCCCGAAGTGGTTCTCCAAGGTAAATTCTCCGATGCCTCAGTCAGTATTTAGTCGGAGTGTAGTTTGTTCTGAGTTGTCAGAATGGATTCCCTTATCTGGTGGTTTTTCCCGCGTATATATCATTTTCCCCGATAAAGATGGATTTATTGTTATCCTTATCCTCTTCCCTGATAAAAGGGGATTGATTGTTATCCTTTCACCCGTTTGTTACAGCTGTAACGCTGTTTTGTCATTGTCACCCGTGATTGCCGCATGTTTTATGTAAACTCCGTACTCATCATAAGCCCCTTAGACCTTAGCGTGGCAATGTCAAGCTGGGGTCTAATCATGATGAGGATGCTTCTTTTGGGAAGGTAGTAATGGTGGAGCCTTCGGAGGAGAATGGTTGAGGCTGGGACCCCAGTTAAGGGAAAGAGAATAAAAGTCCATTGTAGCAACGGGGCAGGTGGTTAGGGAAAAGTCAAAGTTTGAACCTCGAAAACAATGTTCCGCTTCTCCACGCCCATGGGGGACTTATCAGGGGTGATGGTCCAGGGCACGGAGAATCATCAAAAAAGGTTGGCCGAGATGTCAATGGTCAGCCGTAATAATTATTTGGCTTTTACAGTGCCACAAGTGCAAAAGTGCCGACTGTGGAAGCCTCTAGGCATGAAGTTGAACTTGCTTAACTAAAGGGAGCTGAGGTTGCATCTCTGGAGGCGAGTAGGAATTTGGAGGGAGAGCTCACTTTCCTTCACCAATGGCTGGAGGAGAGAGAGGCTAAGGTCCAAAGACTTAAAAGCATCAACCGATAAAAGTTTGCAAAGTTGCTAGTGAAGAAGGTCTTCTACACATAAGACTTTGTTGTAGTAATTTTATCCCAAGTAGCTAGGAAAATGAAAATAAAGATTTCCAGGATCAAGGCGCCCGTCTTGGACATCTAAACCGCAGTCTTAACGAAGATCATAACCACCTAATTAGATGGTAAACGCCAAGAGATTCGAGGTCTTCAAAATGCACTTGGGCCTTATAAGAACCAAACATTTGAATTGCAATTTGAATACAAAACCTGGAGATCAAAGATGGAAAAGATGGATACTCGTCTCAGTGAGGCCGGCCTAAACATGGTGCTTGCAGATAGAGATCCTATAGAGACAAGGCTAGGAGAGTTAGAGCTTTTGGCTCAGCAAAGGAAAAAAAACACCCTTGGGATGTTCGGGATTTTATCCATTGATCATTCCAATAAAATAGATAATCTATGATCCCTACCCTTTAGGATGTTTGAGATTTTTCCTTGTAGGATGCTCATATTCTTGCCACCCTTGCGAGTGTTTGGGATTTCATTCCTTAAGATGTTTATATTCTCCCCACCCCTGAGGATGTTTGAGATTTCACCTCGTAGGATGTTATTTATTAACTAATATTTCAAACATAACAATATAAAGACCGTTGGCCAGAGATTCGGACATTTGGTCTGAGATCAAGACCATTGGTTTGAGATCCGAACCTTTGGTCTGAGATTCAGACTTTTTGATCTAAGGTCCAAACTTTTGGGTTGAGATTCGGACCTTTAGTTTGAGGTCCGGACCTTTTGGTCTAAAGTCCGGATCTTTGAGCCGTCGAGATCAAAGTCTGGCACAAAAGTCTCGTATATGTCCAAGATTCCAACTACATTGCTGAGTTCTCAGTTCTGACCGAGATCTTATATATATCATAAACCCCTCGATCTCTGCATGACAATGTCGGGCTGAGGTCTTGTTAGAACTAGGGTTTTTAGAGCCCCTGTTCAGTATGTGTCTTATAGATAGAGTTAGTTAAGAAGAGAAACAGAATAAAGAAAAAATAGAAAGAAAAATGTAAACACTTCATATATGTGCAATATGCTTAAATTAATAACAATGAGTAATTCGAGATCCCTATCCTGAAGGGTGTTTAGGACCTTTGAATGATCCAAGATCCTCACCCCTTAGTATGTTTGGGATTTGAAAAAAATATTAACTTCTTCTCACCCTGTAGAATGTTCTATTTTGACACCTTTATGGATGTCCATGTTCCCCTCACCCATTTGGGATGTTCTGGAGTTCGTAGCTAAACTTAGCTGAACCAAGGTCCTCGATTTAAAATTTAGCAAAGCGGTTTTATCAACCATGAACCGGGTTTAGGGCAGTCATCATCCCCCTACCCGATTTAAAAAGAGTGAATATATAAATGAAAAGTGTTTGGGATTTTAGTCGTTCAATCCGAGATCCCCACCCTGTAGGATGTTTGGGATTTCAATTGTTCAATTCAAGATCCCCATTCTCGATTTATAAAAAGCATATATGTGAGAATAAGATTTTATTTGTTAGCTAATATTTCAAATATAAAAGCATTTTAAATTGCTAACATACCAGCATAGGGGCAATAAGTTCCCATCCATTGTGGCCAGATAATGACTCCCAAACCTTGATGCATCAATGACTTTGTAGGGGTCTTCCCAATTAGCTTCTAGTTCGCCAGACTTTTGAGTTCAGCTTGCTTCATCTTTGCGTAAAACCAAATTTCCTAGGGCAAATTCATTGATTTTTATCTGTTCATTGTAGTATTTGGCTATAGCCTGCTTGTATCGTATTTCTTCCATAGAAGTTGGATCTCGACGCTCTTCCAGTAAGTCCAGGTTCAACCAGACTTCTTCTTCGTTAGTTTCAACATTAAAGGCTACGATTCCAATCTCCGCTAGGATGACGGCTTCTAAGCCATAATTTAGGCTATGGGAGGTTTCTTTCATTACTGTTTGAGGTGTGGTACGATAAACCCACAAGACATTTAGGGGATTTTCCACCCAATCCCCTTTTATCTTGTCTAGCTGAGTTTTGAGTCCTTGTAGTATGCAAAGTTCCAAAGTTAAATAGAGGTGATGTGATTTCGACTTAAATGATATGATTCATAATCGGAAGGATCGGAAATACTTAGAAGTTGCCCGAGATATGTCTAAGGGAAGCTTAGACTGGGATGGTGTAAACCGCAACCCACTACCTATAAATAGATAAGAACCTTGGTATAAAACACCACAACTAATTATACCAAAAATTGATTGATAAGTTTATGCGAACGCCACAAGTCTCCAAGGAGAACTTGATAAGTTCTAAGTTCTTAAAGAACCAAATGAGATAAATTCACAATTTCTATTGCTCAAACTTGTTTTCAAAGTAGTACAAATATGCCTATTTATAGGCTAAAATAAGTCTTAAAAATAAATAATTAAATCCTAAATATCCTAGTCTAGAAGAAATAAATATTAATTTGACTTTCTAACTTCTAGACTAGACTAATAAAAATTCTGCATTTTAACATATTAATTACGCACCATTCTAGATAATTTATTGGCCAAATAAAAGGCAACGTTGACCAAGTGTTGGAATGAGTAGGTTCATGCATCTTGAGTTGGTTTCTAAGACTTCATTAAATACTCCTTTGACTGAATTTTTAGCCATGACTTTTCGTCCTTCTATGCCTCAAAATGGATGATTGACCATTGAATTTGAAGTTTTCAACACTTGATACATGAATATTTGTTGGTTGGAATATAGACCATCTTTAGGACCAAAATTAATTTTTAACTTGGATCAAATGCACTTTTGCACTTACACCTTCGCTCCATTGAATTAGGCGGGAAGTTGGGGCCAAGTTCGCATCTCTGGCCGCAGAGTTCACATCTTTGGTTCAAGTTTGTATCTTTGAGCCAAGTCCAGAACTTCGACTCTAAGTTCGCATCTTTGAGCCGAGTTCAGAATTTCGACTCTGAGTTTGCATCTTTAAGCCGAAGGTCGGGAAGTCTAAGCCGAAGGTTGGGAAGTCTGAGCCGAGTTCGAATCAGAAGGTCACGCCGTTACAAGTGTCGTAAAGGTCCTAGCCTTTAGCTCCAAGGTTTGAAACTTCGCTTGTCTTTGAGGTTTGATCTTTGACTTCAAGATCCGGAACTTTGATCCTTGATTGGTAACTTTGCAAGCTCTAAACTTAAAAGTAAGGATGAGACGATCCGCATCTTAACCAATGAGGTTTATAACGAGCGCCAAGAGGTCCAGAGTCTCAACAATACACTGAAATCGTACAAACAGCAGATCTTGGAGTTAAAGTTCGAGTGCAAGACTTAGAGGTCAAAGATCGCTGAGATGGAAACTCGTTTGAAAGGGGTAGGTATGAAAGTGGCATCTTCAGACAGAGATCTTTGGATGTAATGATGGAGGAATTGGAGCTTATGGCCTAACAAGGTCAAGCGACACCACTTTTGAAGGACCTCAGTTCCTCATCCCGTAAGGTATTAGAGATCTTTGAACCAATGGTCCCGATGTTGGGGATCTTTGAGGCAAAGGTTCCTACCTCATAGGATGTTTGGGACCGTTGAGATGAAAGTCCCCACCCCTTAGGGTATTTGGAAACTTTGAGGAGAAGGTCCCCACCCCTTAGGATGTTTGGGAACTTTGAAGCGAAGGTTCCCACATGATTTTGCTCCCCTCAAATTTCAAGACGTTTTTTCTAATGATAGTAGCTAGAGGTTCGGCTTCTACCTACTTAGTGAAATAGGCGATGGCAACTATTAAGAATTTCGAAAGTTCCGGTGCCTCAAGAAAAGGCCCCAAAATATAAATTCATCACTGTATGAAAGGTCACGAACTCTAGATATTGATCAGCTCCATTTGGGATCTTCTAACTATGGGAGTGTGAAGTTGACATTTAACACATTTGTGGCTTTCACAAGATCCGAGACGCATTTCTTGAAATATATATTCTACCAGCTGAGGCCCAATAAGATTGCTTGTAAAGGATGTCGTCTTGTATTACAGATTGATGCACCTTTAGTTTTAATTTCTGTTTTCCATTCCTATCATCGAGCAATTTTCCGTTTTGCAGATATTTCTATAAGGGAGTCATCCAATTATTTCTCACATATTTAATAGCCATGAAGACTTTCTCTTCGACGCTTCTGCAAGAGGGCACTTTCCCCGGGACTTTTTTGTTTAGATGAGAGAAGGTTGAAGACGCCAACTTGCCTAAAGCATCTGCCCTTTTATTTTTCGACCTGGGAATCTAATAGACAACTATTTGAGAGTCACTGTACCCTCGCACATCTTTCGCTTTCATCATTTGAGCCAGTTTTAGCTTTCTGGATTTTGTAACAAAAGGCCTGCTTCACTGTCATCTTCGTTCGAAGCACCATCTACATATAAGGTCTCGGCCTTTAAATGCTCTATTTCTTTTCTTGTGGGCTTGAGTGACATTAGAGGATTGACATTTGGGGTCTCTATAGTAGGCATCTCTGCTCTTTGATGATATAAGATTAGAGTAATTTTTTCATCTCCTCATTGACCACTGCATTTCTGTCCGGGGCTAATGATCATTTCTTTTGCTAAACAGGCTTTACCTTGGGGTCAATATTGAGCGTGTGTGTTACCAAAGATGGTTAGATTCCCAGCATATCTTCAGGGTTTCATGCAAAAGCCTTTTTGTATTTGCGAAGAAGATAATTGATGTAGTCTTTGATTGAGGTATGCAGCGTAGTTCCCACCTTGATCGTCCTGTCTGAATAGTTGTTATCTATCATGACTTCTTCTATCTCATCAGTGATTTTAGCTAGATTTTCTTTCATGCTGACATCTTAGGGTCTCTGACGTGTAATCTTAGAGTTCCTAGTATTTTGGGGTCTTCGAGGTGTGATCTTGGAGTTTCTGGTATCTTGGGGTCTCTGAGGTATGACCTCAGAGTTCCTGGTACTCAAAGTTCCTGGCATCTTAAGGTCTCCAATGTGTGACCTCAGAGTTCCTAGAAGGAAGCAATATACTTTGACCTTTGCTCATTATCTCCAGGAATAACGCCTTGGAGTCAACCTACAACAATTTTAGAGTTCGGATCGTGTGTATGCCTTTCGTCAAAGTGTTTTACCTTTGATTGCAATACGCATGCATTCTCTCGTTACATACTAATCTCTTCGAACTGATGCCACTCCACGTTTAGTAGGGAATTTCATGATCAAATGGTAAGGAGACCAACTTTCATTAACTTTGTTCATCCATGATCTTCCAATAATTGCATTGAAAGGAAACAGAGCATTCATGACGTAGAAGTATGTCATTATGGTTTTGTCTTAATAGTAATCCCCCACTATGACTAGATGGATGACTTTGTGGGTAAACATCATTAAAGGCATGTTGGATGGTTTCAATGCCGTGAAGTTGATCCCCAATTTGCGATCAATATACAAGACATCGACTACACTGCCATTATCAACATAAACTTTGTGTACATCTTTGTTATCACTCTAACATTGTGGTATCGTTGATATGTCTAATTCATAAAAGGGTCTTATCTCGGTTAATAGTCCATCTGTTATGAGGGTGGATCTTGTCCACCTTATTTTTCACCTTGGTTGTCTTTCAAGCTTATACATCTTATCCCACCATTTAAGGATTTGCTGTCACGTTTTAGCACGTGAATTATAGTGGTAACTACTGATTACACATTGCAGTGCTTGCTCCACGATTATAGCCCGTAGTTACATTCTTATGGATAAACACGATTTTGCTAAGTTCTCACCCAGTGGCTTAGGGCTCAAAAATCCCAAGCACTTAGTGTGATTTCAGTACGCTATCATTGCTAATCTCTGAACCTAAAGTTCGGAGTTTAGGTGGAGACCAAGTTGTTGAGAATGCCGCAGAGGTCTGGAACTTTGCGTGTCACTGAGGTCTGGCCTTTGGCTCCAAAGTCCCACCTTTGGGGCGCAAAGAACCAGCCTCTGATTGGCGCTAATGGATAAGCACAACTTCGTTGAGTTCCACTTTGTGACCTGGAACTCTAAGGTCCCGTATACTTAGTATGATTTCAGTATGTCCTCACCAAAGTCTGGCTGGAAAGCATGCTGTCGAAGTTCGGACCTTCATGCCTTGCTTCCTATAGAGGTCCAAACTTCGCTTGTCGCAGAGATCTTACCTTTGGGTCCAACATCTTGTCTCGTCGAGATATAACCTTTGATCTTGTGATATGATTTTTTATTTAAAATGGGTCTTGAGTAGTAGCCACCTCCCCGATCTCTAGATCTAGGTTGGGCCCCATCAAAATGATAGTGTCACCTTTGGACCTATTGAATGAGGATCCCATTACGGATGCAATCTTTTATCTCTTTATTGAGGCATTGGCCTTGATCGCTATGTCTTGGTTCGTCCTCGGATGGGCATGGATTATGCTCAGCCCTACAAATTTCTTCAAACCGCGCATGATGTAACTCCATAAAGGTTTTCTCATCTGTTTTTTGTTGACTCCGTGCCAGAGAAATATCTTGATTTGGAGTCGTGCGGTCTGAGTATTCACTTTCATAAATGGAGGGATGTTCCAAACATTCGGGAATTCCACCCAAATGCAAATGATCATTCTCTGTAGGGCCCAATCGACTGCGCTGTGCCCTTCCTTGGCTAATTCATTCGACTGCCTTCCGTTCTCCAGATTTGGTATCCACCATCTTCATATAAGTCGGAATAAAAAAGAGATTACGAATATTCTCCTTCAAAATCAAGAAATTTTTTCGTTCCCATAGACAACACCACTTGATGAAGGCAAAATCCGCAACCCGATCTAGATTCAAAAAGATGGTTTTGATCCATGATTCTTGTTTTCCTGATCGATGATTGTTCCTACAAAACAAATCTTGAAATGGTTCTCCGGGGTAAATTCTCTGATGCCTCAATCAGTATTTAGTCGAAGTATAGTATGTTCTGAGTTGTCAGAATGGATCCCCTTACCTGGTGGTTTTTCTCACATATATATCTTTTCCCTGATAAAGATGGATTGATTATTATCCTTATCCTCTTCCCTAATAAAGAGGGATTGATTATTATTCTTATCATCTTCCCTGATAAAGGGGGATTGATTGTTATCTTTTCACCTGTTTGTTATAGTTGTAACGCTGTTTTGTCATTATCGCCCATGATTGCTGCATGCTTTATGTAAACTTCGTACTCATCAACCACATATTCAAAAAAACCAACCTATACATGCTCCTAATTGTCACGAATCGAGTTAATGTCTTTCTTCAAACATACAATTTTTTGCACTAGATATAATTGTAGATGAAACTTAAGGGCTTATTTGGATAGTGTTTTAAAACGTTTTTCAAAACAAGTTCTTAATTTTTAATATATTTTTTTGTCTCATAATTATTACATCGAAAGGGTGAAAATGCATTTTAAAACGTTGTCTATAAAAACCTAAACTTGATTATAAAGCAAAAAGGAATTGGCTAAATTATGTGCCCTAAAAATAATATTGTATAATTTATTAAGATTTACAATGCAGAAAACATCAAATGCATAATTAATTATATAATTGTTTTATTTATATATTTATTTTTAATGGTAATCATACATCACAATATCCTAATGGACACTATATGTATTACTCTTGGAAAGTAAACCTAATTTTTAGTTACTCTCTCTCTCTATATATATATATATATGTATGTATATATATATATATATATATATATATATATATATATATATATATGTATGTATATATATTCCAATCCAATGGCTATCTTCATGGAAATACAATTATATTTTCAAACTCTGATTATTATTGTCTATGGTTTCTACCGCTACTATCTTTGTTGTTGGAGTTAGAAAAATGCTAAGGCTACCTCCGTACCAACACATTGGCTTGTCATTGTCATGAAAAAACGCTAAGGGCATCTACGGTAACCCCGCGGCTACGCCACATTAGTGTCACATTAGCACCACATTAACTTATGGCCAAGCAAGTACTGTTCACACAGCTATCATAAAAAATGATCCACGCTAGTTGGCCTGGCTTTCACTATTCATACAGTCATTATCAAAATTTTTAATATTAATAATACAACTTATAATTTTACATTAAATAAATTATTAACAATTAATGGAAACTTAATTTACATTACATTAAATTTAAAATGTAATAATAAACATGAAAATAAATACTCTAAATTAAATATGAAATACGAAAAACAATTAATGGAAAATAAATTTACATTACATTAAAATTAAAATTTAATAATAAATATAAAAATAAATATTCTAAATTAAATATGAAATACAAAAAATAATTAATGAAAAATAAATTTACATTACATTCAAATTAAAATTTAATAATAAACTTAGAACATGAAAATAAATACTCTAAATTAAATACTAAAACATAAAAAATAAATTACTACTATATCCCTAAACTTTCGCTAAACTTATGAAACATTTTCTTTTCTGTGTCTAATAAGTTTTATTCTCCACGGTTTACAAAAGTAAGCCAAGCTGTGAACTTTTGCTCATGTTTCATCCTTTCCATTTTTCTTGATAAGCAATTCTCTCAGCCTCCATTTTCATTCTCTCGGCCTCTATTTTTTCTTGATAAGCAATTCTATCGGCCTTTATTTTTTTCATATCCAAAGCAATCTTTTCTCTCTCGACCACTATCCTTTCTTGAAAGGATAAGCCCATCCTTTCAATTTGAGGACACTCCGAAAATAATTGTATGTTGACTTTCTGTTTCCCTTTACTTTTAGCCTTTTTCACACCCATTGGCGGTTTTACAGGACTAATAGCAGTGTCTTCTAAATTGATTGGAACTTGTTCGCCAATTGGAGACAATAGGTTGATAAAATCATTATCTGTGTCTGATCTCTTCCCGTTACTAGCGGTGTTTGGTGTTTCGGGGGTGTTTGAATCATCAAATAGTACATTTGAAGTAGGAACATTTCTTCCAATGCAGGATTCCCACTTGGGAAAAGATCTCAACAACTTCCAATGCTCCATAAATTGAAACTTTGAACCCTTATTTGAATGCTCCCATATGGTGAGTGCGTTTCGGAGCATATCTTGATCGTTCATTCTGCTTCTTTTTAACCTTTCTGACTTTGCGAAAATTTCAACCCACTTTGACACAACTGCAAATTCTCCTCCACTGAGCTCTAATTTGGGCCAAATCTCTGGGATTGATGTTGGCATTGTCTTCCCGAGCGGCTCTATAATGTGAAAGTATATCCTTCCACATCGTAGAACTCTTTTGAGATGTACCTATTTTTGGATTGGTTGTGAGGTTAATATATGCCAAAATTAGAGCTGTGTCTTAGTTAAGGGACCATAACTTCGTCTTGTTTTGCATTTGCGAGTTGGATGCGTTGATATCGGGTTCTGTAAAATCTCCATCGTCTCCGGAGGCATCTTCATTATAAGCTTGATTATTGAAATTAGACATCATGTGGTGTTGAAACTCTGTTGAAACCTTGGAACTTGAAACATTGTAGGATTGCTTGGAAAATTAGTTGGAAATTGAGATGGATTTTGGGGAATTTGGGTAGGATTTTGAGAATTAGAAGGAAATTGACCAACATTATATGATGGTTGATAGAATGGAGGGTTATTTCCATAGAATGGATTGTTTCCAAAAGGGTTTGAAAGATCCATTTTTTGAAAGAAAAAAAGAGATTTTGAGAGAGTTTGGGGGATAAGGAATTGGATTTTGTACCAAAAATATGCAAAATGCATGTCAATTTATAGAGAAAAATTTTTTATAACTGTTAGTATTTTTTTAAAAAAAAAAACTCAAATGCCCGTTGCAAACCGTTGGACGGCAAGTCATGTCACCCAACTGACAGGCGTGTCAGCTTTAATTTTTTTTTTAATTAAACGACGCCATTTGGTGTCTATAACGCCAAATAGCGTCGTTTCGCCAAGGCTTTTTTCAAAAAAAAATACGTCGACATATGCATCAGTGTTGACCGCTAACACACTGACCAAAATGATGCTGTTTTGCATTGTTTTGCAACCCATGTGGCAAAATTTTTTTTTTTTTTGTGTCTGTGGTTCAGAGTTGTGACAAAGGCCACGAACCATGACCTTTGGAGTACTGTTCAACCCCAAGTCAGTGTTTTTGCTGACTTAGCATGGCCGCGGCCACTCATAATCAGCCCCAAAAGGGGCTGCTGTGAGTGCCTCTCCATACCAACACATTGGCTTGTCATTGTCATGATGGCAGCGCTTTTTCAAAATGCTCACTGACTTCATGATTATGGAGAAAATTCTTGAAATAAACTAATTTCTATAAACATAGCTCAATGCACGCTTGTTTTTGAAGTCCTGTGGAAATGCGAAAAGCTGTGTTTGGTTTGTTTTTTATTTGTAAAAAGTTAATTTTTTTAATAATAAAAATAAAATATGTGAATGATTTTTTATTTTAAAATTTAAAATTTAAAATTCAAAATTTAAATTCTCACTAAAATTCTTCTCTTATCATTTTTTTTAAAAAAATTTCCTTTAATTTACGTTTATATATCACTTTTTCTTACAAAAAATTCCCACCAAAATTTTAAATATTTCAATAGAAAATTTTCAAATACAACATAATCCAAACATTGAGTCATCTTTTGCATTTTACAAATGCGTAACCACTTCTATTTTTGTTTAATCTTTCATAGTTGTTAAAAAAATTCGCCTAATAATCTAAATTAACCCAGTCGCTAGGTCATAAAAAAACGCAGCCCCAATCGATCGGAGCCCAACTTTTTCCTAAACCCATTTGCTAGCTAACATCGTCACCACCATCACCCTACTCGCGGCTTTCTTCAATCAGGACCCTGTCAAGCCGAAAGAAAGAAGAAGCTAAAGACTTAATACAGTTAGAAGTAGTCGGTTAGAGAAGTAGTTATTCAGTTAGAGAAGTAGTTATTTTCAGTAGTTAAGGCGGTGGGCAAAATACCTATAAATATAGCTTTAGAGTGCAGAAGTAGGTGTGGATGATTGTACTGCTTTCTTGTCTCTCAAGTCTCCCTAACCCGCTTTCTATTCTGTTTCCTCTCTTTTTTGTTCTTATCTCAACTTCTATGTTCACTCTTATTCTTCTCTATTGGTAATAAAAACTTGCTGCTTCAGTCAGGATATCACACTTGATCCTGACACACCCATTGTCATCGTTGAAGAAGTGGAGGCTGGGAATTAATGACAACCGCCGCCTAGCTCCCTCCATCAAACGGCCTAGTCTGCCACCCAGTCCCCACTTATGATAAAATTTTGTGAAATCCTTCTTCTTCTTCTGGATTGGTCTTCTCTAAATTGGAAAAATAATTTTGAATCTTAGATTTGTGCATGTATGTGTTTCTGGATTGATTGCATTCAGTCATATTATCCATCTGCAATATTTAAAGTTGAAACTCCAAGAGGATATGGCTCTAAGATTTCACCCCACTTATGGATTGAACGGAATTAAGAGGTGAAATTTTTATTTTTATCTTTGTTCTTGACCAATTTTGCTAGCTTCTGGATTCTGCTTCATTTGTTGGTTTAATAAAGTCCAGCTCATTGGTTAATGGTAATGATGAAAATATGAGAGCCAAGATTGAAGCAATCAACCATTCAGCCAAGACAACTCAATCAAATTCAAAAAAGGCAAATCAAATAGTACAAGTTGGATGTTTAGTTGAGAATTCACCTAAAAAGAGATGTCCACACATTGATCCATTGAAAGGCATTGGAGGACCCATAACTAGGTCACAAATTAAGAGAATGAAACCTGCCTTAGCATTTCTTATAATTAAAATGGAGGACCCATAACTAGGTCACAAATTAAGAGAATGAAACCTGCCTTAGCATTTCTTATAATTAAATTAAGTGAAACTCAAGAAACTAAAGCAGCAAGGAAAGCAAGGAAGACTTCCTGATAAAGTGAGCCCTAACTCATCCTAAAAACCATGGTTGCCAAGTGAGGTTTGACCCAACCTTATAAACTAGCCCAGGAACCCCTCAGAAACCGATGTGGGATGGCCCCATAACCCCCTGCACACACATCATACCCAGGGATGGCCCCATAACCCCCTGCACACACATCATCCCCGACCCCCTGCACACACATCATTCCCGACCCCCTGCACACACATCATTCCCACTTTAAATCGCACGCCCTCGTGATCCGCCTCACGAGACCGCGGCAAGAACCTTTGTACACGGTAACCTTTGTACATGCGGCACAGGTAACCTTGTACATGCGGGCGCAAAAAGTGAGGATATGGCTCTGATACCAACTGATAAGGTGAGCCCTAACTCATCCTGAAAACCATGGTTGCCAAGTGAGGTTTGACCCAACCTTATAAACTAGCCCAGGAACCCCTCAAAAACCGATGTGGGATGGCCCCATAACCCCCTGCACACACATCATCCCCAACCCCCTGCACACACATCATTCCCGACCCCCTGCGCACACATCACTTCCTGTCTTAACTCATCATTTGTCATTCTAGTCATCCATGAAGAATCAAGAATGAAGGATCGAGTGTTGCTGATTTTCACTTGTGTAATCAAGATCCTTAGGCCACTTCTGATCACAAGCCAAGTTCGAATTTGGCAAGAAACAAAACAAGTTCAGCCGCTATTCACTTCTCTAATCCAACCCACACTTGGATTCAACTTTAGGCAATATTATTTCTTCTTCATGAACGAAATTAGAAGCTTCCAAGACCATATCCATGATGTTTAGAGAAGTTTCCAAATTCAGAGCTAGAAGATTTAAAGAAGCTTCCCAATTCAATTCAAGATTGGAAAGCACAAGGCTTGAAGGTAACACAAGTTTGGCCAGCACACAAATCCAAAGTAGCCTTGGATTAGTTTTAGTTATAGGCAACTATTGTGTTCTATTTCCTTTTCTTAGATTAGAATACTTTTAGTAAGTATTTCTTTTAGTAATAGTTTCTTAACGTAGTCTCCTAAAAAGCTAATCCAACTAGGGAATGGCTTTCTTGATTCTTACAACTTGTAATCTATAAATAGAGGCTATTCAACCCCAAGAAATTAAGACTTGATTCAATACAAACTTGAGAGCTTTTTAGCTTTTCTTTAAGTTCTAGTTTAGAACTTGCTTGAGTCTTTGAGAATAGCCTCTTAGGTTCATTTTTAAGCTATCTTGTTGAGTTTCTTTTCCTCAACAATTTGAGAGTGCTTCTTGGTTCCAAAGATAGTTCAATTATCAACTTTGAGTTTAGATAATTTATTCGGGTGTCAAGTGGACAAAAGCAAGGTCCTTCTTCAATCTTGGAGTTGGTGTCTTACTAAAGGAAGACTTAGTTCAACCTAGAGGATGATACTAGGACCAACACTCCGATATAGGTTCGGATTTTATTCTTTTGGTTTAAGATTCGTATCAAGTAATGGATAGGTGTAGCTTGTAAGTGGTGCTTAGAACAGTGATTTCCCGAGCTATTAAACATTTAAGAACTAACTAAAGTGTTGATGGAACTAGGAATGGCACAGTGCTTATGATTCTACTTGGGCTGGTGTTGTTGGCTCTCAAACCAAATTTCTTAAAGGAGATAAAAACGGTGAAAGTTGAAGGATCAAAAAGCTGCGTAAAAGGTTTTTATCCATAACTTCATTAGGATGGTTTTTCTTTTCATGCTGGTGCTTTATCGGCAATGGACTATTTATAATTGAATTTCTGATGTTTCAATGATCTGTACATAGCTTCATTTTAGATTCATATCTAAAAATCATTCTACAAATCCTAATAAGGTTCCAAGTGGATGCGAGGTGCTCAAAGTGAATAGCGTTTAGGCTTCTCTGCCCTCTTTACAGCCCAGCTCTTTCTTGTTGCTTTTAGGAGTTCATTGGAATTTGCTAAATGACGTAACAGTACTAACATCTTCAAGCGAATGGTGTAATTGTTGGTTTTGGACTTAAGCCAATTAATTCTAAGATTATAATTTGTTATTTATTGCCAAATGATTAACAATCTAAAGGGTCACACACATAAAGAATTTGTTCTTAAGTTAAAATGATTAAATAATTATTTGATAATTATTGGGGTTAATTTGTAAAATAATTAACCTAAAGGATCTCCTAAAAAAATAAATTTTAATTTCTTTTTGAAAGAAATTTGATAAGAATTTTATCTGATACTCTATGTCTGTTAAATTTTCAAACAGACAAAACTTACTTTTAATAGAGAGGACAAACGCCAAATTGGAAGTGAGTGTGCGTACAAAGTTTTTCACGTACGAAATTTACTACAAAACGAGAGAAAAAGATTTCTTTTGTTTTTATTAGAGTTTTCTTGAACTCTAAATTTTCCAAGGTAATATGCTCATTGAAGAAACTAGTATATTGGCTTGGTGTCAATCAATCCTAGGAGGATCCTAAAACAAGTTCGTGTGTATACCTTAGAGGCCGAACATCTGTGCGGCTATGGTTGACAGAACTTCATTCGACAACACAATTTTCAGTCATCAAAAGAGGTTTTCTATTTTTATACGTATATTAAATTGATCCTAGTGGAAATCATTTTTTTTTAAATTCCATGTTACTGTTCCAGTAGATAGAAAAAAAAAGTTTTTTTCTTTACAAGAAGCGACATTGGCAATAAGCTGAAATAGATGCTGACGTCATGCCTTAGGGTGGACGTAATGACGGCACTGCTGATGTCATCAGGCTTAAAATGATGACGTCATTCTGGAGTTAGTCGATGTCACTGGTGACGTCATCAGGCTGCAGATGATGATGTCATGCTAACATCATTATCGAGTCAGCCCTAGTATGCTTCAGATGACATCACAAGTGACGTCATCAAGCCCTTTAATTTTTTTAAAAATTCAAATAAATTAAATAAGTGGAAACCGAATGGGGCAATTTCATTATAAAGTGTTTATTTATGTTGATGCTTTTTTAATTTCTGTTATTTATTTATTTTGGCCCAAAAATTTGAATTTTTTTTCTTGACCAATAAAACTTCTCAATTAATTCAATAATATTTCTAATATGATTATAAATGTAATAGATACAAATTTATGACTGAAATTTGTTTATAATTGTTTAATGTGTTTATTCAATTGTTATGTCATATGTGATTTAATATTTGATTAAAATTATTATTTACTTGCATATTTTATGTTTTATATAATCAAATATTTATTACATATGATATATGTAAATGATGAGGCCATGTTTTAATCCCTCAATTAAATATTAAATCAATTTAAATGCCTTCCATTTTTATAGTTTAAACAATTTTGTTAGGATAACTTGTTGAGCTAACTCAAGGATGTCTTACTAAAATGTGTTTTAAACTATAAGATAAGACTTTGAATAATGGGTATGATTTAACAAAGATTTTGATTTGTTGAGCTAACTCAAAGTCAAAAGTTTTTGAGGCAAGAGTTAGGAGACATATGTGATATGTGTATCACAAGTTGAAAACCTAACTATCTAAGAGTTGCAAATAAGTTACAATTGGTAATTTATACCTACTCATTGAAATTAATTTTGATTGGTTGAGCTAATCAAGATTAAAAATAATTGAAATGGGATCCTAGCTTGCTAAGAATTTTGAGAAAATTCTCGAATCAATTTGAGGATATTGATTTGGATGAAATAGTGGGAGCAAAACCAAGATTTTATTAAGTTCATATATTTGTGTATTTTGGTTTTGTATATTGCATAAATTTAAATTCTTATTCTATCTTTATTTTCTTGTTGTAGAAAATGAATAACATCATGAACTTTCATACTATTTTGCTTGACAAGAAACTTATTGGCCCAAACTATTTGGACTGGGTTCAAAACCTAAGAATTGTTCTTAGGAATGAGAAGTTACTTTCTGTCATTGATGGTCCTGTTCTTGATGAACCTGCTATTGATGTTGATCAAGCAGTAAGAAATACATATCTGAAACATTTAGATTATTCTAAAAGTGTATGTTGTATCATGCTCGCTTTCATGAGTCCCAAACTGAAAAGCAGCATAAGGAGATGAGTGCTTTTGCACATTGCAATGCTTCAACACTTGAAAGCATTGTATAATAAAAGGGCTTGAAGTGAGCGATATGATATCTCGAATGAACTCTTCCAAAGCAAGTTGGCGAAGGATCTTCAGTTTCAACTCATGTATTGAAAATGATTGGTCTCATTCAGAAAATGAAGAAATTGGGATTTGTAATGTATCATGAGTTAAGTGTTGACTTGATACTACAATCCCTTCCTCCCAGCTTTTCTCAATTTGTGATGAACTTCAACATGAACAAAGTTGAGACCTCTACTTTGCTTGAGATATTGAACCTGCTTAAGGAAGTTGAGGATACCATGAAGAGAGAGAAAACTACTGTGTTGCTGGTTAAGGGGTCCAAGAAAAGAAAGCGTAAAGCTAGTCTTAAGAAGACCAAGAAGAATGTTGGACCCAAGGCAACACAGAAAGCCAAAAGGGACAAGAAGGAAAAGGGCACTTGCTTCCATTGTGGACAAGATGGACATTGGAAGAGAAATTGCAAGACTTATCTTGAAACCGTGAAACAGAAGAAGCTTACTGAAGCTTCTACTTCAGGTTTGTTTATGATTGAAATAAACCTTTCTACTTCAAAATCAAATTCTTGGTATTAGATACCGAATCTAGCTCTCATATTTGTATAAATATGCAGGGTCTAAAGATAAGTAGAAAGTTAGCAAAGGGAGATGTGGACCTATGCATGGGCAATGGAGCAAAAGTTGCTGCTTTAGCCCTAGGAACATATAGTCTTTCTCTACCTAGTGGATTGATTCTTAATTTAAAAGATTGTTATTTTGTACCAGTACTCACAAAAAATGTTATTTCAATTTCTTGTTTAGACAATGAAAGTTTTGAAATAAATACTAATGCTGTTCTATTTATCGTGAAAGTATTTTTTATGGTGCTGGTTATCAAAATAATAGTCTTTATATATTAGATCTTGAAAACCCAATTTTTAACATAAATACAAAGAAACCCAAATTTGATAATTTTAGAAATTCTTATCTCTGACATTGTAGACTAAATCATATAAATGAGAAACGCATAACCAAATTGCATGATGATGGTTATTTGGGCTCATTTGATTATGAATCATGTGAAACATGCGAATCTTATTTATTAGGAAAATGACTAAAACACCTTTTACTAGAAAATGTGAAAAATCTACTGAATTATTAAGTCTCATACACCGATGTATGTAGACCTGTGTCAATTCAAGCTAGAGGAGGTTTTTCATACTTCCTAACATTTACGGATGATCATTCTAGATATGGTCATGTATATTTATTGAAGTATCAATTGGAAGTCTTTGAAAAGTTCAAAGAATATAAATATGAAGTAGAAAAACAACTTGGGAAGAGTATTAAAATACTTCGATCAGATCGAGGTAGAGAATACCTAAACCAAGAATTTCAAAATTATTTAAAAGAGAATGGGATTCTTTCACAATGGACTCCTCCATATACACCACAACTGAATGGTGTATCTAAAAGGAGAAATCGAACATTATGAGATCTGGTTCGATCCATGATGAGTCATGCAACTCTCCCTAAATCGTTTTGGAGATATGCTCTAAATACTACCTCCTACCTATTAAATCATATTCCATCTAAAGCTGTTGATACTACTCCATATGAGATATAGTATAGGAAAAAACCAAATTTTAAATATTTTAGAATTTGTGGATGTCTCGCATTTGTTAAAAAGGTAGAATCAGATAAGCTCGATCTAAAATCTGAAAAATGATATTTTGTGAGATATCCAAAAGAAACTTTTGGGTATCAATTTTATAATTCCATTGAACAAAAGGTGTTTGTTTCAAAACACACCACATTTCTAGAAAAAGATTTTATTCTAGAAAAGGCAAGAAGGAGTAATATAGAACTTGAAGAAGTTCTAGAACCACAAGTTAGCAAAGATAGGAACATGGAACAAAAGCTTGAACCTCATAATGATATGGTAGAAATCGAAACTCAAGATACACAAGCTGTACATGGGTCAAGTAGGACACGTCATGGACCCAGAAGGTATGATGATGTGTTTATCATTGGTAATGATGAACCTACTACTTACAAGGAAGCCTTATCTGATAAGGACACTAAGAAGTGGTTTCAAGCCATGAAATCTAAAATAGATCCCATGTATGACAATAAGGTATGAACCTTAGTCGATCCACCCGAAGGGTTTCAAGCCATGAAATCTAAAATAGATTCCATATATGACAATAAGGTATGAACCTTAGTCGATCCACCTGAAGGGATGAAACCCATAAGGTGTAAATGGGTTTTCAAAAGGAAGACGGACATGGATGGTAATGTGACTACTTATAAAGCTAGACTGGTTGCAAAAGGTTACACACAAAAACATGGTATTGACTATGATGAAACCTTTTCACCAGTTGCTATGCTGAAATCCATTAGAATTTTACTTGCTGTGACTGTATATTATGATTATGAAATCTAGCAAATGGATGCTAAGACAACTTTTCTTAACGGTCATTTGTTAGAAGAGGTGTATATGATACAACCTGAGGGCTTTGTATCCGAAGACCCTAATAAAGTATGTAAGCTACAAAATTCTATTTATGGACTTAAGCAAGCTTCAAGGAGTTGGAATATTCGTTTTGATGATACAAAAAAAAGTTTGGTTTTATCAAAAAACGAAAATGAACCTTGTGTATACAAAAGGATTAGTGCGAGTGCTATAGTTTTCCTGATATTATATGTGGATGACATATTATTGATGGGAAATGACATACCTTCTCTACAAGCAGTTAAGTTATGGTTGTCCAAAAACTTCTCAATGAAAGATTTGGGTGAAGTAACTTATATTTTGGGAATAAAAATCTATCGTGATAGATCCAATAAGTTGCTTGGTCTTTCACAGTCAGCATACATAGATAAAATGCTAAAGAAGTTTATCATGGATCAATCTAAGAGAGATTATGTTCCCATGTCTCATTGGATTTACACTTCTAAAGATATGTGTCCAATAACTGATGTTGAAAAACATAGCATGCAAAATGTTCTTTATGTTTCTACTGTAGGATTAATTATGTATGCTATGTTATGTACAAGACCAGATGTCTCTCATGCTCTAAGTGTTACGAGTAGATATCAGGTTAATCCTGGTGATGGTCACTGGAAAGCTGTTAAGAATATCCTTATGTACTTAAGAAGAACTAAGGATTTATTCTTGATATATGGAGAGGCAGAGGTTAAAGTACATGGGCTCACTAATGCTACCTTTCAATCTGATAAAGATGATAGCAAGTCTCAATCTGGGTACATTTTTACCCTCAATGGTGGTACTGTAAGTTGGACAAATTCTAAACAAGAAACTATTGCAGATTCTACCATAAAGGCCGAATATATTGCTGCTTCAAAAGCTGCTAAAGAGGCTGTTTGGATCAAAACTTTATTTCTAAACTTGAAGTGGTTCCTTCAATAGCCGACCCAATACCTTTGTATTGTGATAATAATGGGGCTATTGCTCAAGCCAAGGAACCTAGTTCTCATTAACGGTCCAAACATGTATTAAGACACTATCATTTGATTAAAGAAATTATTAGTAGAAATGAAGTAAAGATAAAAAAGATTCCTATAGAGGAAAACATAGCAGATCCATTGACTAAACCTTTATCTCAAAGGAAACATGATTGTAATGTATCTTCATTTGGTTTAAAGTACATGAATAATTGGTTTTAGTAAGAGATTTGTTATGTAATTTAAAACCATCATATTTGGTTGTATTTTGATATTTTATGCAATAAAGATATATGGCGTTTTATCATTTTGGATTATATATATTTATATATTGATGAGAAAGTCCTTAGAATAATACTTATTATTCTTAAATATCCCTAATCATAGTATTAACAAAATGAAGGACGTTGTTAATACTAATAGATTAATATATATGTTGATATATGAATGAATTGTTGGAGAATAATTCATTGGATTGATCCACTTAGAGATTCCCATAAGGTTAATTATTTAAGTGCCAATGGTATAATCTGTACATGACAGTAGTGTAAGTGATCTTTAGACTTGAGATCATAAGAGTATCTATAGTGTGAATTGTTATACTTTAACCCTATAAATCCATAACTGTAGCTAGTTGTGTGTGCCATGGAAGTTGGGTATAACATGAAACATTGATAGATGATTTATGATCAATAAAGGATTTACCACTTTTAATAGTAAGAAGAGTATATCACACTAATGGCCACTTATTGAAATATCAACTCAAAATGTTTGCAAACGAGTAAATAAATTTGGAAGAGTTCTAAATTTATTTTAAAGGAGTTGAATTTCGGGAATAAGAAATTATAATAATTAGTTTATTAAGAATTGGCATTTATACCTTATTCTTGTACTAATTAGGGATATAATATAGTGAAATGATATTAATTACACGGATTCTAGTTCATGGAAAGGCGAAGTCAACCACTTGACTTTTCTTAACTTTCGGGTGGTCATGATGCCTGGTTAGAGGCCAATCTTGATCTATGAATATAAGCTCATTAATTATTGAATTAATGATAAATTAAAGTTGTTTAATTTATTTGATCTTAGAATACTCTTAACTAAATTGACTTTAGTCCAAGTGGGAGTTTGTAGGTTTTGGACTAAAGCCAATTAATTCTAAGATTATAATTGGTTATTTATTGCCAAATGATTAAAAACCTAAAAGGTCACACACATAAAGAATTTGTTCTTAAGTTAAAATAATTAAATAATTATATGATAATTATTGGGGTTAATTTGTAAAATAATTAACCTAAAGGATCTCCTATAAAAATAAGTTTTAATTTCTTTTTGAAAGAAATTTGATAAGAATTTTATCTGATACTTTATCACAATAGAGTAGCAAATGAGTCTGTTAGATTTTTAAACAGACAAAACTTACCTTTTAATAGAGGAGACAGACATCAAGTTGGAAGTGAGTGTGCATACAAGGTTTTTCACGTACGAAAATTTACTGTAAGACGAGAGAAAAAGATTTCTTTTGTTTTTGTTAGAGTTTTCTTAAATTCTAAATTTTGTAGGGTTGTACGCTCATGGAAGGAACTAGCATATTGGCTTGGTGTCAATCAATCCCAGGAAGATCCTAAAACAAGTTCATATGGATACCTTAGAGGCCGGACATCTGTGCGGCTGTGGTTGACAGAACTTCCTTCGACAACACAATCTTCAATCATCAAAAGATGTTTTTTGTTTTTATACGTATATTGAAATTGATCCTAATGGAAATCATTTTTTTTAATTCCACTGCCTATAAATTGTTTATAGTATGCATGATTTCCTAACAGTAATTACCCAATCTCACGTCAAAAAATTAATGAATAAAAAGAATGAATGTAAAACTTTACCTAATACACTACTAATAATTTAGGTTAAGAATTTTAGGTTTTTGAAAACAAATTCCAAAAGTTATTGGGTCAATCAGTTGAATTGTGGTGTTACAATTGGTATCAAAGCCGACTTGGTTGGAAGTTAAGTGTTACGTGTGAGAGCCATCTCTTAAACTTAGCCACTTCGTGAACCCGATAATTACAATTAGTATTAGAGCTGACCTAGTGTTGTGCTATGTGCGAGAGCTACCTCCTAGTCTAGGAGTTAAGTGCTGGTTCAAGAGCTAAGCGTTATATGCGGGAGCCATATCTAGAATCGGAGAGCGGGACAAAATGCTACACATAGGAGCCACCTTTCGAACTCGTAAACGAGACAAAATGCTACACATAGGAGCCACCTTTCGAACTCGTAAACGAGACAAAATGCTACACACAGAAGCTATCTTTAGAGTCCTGTTCCAGAGGAGACTGGACCAAAGAAAATAATGAGTTGGGCATTGCGAGGATGCACAGGAGTTAAGAGGGGAAAAATATAATACCTCAGTCTCGTTTTAGGGGAGACTGTACTACACATGGAAGCCACATCTTGAACCCGTAAGCGGGGACAAAGTGCTATGAACGAAAGTTACCTTTAGAGTCCCGTTCCAAGGGAAACTAAGCCAAAAAAAAATAATAGGTTCGGCAAGGTGAGGACACAAAGGTTTCAAGAGGAGAAGAATGTGATATCTCATTTTCACATTGAAAAGTTAATTAATAAAAGAAATATATATAAAATCCTATCGAATAGATTATTAATAAGTTGGTTTAAACATTTGGGGTTAGTGAGGGCAAACTTTAAAAATGATTGAAGGGCCGAGGCGTTACATTTGGATTGATGGAATCATATATGATATAAATTGGTTTATCATATGAGCTGAGCGTGTAAATACAACATCTAGGATGGGAACTGGGGCGTTACATCTGGATTGATGGAACCATATATGATATAAATTGATTTATTATATGAGCTGAGCGTGTAAATATAACATCTTGGAAGGGTGGTTTGTAAATATAATTTTCAATCTGTTTCTGTGGGTGATTTGTAAATATAATTTTCAATCTGTCTGTGTGTGTGTGTTTCTGTGGTGTATTATGTGTATTGTAAGATTAATTAGCAAAAAGATGATGATTACATATTAATAAAAATAATTTTTGGCTGAGAATAAAAAAGACAATAAAAAAAGATGCAGATTGTATATATTTTGTATATATAATTTTGAATCTTTGTGCATGTGTGTGTTTTTGGGGTGTATTTGTGTGTGTTGTAAGATTCATTAACAAAAAAAAAACAGTGATTACATATTAGTAAAATAATTTTTGACTAAGGATAAAAGAGATTTGGGGAAAAAAAACTCAAACAATTTTTTTAGGATATATGATTAAAAGAGAGAATTTTTTTTTTAAAGAAATAATTTTTGTTGTAAGATTAGAATTTAAAATTTGTTTGTAAATAAATTGCGAAAACTAGCTTAGTGAAAAAGGCTATAAGAAAATAAGAAAATAAAAAATTTCCTTATTGAAAAAACCAGTTCAGTGAAAAATGATATAAAAGATTGGCAACTTTTGGGAGATGGGTCAAAACTCCAAGATTAGTATCGTAGTCTTTAACACTACTACTTAACTTTATTATTATCTGCAAATTAAGTTGTAACATCATGGTTAGACACGACTTCTGAAACGAAAAATATACTTCTAAAACTTCTTTTACAAAATTATGAGTTATTTCCCTAAATATTGATTCAAAAAAAATTAAATAAATATTGTTTTTTTTTTTTACTTTTGTGCTGAAAAACCACTTCAGTACAAATCGGCCAGCCCCGCTTTCTCCTTCCTTTTCTTTTTTCTTTTCTTCCTCCTTCCCTCTTTTCTTCCTTCTTCTTTCTTTTTTTCCCATTTCCGACGCCAGACTTCCTCTTCCGCTTTCTGCACTCAATTTTTTTCTTTGTTTTCCTAGATCTACCTTCTCTTCCCTCCCCCACCCCAAATCCAGCCCCCTTGCCACTCGTTTGACACCCCTCCAAGCAATGCCGCCGCCTCCTCCTTTGGAGCCTCCAACAGAAATATATATATATATATATATATATATATATATATATACAACACTCAAGTTCTTGCCCCATTTTTTTGTTAGAAGGTGAATTACCATTTATTTTTTACAATTTATATGTTAAATTTGATATTAAATCATTATGTTAAATATTTATGTTGTTTTATATGTTAAAATTTGATGTTAAATTTGTATGTGGCTTTATATGTTAAATTTGTATGTTCAATTTTATGTTTAATTTGTTTGTTAAATTTGTATGTTATTTTATATGTTAAATTTTATGTTCAATTGTTTTTTATATTTTAAATTTGATGTTACATTTGTAAGTTAAATTAGATTTTATATGTTTAATTTGTATGTTTAATTTTATGTTAAATTTGTATGTTCAATTTTACGTTTAAATTGTTTGTTAAATTTGTATGTTATTTTATATGTGAAATTTTATGTTCAATTGTTTTTTATATTTTAAATTTTATGTTACATTTGTAAGTTAAATTATATTTTATACGTTAAATTTTATGTTTAATTAGTGTGTTTAATTTGTATGTTTAATTTTATGTTAAATTTGTATGTTCCATTTTATGTTTAATTTGTTTGTTAAATTTGTATGTTATTTTATATGTTAAATTTTATGTTCAATTTTTTTTATATTTCAAATTGTATGTTACATTTGTAAGTTAAATTATATTTTATATGTTAAATTTTATGTTTAATTTGTATGTTTACTTTTATGTTAAATTTGTATGTTCAATTTTATGACTTAAAATCTGTTAATTAGTTATCCTAATTAACTTTGAGGTGATGACTTGGATTGAGTTGGATTGGTTTGGATTGTTTTCCCTTGTTTTGGATTCATGTGGCATTTTAGTCAATGAGTTTGCTATTGTTTGAATGATAAGTTGTGAATAGGGATGTTGTTGATAATGATTAAAGGATTGTGGTTGGATTTGATGAATATAAGGCTTTGTGCTGTTAAGAGAATGTTTGGTTTTGAATGGATGTCAAAATGTTAGTTGGTTAATTTTTTTGTCGTGGGAGTAATTCCATAAATTTTTCTATGCCCATTACTTCAATAATTTTGAGCCCTATATTAATGAAAGTTTTATGTTATTATTGATGGCATACACAATATAGAAATGGGTAAGGATCGAGTGAGGCTTGTGTTATACTGGATGGAGAAATAGTTAGTGGCCCGAATGGCTCCGAATACAGTAATTTTCCAAAATGGTTTATTGCTGTTGATCAAAATATTAGCATGTCCGAACTTTTGAGAAAATTGCATCAGGCTACTGGATCGGATGGAAGCCAAGCTAGGATGAAATTAATGTGCCGTTATCCTCTTAGTAGCGCTGGCAATTCAATAATATACATACCAGTTCCAGTGGATGATAATGATACGGTGAGGGAGATGTTGTGCATTCCAACCACATGTCCGAGTCTTAATGCGGTTGAATTGTACATAAGTTATGAATCCAGCCCAGATCCCATTTGTTCTGAGGACAATATGTCAGTGGTTCCCCAAACAAATGTTGGGTCATTCACACAACTTCTACAAAGTAGAGCGGAAGAAGGGCTTCTTAATGATCAATAGTTTACTTATGGTGCTTTCATATCAAATGATGCGCCTTTTCCACAACCTTATTTTGTCTCCAGGGATCCTAGTCGTGACCCCTTTGACGATGGTCCAAGTAGGGCCAATTTGGAAGAAAGTCCAAGTCATGCTATCTTTAATATTGGACCATTTGGGGGCAATTACAATGAAGGCCTAAGTTGTGACCAATTTAATGAGGGTACAAGTGGGGGTAATTATAATGAGGGTACAAGTGGGGGTAATTATAATGAGGGGCCAAGTCGTGCAGCTTTCGTCGGAGAGCTGTCTAAGCCCGAGCCAATTGCCCAAGCACCCGATACGTTCACACTAGGGACCACATACCAATATATAAGCATTCCCTATGATCCCCTACATGTATGGATAGACGGGGGTTCAAAGTCATTGGAAGATAGTGAAGAAGAGAAAGGCGAGGGTGGTGGCCATCAGGAATGAGAGACTTCGCATCCACCGATTGATGTTTCCCATTTGGATACCGTTGTCGATGATATTCCCTTCTACACGGACATCGGTGATCCAAAGATTTCTGTGATCAACCAGTCCGATGACTATCGCCGACCCGTTTGGGTTGATGATCGAACTTCAGAACTAGAGGTTGGAATAGTTTTCCGTACCAAAGAAGGGGTGCAACATGCAGTGAAATGTTGGTCTATTCGTGCGCACAGGTACTTTAAAGTGTATGAAAGTACTTCTACTAGCTTGTTTGTCCGATGTTTTTATTATGCGGACAAGAATTGT
Organism: Gynochthodes officinalis; assembly: GCA_020080225.1. NCBI lineage: Eukaryota > Viridiplantae > Streptophyta > Magnoliopsida > Gentianales > Rubiaceae > Gynochthodes > Gynochthodes officinalis. The sequence continues at coordinate 19,150,795 of CM034619.1, forward strand.
TTATGGAAAATTCGAGCAACGTTGAGAAAGAAACATACATTTTGGGAGATCATAAAGATGCATTTGAAACATACATGCTTCCCCGAGATACAGCCAGAGGACCACTCGAATTTAGATTATGGGATGGTTAGCCGAATGGCTCGGAACAATATTAAGGAAAATGCTTCATATAAGGTCCTCGACATAGTTGTAGATGTGCGCTCATTTGGAGTTAACATTTCATACAAGAATGCATGGTTTGAGAAAAGGAAAGCCATTGAACTGGTATATGGTAATTGGGAGACGTCGTACACCATATTAACGAAGTTCTTACTTGCCCTTCAGTCTTCTAATCCTGGCACCGCTATTGAATAGCGGCATACGGAAGATAGTATTGGAGATTACAACATATTTGGTTCGGTGTTTTGGGCATTTAGGCCTTGTATTGATGGTTTTCAACACTGTCGTCCCGTAATTAGTATTGATGGCACTTTTCAATATGGGAAATATAAGGAAAAGATCCTTATTGCAGTAGGTGCTGATGCAGCTGGACATATTCTTCCTTTAGCTTTTGCAATTGTTGACGAGGAAAGTTTAGCAAATTGGTCCTGGTTTTTGTATCATTTATCTCGTCACGTGATTCGTTGCCGCGAGGGAATTTGTTTGATTTCGGATCGAGTCCGGGGAATTTTGCGAGCCGTTGAGAACAACCCTGCATTATAACTACCAATGGTTCACCACCGATTTTGCCTGCGGTGTATCAAAGCTAACTTTAGTCAGCGATTCAAGAATAATGCTTTGACTGAATTGATGCATCGCGCTGCTACTGCACACCAACACCGCAAATTTGCTCAAATAATGGAATCCATGCGGTCATTCGATGAAGACGCCCATAAATAGTTGATGGATATTCCACTCGAGAAATGGGCACTATGCTATGATGGTGGTTTCCGATATGGCATAATGATAACGAACAGTTCCAAATCGTTCAATGGAGTCTTGAAAGGTGCTAGGAAATTGCCAATAACAGCTTGCGTGCGTGCAACTTTTTACCAATTGGTTAAATACTTTGACTCACATCGCACCGAAAGCCATAAACATATTGCTGATTAGAATCCGTGGCCAACAAACGTGCAAGAAAAGTTCCTTCGGAGCGAGCACAAGTCCAAATATCACCAAGTGACGGCCTTTGTGAGGGAAGAAGACTTATACCAAATCACGACAGGGGTTCATGGTGACAAAGGAGGGAACGTGCATACGGTATACCTTAACAATCGATCATGTACGTGTGGGAAGTTTGAAATTTACAAGATTTTGTGCTCTCACGCACAAAAGGTTTGCGCTCAAATGGGACGGGTCGCTTTGGCACTCATGGATGGTGTATATAAAGTGGAGAAAATGGTGCAAACCTATTCAAACTATTTCTACCCCATGCCCCACTAGGACTATTGGCCACCAACACCTTTTCATCTGGTTGCCAATACGGCAAGACTCAATGACCGTCTGGGCCATCCAAGATCCACTCGTATAAGGAATGAAATGGATCGAGCACAAAATCAAAGGTGTAAGGCATGTGGAGTACTTGGGCATAATAGGAAGGCATGCCCTAACATGTAGAAGTTTAGAGATAGGGCAGCTATGAACCCATGAATGCTGATATGTAATAAAAACTATTTTGTGATATTGGTATATCAATTATTATTATTTAGGTCATTTAGTGTTTCATTTTATCCTTTGGATCGTTTTGTATTTTATGTTGTGTTTGTTTTTACAAAGATACAAAATGCACTCATGAGCTTGTTTTCGCATGTGAATTACGTAATCTTCTTTGGAGTGTTTGAATAGACGTGGCAAGACGTTGTGTGTTAATGTAGTTGTTTTTTTAACATATGTCAAAGGGACTGACGACAAAACTTTCGCATGTTCTATTTGCAATCGTCAATGGATTTTGCAAATAATGTAGTAAAATTGTGAATCATATGTTCAGGTTATGGAGTTTCCTGGCATTTCATCCACATTCGCCGATGTATCTCTCGGGCCACAACGGCGAGATGTTCTCACGCTTCAAACCAGTCATCGATCGGAGCTCATTTGGGATGATCAAGAAATGGAGCCGTTGAAAGTATACAGGGCAGATGTGGACGTGTGGAAAGTTGGTCCACTCGATATTAGGGTAGTTGATTTGTTTTACGAAGTGGGCCTTTATGGTGTATACATGGCAGGATGTATACAAGTTGACTGGGCATTGATGACAGCATTGGTGGAGAGATGGCGGCAGGAGACGCACATATTCCACCTTCCAGTTGGTAAAGCTACCGTGACGTTACAAGATGTCGCGGCACTATAGGGTTTACGGATCGACGGAGAACTGGTGATTGGGGAAGATCCGAATCATATGATTGAGGAGTGGCAGACTATATGTTATGAGCTGTTGGGTTACATGCCGGCCCCCAACCATTTTGATGGAGATCGGTTGAAATTGAGGAGTATCGCAATGCATATCCGGGCACGTCCTCTACTAGATAAAACCCCATATGAGCAGATGGTACAGCATGCCAGATGCCGGATCATGCAAATGATAGGGTCTATCATGGGGGATAAGTCAGGTACAAATGTCAAATTGATGTACCTACCTCTACTAAGGGATATAGCGACGGCATCGGGGTATAGTTAGGGTAGCGCCGTGCTAGCATCATTATATAGGGCGTTATGTCGGGCGGCAATGGGAGATACGGCCTGCATATGTGGACTCATGGGCTTATTGCAGGTGTGGGCCTGGGAGAGATTACGGCGAATAAGACCCCAACACCGAAATGCCAAAGACCCTCATCGATATGGCTATCTCGGCATGCATTTCAGACCAAGAGCATGCGTGTACGTGTTTACTGGTTTAATTTTTGCCATGGCATATTTGATTTATTTTAAATTGTGTCTGATCCTCTATATGCTCGTATATTGATTCATTGCAGATGGAACATGGGTCTGAATTTTGGAAATGTCGGATGCCATGTGTTGCTTATGTATTGGGATCGGCTAGACTATATGGCCCAGGAGGACGTAAGTAGATAAATAATTACTGTTTCGAAACTATTGGCTTGTTACAACTAAATTTAGTTCAAACACTGATGATTGTTAACCTTCTTTCTTTCACAGTTTATTTGGCAACCGTATCAAGATTGTGACAACCTGTATAAGTTGCCTGAATACTGCTTATTTGGTCGTGCTATTTGGTGTGCAACCGTGCCTCTGCTCAACTTTGATGTAGTTGAACTACATTTACCAGGGCGGGTTATGCGGCAGTTTGGCTATATTCAAACGATCCCTCCGACCGTAGACACGAATATGAGGTTGCATTGAGTGGATCGTCGGGGCAGGAAGGGAGTGAACTGGATGTCATGGCATGCAGCTTACGTTTATGCGTGGAACAGCCGAATGGACCAAATTGTGACTGGTAGGCCTGCAACTGGTCCTATGCATTATTTCTCAGAATACATGATCTGGTATCGACAAATTACTCGTAATCTTATCTGTAATCCCGCGCATTAACCGGACTAGGGTATGCGCCCAACCGCATCGATTGTCTCGTATTGGGTATGTATATAACTTTTAAAGTGTTCATATTCGCCAATGTATAGAAAATGTTATGGCTAAGCACTTTTTTATATGCAGGGTGAATGTTAGGAGCAAGTGAATGATTTGGCCCGCGATTTCATCAATGTCGAGGTAGATACCAGATCTCGATTGGGAAATGTATATGACATGTCCAACCGTGCTATGACAATAGTTGGGGAGGATCGCCGCTTGCAGATGCCACGTGCAAGTTTTCAAGGTGAATTTCAACCATCACATGCGCGTCCCTTTACGTTTGCTCGTCCGTCTACGTCCAGCCGGCCATCTACTTCGAAACGTCCATCTACTTTTGGTCATCCATCTATGTCTGAACGTCCGTCTACTTCCCGCCGTCACAATGTTGATAAGAATGATCGGATTTTGGCCACTAGTATGTTTCTTCATTAGCCCGATAAGCCATATGAAGAGACACCTGAGATGGACCTTTTATCGCAAGGCCTCGCTAGTACGTCATCTCAAATGTCTCATTATAATTTGGTCTATGAGCGACGTCGAAGGCGTCCTCGTCCACAATCACGTATCGATGAATCAATTCCTTTTGACCTAAACGCACTGGAAACGGACGACAACCCAAAGCCCCAACCCCAACCCCAACCCCCTAGGTGACAGCCACGTAGGAATATTAAACAGCCTCCCTGTGGGACTTGATTAATTTTTTTTCCTTTTTTGTCACTTGTTGAAACTTAAAAATTTTTCCTATAACTTTATTAATTAAGTGAAATCTCCTCACTCATTCCAAATGTTATTATAGAAAAAAATACATGTTACGGCTTTAGAGGTAATCTAATCTAAATTGCCATAAGAAGTTGATTTCCTAAATATGCCCTTTGTAATGGTCTAAGGTGGGATCCCAAACATTATTAAACAACAAAATTGTAAAAAGCATATACGAAAATTTTATATGTCTTCTTACGAAATAAACAGATATAATTATATTATTTTTAATTTAACATTCTCTTATGCATTTCCAAAAAAATATAAATAAAATCATCTGTACTAATACGAGTGAAATTTTTGAATATTGTTTATTTAAAAAAAATAAATATTGATAATTTGGGAGTCGTTCATAAAATAGTGCTGTTGCTATCATGGATATCGACTTGAAGTAAAAAAAATCAATATTTATTTCATTTTTTATTAAAAAAATAATATTATGCAAATTAACTCTACTGCTATTCATATACTTTTACCTATTTTGACTGGTTTTGCTTTTCCATGCAAAGATTCTTCACATCATTTCATATAGTAAGCCGTACAAGTATGGGAAAGAGTCGAAACACTAGAGCCTATGAGGCTATGAGCCCCACTTTAAATTCTGAGAGCCAGCCATCACAAGCTTTCCACGACTTGGGCGAAAGCTTCGGCGGTTTCTCGAAAATTCCATTCTTCACTTTTGGAAAAACCACTAGTGTACCCTGGGGAATTATCAATGGAAAAAACTTCATGGATAACTTGACGGAATCCTCGGCCATCCTGTCTTTTGTGTTTACTTTATCATTATTTCCTGCTGCAGATATAAAGGAAGGAGCAGAACTACCAAAAACTAGTTGTGAACCAAAGAGAGATTGTGAAGATGAGATTGAAGCAGACGCTGTGCTATAAGGGAAAACAAAGCAAATCCACCAGTGGAAGACTTAAATACCAGTGAAGGGGGAGGGGCGGCAGGTTTTGGGTTTTGGGTTAGGGTTTTTAGGTTTAAGGATTAGGTTTTAGGGTTTAGGGTTGAAGGTCGAGGGTTGAGGGTTGAGGGTTGAGAGTTAAGTTTTTAGGGTTTAGGGTTTAGAGTTTAGAGGGTTTAGGGCTAAGTTTTCTTTTTCATAAATTGTCTGAAGTCAATATCTAGGATTTCGACTTCAAAGTGGTTATTTAGAATAGCAATTTTAAAGTTGATATCCCTAATATCGATTTTAAAGTCGATTTCTCAAAAATTGATTTCTTTAAAAATAAAATAATTTTTCAATAATATGTTAAATTTAATTTATATTTTTTATATAATTTTTTGAGAAAAAACTCGTAATAATACACAATAAATTATTACAAAATTATTGTTCAAAATTACATTATTTTTTTAAAAAAATTACTAATATATAGTACAAAAACTAATTAACTAGTAGTTTTAATCAAAAACTTTTAAACAATAATACTAAATTGAAGTGGATATGCAGAATATCGATTATGAAGAATTTAGCTCTGAATAACATTCTTTTCGAATTTGTTAAAATAAAATATGGTTCAAAAACTAATTAACGAGTTTTAATCAAAATAAATGTTAATTAAAAATAGGAAATCGGCTTTTAAAAAACCGACTTCAATGTCAGTATTTGAAAAACAGACTTTAAAGTCGGTTTTTCAAAAACCGATTTCCATAGAAAATGAAAAAAAAAACCAATATTTATTTAATTTTTTTTTAATCAATATTTGGAGAAATAACTCCAAAATTATAGTTATCGTATGTTGGATTTGGAGACATATCCTTATACATGCATTTTGCATTTGCAAAGATTAAGCATTTTATACAAAATGTGAATCTAACCTTCATGTTTATGTAAAATATTCTCTTGTGTGATATCTTGATTAGAGCACTATTTAAAAAAATAATTTAGTTAATATCATTTAGCCCTCTTGAGATTTTATCATATAACAAATCAGAACTAAAACTCGTGATTTTAAAAATAACAACCCCCTTAATTTTTTGGGCGCGGGTGAAGTGTACCCTATTCCCCATAATTTGTTGCTCTGAATCACCTGAAATAGTAGTGGAAATTGCTTGGCCATCATGAGTACTCCAGAAAAAAGCTATATCCGGGCAGTCTATCACTGGTTTCCTAATCATTTTAGACTCCGTTTGGTTCCATGATTTGGTTCCATGGAATTGAAATTGAATTAAAATTAGAATTATATAAAATTGAATTTATTATATTAAAATTTCAAATTCTTTGAATTCTTTTGTTTGACAAATCAATTGATTCAAGATAAAATTTATTTATAATTCCAAATTCTTTATTTGGATATAAAAGAAATACACCTAAATTGAAATTCTATGCATTCAAAGGGTTAGTTATTAATATTTATTCATATGTGACAAATAATTTTAATAAAAAAAAGAAAGTCGATAATTGATAGAAGGAGGCAAAAAAAAAAGGAAAAAAAAAAAGAAAAAGAAGGGGCTCTAGGACTACCATCTTCAATCACATAAAAGTTACTCATGAAACTGCAAACACACACACATAAAAGGAGTATTTCATTAAGGAAAACGCTGTCTAAAGCAAACAAACATTCATCCGACCGGGGCATCACATAAATGCATTCTTCCATGCATGGGAAATAACCCAGACTTTCAAGTTCTAAAGAAACTAAGCGACGAGAAACAATATAAAAGAAAGAACCGACACCACAAAGGCCATTGAAAAATGAATAAATCCCTCCAGGCTTCAAAAGTTTAGGAAGATGTTGATGAAACTCTCTCAAATCTTCATAAAATTCTCCATAGGTGTCGAAGAAAATCCCTACTTAAATTGAACAACCAAATTAGTGGACTTCAAAGGCACCAAAATAAGTAATATAAGTCCAAGCCACACAAATTTTTCTTTGTTGGTGCAGATTCCAATTCAGCATTCAGCATGTAAATAAAACAAAATTGAGTATTAATCTTTACCAAAGAGATAAGCGGGAATTGAGGCAATGGTAAGACACAAACCGGCATTGAACTAACTTAGGCATTCTGAACCTTTTGCATCTCTGTTTTTCCTTTTATGAGAACTGGTACCTCTAAATTGGTTTGATCTTCTGCCAAAGCTACTACGATATCCACCGAAAGAATATGATATAATCACTATTTTGAGTGTGTCTTTGAATTCTATCACTCTGAGAACTCATTTTTCCAACATGATCCTTAGCTACAGCTGTAGACAAACACTTGTCACCAATCCCACAAATTGAAACTCAGCTTATTGATAGGATTTAATTTGTTACCGTTTAATAGGAGCTAAACTATGATGTTAATGCTTTATTTGGTATGAAATTGGCTAATTTAAAGTGTTTTTGTCCCAGGAAGTAAAGTTGATGGACTAAGGCAAAAAGATAGAATTTAATGGAGATTTAGAAGATTTTTGGAGAAGCACTTCTTGAGCCAAAACAGAAAACTCTTTTGTTTTAAACTTGCCCACGCCTTAAAGGATGAAGTCTTGGAGGTGAAAGTCAAGAAAATGCACGTGACCACGTCTTGAGCTGAGATAAAGAGCCGATGAGCTGATAACTTGAATTTCAAGATTTGAATTTGTCTTTTGATTTCAACTTTTGTAATTCAAGTTAGAATGGATTTGAAGACAATTGATAGGATTAGATAGGATTAGATAAGATAGGATGGTTGGTTAGGAATTTAAAGTTTAAAGACTTAGGATTTATTGGAGAGATTTTAGGAAGGTTGTTAGAGAAGAAGGCTATAAATAGGAGGGTTAGGAAACTTGGAAGACACAAGTCTTTCCTTTAATTTTCTGCAGAATTTTCCCTTTCTTTTGTACCTTTCTTTCTTTTTAGAATAAAGTTAGAATAGTTTAGCCACCATGTTTCTAACTTTATTCTAAAAAGAAAGAAAGGTACAAAAGAAAGGGAAAATTCTGCAGAAAATTAAAGGAAAGACTTGTATCTTTCAAGTTCTCTAACCCTCCTATTTATAGCCTTCTTCTCTAACAACCTTCCTAAAATCTCTCCAACAAATCCTAAGTCTTTAAACTTTAAATTCCTAACCAACCATCCTATCTTATCTAATCCTATTTAATCCTATCAATTGTCTTCAAATACATTCTAACTTGAATTACAAAAGTTGAAATCAAAAGACAAATTCAAATCTTGAAATTCAAATTAGCAGCTCATCGGTTTTTTATCTCAGCTCAAGACGTGGTCACGTGCATTTTCTTGACTTTCACCTCCAAGACTTCATCCTTTAAGGCGTGGGCAAGCTTAAAACAAAAGAGTCTTCTGCTTTGGCTCAAGAAGTGCTTCTCCAAAAATCTTCTAAATCTCCATTAAATTTCATCTTTTTGCCTTAGTCCATCAACTTTACTTCCTGGGACAAAAACACTTTAAATTAGCCAATTTCATACCAAATAAAGCATTAACATCATAGTTTAGCTCCTATTAAACGGTAACAAATTAAATCCTATCAAATGCCACCACACCTAAACTATGCTTGTCCTCAAGCATATGATAGATCAATATCTTCCTTTCTATTCTCTTCCCTTTTTCATACCATTCACAAATAACCCAAAATCACCACACATTAGAAATCAAGAATGAAATGACAATTCAAAGGATAAGTATGCATAGCCCAATTTTCTAAACAAAACACATGCATCTCATTAATCCCAACAATTTTGTCGAAATCAAATATACAACATTTGATTACCTTTCACAAGTTGCACTCTATCCACTCAACGTGTTTAGGGATTCATTTAGCACTCAAATCAAACATAGCATGCCATTACCATATGCTTGTTTATATATCACATCTCCACCACTAATGAATATGAATTTATGCAAAAATCAAAGGGACTTAAAAGGGTTATAACAAGTAGGGCTGTAAACGAACCGAACATAAACGAACGGACCTTGTTCGTTTATTGTTCATTTATTATTTAGAATGTTCGTGTTCGTTTATGTTCGTTTATTAATTTGGAATATGTGTTCGTGTTCGTTTATGTTCGTTTATTAGAGTTCACGAATAGTTCACGAACACTTATCGAACACGTTAACAAACACTTAAACGAACGAGTAAACGAACACTTAACGAGCACGTTCGCGAACGTGTTCGCGAACACTTAAACGAACGTGTTCGCGAACACTTAAACGAACACGTTCCCGAACGTGTTTGCGAACAAGTTAACGAGCACGTTCGCGAACGTGTAAACGAACACGTTCGCGAACGACTGAACAAATCATTTGTGAACAAACAGAAGCCAAAAATGCAAGAATGTGCATGCAGACAAAGAGAAGCAGACATTTACATCCCAATTGAGAATACATCCCATCTGACCATTAAACATTTTAACAGAGAATACATCCCATTCGACCATTAAACATTCCAACAGAGAATACATCTCATTCGACCATTAATCATTCCAATAGAAAATACATAAACATTCCAATAGAGAATACATCCCATTCGACCATTAAAAATTCCAACAGAGAATATCCAACAGATAGTTCAAATCTCCAAACAGGATTTAGAGTTCATTCACTATAATCCCAGCACATCCTGTTTCAGCAAGAAGGAAAAGAAAATAAAAAAGATTACCAAAAGAAAATTAAAGACCAAGGTTAAAAAAAGTATAAATATTTACCTTACAAAAGTTGAGATCAAATACCCTTCAAATTCAAACAAGTGGAATCTCTTTCACTTCTTCATTAGACTATATAAAAAAAATCAATAATCAATGAAAAGCATTATTAAATTTCAAATATAAAACAAGTAAAAAATAAATGAAAGTTATTTACTTTCACTTTCCTTTTGAGACTGTAGAAGTGTCTATACCAATCACTACCACAAAGTAACATACGCAGACCGTGTCGGTTCCCAAAGATGATCGATATGTATCTATTACTCTACCACCAGACCTTGAAAGTTGATTCGAATCTGTGGTAATAGGAATAGATAAGATTTCACAAGCCATTTTCGATAAAATTCGAAACTTGAGATTATTTGCCTTCCACCAATCTAAGGCATCAAAATGACTTGGATGTTCTTTGCAAATGAAAACTCCTTCTTCCAAGTATGTATCAAGTTCAGACTTGGCATCTTGAATTGTATTCTTTCTAACATAATCTTCAAACCTTGACCTCCATGGCACAAGTTCAACATCCTCCCCAATACTTGTCAAACTTCCTAGGATCTAACACAGCAGCAATGGAGATTAACATATTACAATCACCCCAATGCTTGTCAAACTTCATTTGCATTTTCGAAGCCATTGATCTCATCCAAGGCACATTGCTTTGAGACCTCATATCCAACAACTCCTTTACATTACAGAGCTCAGTAAGAAATAAATTTGATGTTGGATATTCAGAACCTAAATTGATACGAAAAATAGAAAAGAAAAAAGTGAAAACCATTGCATGTTCCATAATGATCTAGACAATAAAATATATTCCATAATGATTTTGACAATTAATTTCATAAAATTCCTACTACCATACAATAGTTCTATCATGCAATATATTTTATTGGATTGTAAAATTTAAAATAACATAATAAAAATATTAAATGTTTATTACCTGAGATAATCTTTGTAACTTCATTGAAGAGTGCTAAAAAAGTACAAACTTCCTTGACTTTGGTCCAATCTTGATCACTTGGCAAGTATTTATAACTTGGATCCCTTTGTTGAGAAACAACCTCCCTTACCTTTGCTTGATCATACTTCCAAGTTTGAATACAACTCGTATTCTCTGATCTAGGTGTTTGTGGACCAACAAAAATATTACCTTGTCCCCTCAAAACCATTCGGCGTTTTATGCAGGCATCTAAATGCCTCTTGTATTGTGTGGTTGTACCATCTTTCTGCTTGGAAAGCTTGAAGTTACAATGAATGCACTGCACTTTTTCATTCCATCGTCCCATGCTTATTTCTCAACTCTTGCCAAACAACCGATGTCTTCTTCCTTTGCCTCTTATTATAATTTGCATCATCATTGTCCCCTTCCTCTATGGTTTGTATACTAATATCCCCTCTAAATCTGCATTCTCGATTCCTTCACTTGCGACCATCGGTATTGATGATGAACTAGCACTTGAAAATGAAGATTGCCAACTTTCCGTAATTGAGAAATTAGATTTGGACTAGTATACCTTTCAAGTGATTTGTAAGACATACCTGTAAATCAACATGGAAACCAAAATATAATAAATGTCTTATAATCATAATATTTTCTTCTACCATATGCATAATGGATTTTATGGAAGGCAAGACAGAAATTAAGAAGAAGATTTTAATAACATTATCTAGACATGAAATGGATGGAAAAGGAATTTTTGACTAACGTGGGCACTCATTAATGCATGGCTATCACTTTGGTAATAATCATTGACCACTTTATCTTTAACTTTGGTAATAATGCATTGACCACTTTATCTTTAACTTTGGTAATAATGCATTGACTAACGTGGGCACTCTGCACTCAGAAGCTGATTCTCTTCATTTTTCTTGTTATGAATCTACAGATCTCACATAACAGTATAAATGGCCAATTAAACAAGAAAACATCAGAGGCCCCACATAAATATAGACAAAATCCCTGCTTCCATTGAATCACTGCGTACAGCAACCTACCATACAAAACATTCTCGCAACCAGCACACTCACATAAAACACAAAAATGAAATAGCCACAATAACACAATAATGACGACTCCAGCAGACCCAAAAACACAATAATGAAACACTAAATAGAGGAAAAAAATACCATAAAAGAGGACATGGTTGTTATTCTTTTTCCAAACTCTTCAAAGCACAGAGATTAAAAGACTCAAAATGTCTGGACAAAAAAAACGTATATAAGAGAAAGTAAAAATGGGCTGAAAAATGAAAAAAATAACAACTATATGTAAAATGCCGAGGAAACATATGTCACCTTTGAAGATGCCTAGGTGTAGAAGCTGGAGAATCGAGCAACAGAATATGAGTGCAAACTTGCAGTAAGACGAATCAAGCGAAGAGATGCAACTGAGGTTTAGGGTTTGCAAGCAATTAAGTCTTGATGAAGGTTGAAGAATGGCAGTCGCGATGCGATTCTCAGCAAAACGAAGATTGATTTTGAGATAGTAAGAGGCTGGGTTCAAAATGAAGAGATGCGATTTTGATGTTTAGGGTTTGCTGTAGGTGTGTAAACGAACTAGTACGTTCGGTGAACAGTTCGTGAACCTGTTCGGTTACGTTCGTTTATGTTCGTTTATTAAGCTAAACGAACGATAAATGAACAGATTTTATCGTTCGTTTAGCTTAACAAACGAACATGAACAGACCTGTGTTTGGTTCGTTTATGTTCACGAACAAGCTCGTTTATTGTTCGTTTAAAGATCGTTTATTGTTCGTTTAAAGTTCGTTTATTGTTCGTTTATTTAATATAATATATAATTATATATAATATTTTATATATATTTACCAATACTACGTCGTTTTGATAAATAAGGGGAATGCTCAAAACTCTTAACCCTCTCTGTCTCTCAGCCAGCCGACAGTCTTCATTTCTCAATTTTTCAATTGAATCTCCATTCTTCATCGCGACAGGGCTCTTATTGCAACAAACCCTAAACATCAAAATCGCATCTCTTCATTTTGAACCCAGCCTCTTACTCTCTCAAAATCAATCTTCGTTTTGCTGAGAATCGCATCGCGACTGCCATTCTTCAACCTTCATCAAGACTTAATTGCTTGCAAACCCTAAACCTCAGTTGCATCTCTTCGCTTGATTCGTCTTACTGCAAGTTTGCACTCATATTCTGTTGCTCGATTCTCCAGCACCTAGGCATCTTCAAAGGTGACATATGTTTCCTCGGCATTTTACATATAGTTGTTATTTTTTTCATTTTTCAGCCCATTTTTACTTTCTCTTATATACGTTTTTTTTTTGTCTGTACATTTTGAGTCTTTTTAACAGTCTCTCCAGGCTTTGAAGAGTTTGGAAAAAGAATAACAACCATGTCCTCTTTTATGGTATTTTTTTCCTCTATTTAGTGTTTCATTATTGTGTTTTTGGGTCTGCTGGAGTCGTCATTATTGTGTTTTGTGGCTATTTCATTTTTGTGTTTTATGTGAGTGTGCTGGTTGCGAGAATGTTTTGTATGGTAGGTTGCTGTACGCAGTGATTCAATGGAAGTAGGGATTTTGTCTATATTTATGTGGGGCCTCTGATGTTTTCTTGTTTAATTGGCCATTTATACTGTTATGTGAGATCTGTAGATTCATAACAAGAAAAATGAAGAGAATCAGCTTCTGAGTGCAGAGTGCCCACGTTAGTCAATGCATTATTACCAAAGTTAAAGATAAAGTGGTCAATGCATTATTACCAAAGTTAAAGATAAAGTGGTCAATGATTATTACCAAAGTGATAGCCATGCATTAATGAGTGCCCACGTTAGTCAAAAATTCCTTTTCCATCCATTTCATGTCTAGATAATGTTATTAAAATCTTCTTCTTAATTTCTGTCTTGCCTTCCATAAAATCCATTATGCATATGGTAGAAGAAAATATTATGATTATAAGACATTTATTATATTTTGGTTTCCATGTTGATTTACAGGTATGTCTTACAAATCACTTGAAAGGTATACTAGTCCAAATCTAATTTCTCAATTACCTGTGGAAAGTTGGCAATCTTCATTTTCAAGTGCTAGTTCATCATCAATACCGATGGCTGCAAGTGAAGGAACTGAGAATGCAGATTTAGAGGGGGATATTAGTATACAAACCATAGAGGAAGGGGACAATGATGATGCAAATTATACGAAGAGGCAAAGGAAGAAGACATCGGTTGTTTGGCAAGAGTTGAGAGCGATTAAAGGGCACGATGGGAATGAAAAGTGCGTGCATTCATTGTAACTTCAAGCTTTCCAAGCGGAAAGATGGTACAACCACACAATACAAGAGGCATTTAGATGCATAAAAGCATGAATGGTTTTGAGGACAAGGTAATATTTTGTTGGTCCACACACACCTAGATCAGAGAATACGAGTTGTATTCAAACTTGGAAGTATGATCAAGCAAAGGTAAGGGAGGTTGTTTCTCAACAAAGGGATCCAAGTTATAAATACTTGCCAAGTGATCAAGATTGGACCAAAGTCAAGGAAGTTTGTACTTTTTTAGCACTCTTCAATGAAGTTACAAAGATTATCTCAGGTAATAAACATTTAATATTTTTATTATGTTATTTTAAATTTTACAATCCAATAAAATATATTGCATGATAGAACTATTGTATGGTAGTAGGAATTTTATGAAATTAATTGTCAAAATCATTATGGAATATATTTTATTGTCTAGATCATTATGGAACATGCAATGGTTTTCACTTTTTTCTTTTCTATTTTTCGTATCAATTTAGGTTCTGAATATCCAACATCAAATTTATTTCTTACTGAGCTCTGTAATGTAAAGGAGTTGTTGGATATGAGGTCTCAAAGCAATGTGCCTTAGATGAGATCAATGGCTTCGAAAATGCAAATGAAGTTTGACAAGCATTGGGGTGATTGTAATATGTTAATCTCCATTGCTGCTGTGTTAGATCCTAGGAAGTTTGACAAGTATTGGGGTGATTGTAATATGTTAATCTCCATTGCTGCTGTGTTAGATCCTAGGAAGTTTGACAAGTATTGGGGAGGATGTTGAACTTGTGCCATGGAGGTCAAGGTTTGAAGATTATGTTAGAAAGAATACAATTCAAGATGCCAAGTCTGAACTTGATACATACTTGGAAGAAGGAGTTTTCATTTGCAAAGAACATCCAAGTCATTTTGATGCCTTAGATTGGTGGAAGGCAAATAATCTCAAGTTTCGAATTTTATCGAAAATGGCTTGTGAAATCTTATCTATTCCTATTACCACAAGAGCTTTAATCAACTTTCGATCTTTGGTGGTAGAGTAATAGATACATATCGATCATCTTTGGGAACCGACAGTCTGAGATGTTACTTTGTGGTAGTGATTGGTATAGACACTTCTACAGTCTCAAAAGGAAAGTGAAAGTAAATAACTTTCATTTATTTTTTACTTGTTTTATATTTGAAATTTAATAATGCTTTTCATTGATTATTGATTTTTTTTTATATAGTCTAATGAAGAAGTGAAAGAGATTCCACTTGTTTGAATTTGAAGGGTATTTGATCTCAACTTTTGTAAGGTAAATATTTATACTTTTTTTAACCTTGGTCTTTAATTTTCTTTTGGTAATCTTTTTTATTTTCTTTTCCTTCTTGCTGAAACAGGATGTGCTGGGATTATAGTGAATGAGCTCCAAATCCTGTTTGGAGATTTGAACTATCTGTTGGATATTCTTTGTTGGAATTTTTAATGGTCGAATGGGATGTATTCTCTGTTGGAATGTTTATGTATTCTCTATTGGAATGTTTAATGGTCGAATGAGATGTATTCTCTGTTGGAATGTTTAATGGTCGAATGGGATGTATTCTCTGTTAAAATGTTTAATGGTCAGATGGGATGTATTCTCAATTGGGATGTAAATGTCTGCTTTTCTTTGTCTGCATGCACATTCTTGCATTTTTGGCTTCTGTTTGTTCACAAATGATTTGTTCAGTCGTTCGCGAACGTGTTCGTTTACACGTTCGCGAACGTGCTCATTAACTTGTTCGCAAACACGTTCGCGAACGTGTTTGTTTAAGTTTTCGCGAACACGTTCGCGAACGTGTTCGTTTAAGTTTTCGCGAACACGTTCGCGAACGTGTTCGTTTAAGTGTTCGCGAACACGTTCGCGAACACGTTTGTTTAAGTGTTTGCGAACGTGTCCGTTTAAGTGTTCGCGAACACGTTCGTTTAAGTGTTCGCGAACGTGCTCGTTAAGTGTTCGTTTACTCCTTCGTTTAAGTGTTCGTTAATGTGTTCGATAAGTGTTCGTGAACTGTTCGTGAACTCTAATAAACGAACATAAACGAACACGTACACATATTCCAAATTAATAAACGAACATAAACGAACACGAACAATCTAAATAATAAACGAACAATAAACGAACAAGGTCCGTTCGTTTATGTTCGGTTCGTTTACAGCCCTAGTTTGCTGCAATAAGAGCCCAGTCGCGATGAAGAATGGAGATTCAATTGAAAAATTGAGAAATGAAGACTGTCGGCTGGCTGAGAGACAGAGAGGGTTAAGAGTTTTGAGCATTCCCCTTATTTATCAAAACGACGTAGTATTGGTAAATATATATAAAATATTATATATAATTATATATTATATTAAATAAACGAACAATAAACGAACAATAAACGAACTTTAAACGAACAATAAACGATCTTTAAACGAACAATAAACGAGCTTGTTCGTGAACATAAACGAACCAAACACAGGTCTGTTCATGTTCGTTTGTTAAGCTAAACGAACGATAAAATCTGTTCATTTATCGTTCGTTTAGCTTAATAAACGAACATAAACGAACGTAACCGAACAGGTTCACGAACTGTTCACCGAACGTACTAGTTCGTTTACACCCCTAATAACAAGGCTTAGGTTAAGGTAGGTAAACAAAAGGGAATTTAGGCTAAACAAATCAAGATATGTAAGAACTTTCTTACAAGATTTAAAAGCACACAAGTAATATTTTAGAACCACTTTTTTACCATCTTCTTTTCTTTTGTTTTCCTTTTTTTTTCTATTTTTCTTTTTTTTTTCAGAATATAGTTGGACATTTTGTAAACAATGGAGCACATTTACTTTGTCCAAACCTTTTAGGACATACTTTTTCATTTTTTTTTTCTTTTATTTTTTCTTTCTTTTTTCTTTTTTTTTTTTGTTTTTGTTCTGTTTTTTTTTCCTTTTTTTTTTTCAAGTGGTTCTTTTCTTTGGAATCCATAAAAATTTAGTCATGCAACTCATCCCTACATACACTTGACAAATGGTTTAACAATGATAAATAAGAACGGGTTAAGGCTAATGATGTGGTGTTATTACAAAGAAAAGCTTAGGCTCAAAATTGGTTGACTAGGGTATATATAATGGAATGGCTTTTTAGAAAGTTAAAATTGGCTACTCCTAAACGCCCTTATCATTTCAAAGCAAAAACCCACAATGTGATCTCGACATGCATAACAAAGCAAGTTCTAGAATAAACATACCATATTTGTCAATACTCAACAAAGAAACATGTGAGCAAGAAAAAGACAATGCTCATAGGCTCAAATACTCAAAATGGTTCAATGTTCAAACATTGTATATCTTTATTCAACTCCATCATCAAAACCAATGAGATGCTTAAACAAGATTTTCAAAACAAGGCTAATCATACTCTCCCTTGTCATGCTTTCCAACTTAATCACTAATGCATGTTAACCAAGAGTTATTCTAAACAAGTATTAAAGAGTTAGGAATTTCAAGGAAGTCAAAAAAAATTTAAACATACTTTGAGGGATTTTGCAAAAAAAAATTGACCAAAATAATTCAAAATCCCAGCAGCTAATCACAAAGTATCAAAGAGCACCCCCCACACCTAAACTATACATTGTCCCCAATGTATGAAGAATAGGCACACATTCACAAAAAGTAGTGAAAATAGAAAGATAAGGGGGCAAAATAACTTCCCTGAATTGCAAACATATGAGCCAAGACATCCAAGGGAAAGGAGGGTACGCTATCTTTTCGTGTGGTTGAGAGTATCAACATAAATTGAAAATCAAAAATACTTTTTCTCAAGGATGGGTACCTACAAATCATAGAAGAAGGTAATCAATAATAAGGCAAATGACACTCCCAATAAGAAAGGACTTAGGATAGAGACATAATAAGTTCACAAAGATAGAGCAATGTAATCCAAATTAAAAATCACTCTATAGCCTTAATCACTTTCTTTATTTAGATGATCATAAACCACTATAATTTGTATATCCAAAGAGAAATTGAAAAGAGTTTGAAAGATACTGAGTTAATAGAAGTTCAACACACCAAAGCACCAAGAAAAATATGAAAGAATAGTTGAAATAAAATAAAATGAGATTTGGCAAAAGAATAAATTGAATAGAAACAAAATCTCTATCACAGGATAACATGGTGCACTACATGCTACTATGTGAAAGTTGAAAAACACTACAATGAAAATGCACAAAACCATGCCATAGTTAGCCATACTACAACATACTTTCTTTTAAAACACATTCTCAATGAAGTTCATACATTGCAAATAACTATTTTTTCAATTTTTCATACCTATATCACTATTGTTTAACAGATATATTTCAACCCATTCTTTCCAAACTAGAACTAAAATTAATAGAACTCATCAACCCATTAAAAAACTCTACAATTAGTCCCTTATTCAATCTCAAAAAGGAAATTTAAATCTTAATGGGGAATGACTGCTTGGAGAAGAAAGCCTACTTGGAGGTGTAATTATCAAACAAATAAAATTATCACAGCAAGAGTTCAACAAATAAAATCAGTGCAGCACCAAATAGCGAAGAACCACAGCAAGGAAATGAAAAATAAATTCACTTAAAAAAGGAAAAAAAAATCAAAAATTAACAACTAACAGTGTTCAATTAGGAAAAGAAAAGAAATAAAATAAAATAAAATAAAGAAAAACAGAAAAGAAGTGATTCGAGGAGAAAGGAAATCCTGTGAAGAAAAAGGATTTGCGACGTAGCGGATGCTAGAATAAAGATGGCAGAACAGTGGGGCAAATGGATTGGTGAGGCAGAGAAGCAGAGCAATTGCAGCATCGTCCACTACAATGTGGCGGAGCAGATAGGCGAAGGAGGCGGTGATGTGGCGGCGTTTTGCTGCTAGGTGGTGGTGCGACGGCGGAGAGAGACTTCGGTTGAACTGGACTTGGAATTTGCCGCAGGAGAGTCGGCTACAATTTTGAGAAGAAAGAAAAGAAAAGAAAAGAAATGGGTTGTGAAAGAGAGACAGCTGCAATTGGAAAAGGAAGAGAGGAATTGGGTTGTTAAAACCCTTATTTTAATTTAATTTTTTTTTGAATTTTTTTTTTTTAAAAAAAATTATTTTTTTTTTTTTAATGAAAGAAAAACAGAAAACCAAATAAAATAAAACATGGGCATGCTTAAGGAAAAGGGGTTTTCGGATGAACATTGTGAATAAAATCCAGAAGACTATAGATGTTAAGGTGTGGGCACGCCTAAAAAGCTCTAGTCTTCTGTTTTTCCTTCATGAAACTATCATTCCTATAGCGTGGGCACGCCTAAAAAGCTCTAGTCTTCTGTTTTTTTTTTCCTTCAATTTTTTTTTTTTTTTTTTACAAAACTTCATGAATAAAGCATGCATTGCATAAATAATTAAAATCATTAGTTATATAAAGAAAAGAAAGAAGAGAAAAAAAACACAATAAAATTATGGAGAAGAAAGAAAAAAAATTCTTTGAGTTGCCTCCCAAAAGCGCAATTGTTTAAAGTCTTTATGCTCGACCATTCTTTCTCTTAAGTTATTAAATTTTTACAAGTTGTTTGGACCACACTTGCATTTTCTTTATTGATTTTGGATGGCTTGGCAAGGGGTTCAATTTTAACTTAGGAGCCTGCAAAACGGAAGACAATAATTGCTCATGAAAAATATGAAATGAATCCTTCAAATTTAAAGGATTTGCAGGAATTTCCAAGGCATATTCTTCACTTATATCCTCATCCCCTTCTAACTCTGCACTCAGGCTTGTAGAAAAAACATCATTCTCTTAATCAAAAACATCTTGCACAATAGCATCCACAATGTCAATAGAACACAAGGAATGAGTGTCAACTGGATGTTTCATTGCTTCAAAAATTTTAAATTTGACAATTTGTTCATCAAATTTTATAGAAATTGTGCACTCATCTAGATCTATGTTAGTCTTAACTGTCATCATAAAAGGTCTCCCCAACAAAAGAGTGGCTGATTCTCCCACATCATCATCCTCAGTTTTCAAAATATAAAAATCAACCGAAAAAATCAATTTATTAACTTGTACTAAGACATCTTCCACAACTCCTTCAGGATATGCAGTAGACCTATTAGCAAGTTTAATAATTACCCTTGTTGGCTTCATTGGACCCAAATTTAGAGCACAATATACAGAATATGGCATAACATTAATAGATGCTCCTAAATCTAGCATGGCATGTTTAATCATTTTATTCCCAATTACACAAGGAATTGAAATCATACCCGGATCCACACACTTATCAGGTAATTTTTTTAGAATTATTGCAAATGCATTTTGCCCAACATTGATGGTTTCATCACCTTTTAACCTTTTTTTATTGGTGCATAATTCCTTCAAAAACTTTGCATGCCTGGGAATTTGCTTGATTGCATCTATCAAAGGAATGTTTATTTCTACCTTTTTGAATGTCTCCAAAATTCCTTGCTCATAATCCTCTCTTTTTGACCTTGCTAACCTGCTTGGAAAGGGTGCAACATTAGTATTTGAATCATTAGGTAATAAAGGATCAGATCTTACTACTTTTGAGTTTCCTTCTTCATTATCCTTGGTCTCCTCAACAATTTTCTTTGAGAAAGTGGGTGTGGGTTGAAGTTCCTTACCACTTCTCAACATCATTGCATTGACACTTTTCCTTGGATTTACCACTGTCTGAGAAGGTAATCCTTTTGAGACTGTTTGCTTTAATTCACTCATTTCTGCAGCTAATTGAGACACTTGATTCTCCAAATTACGAATACTAGCTCCAGTCTCCTGTTGGAATTTCTGCACATTGTGTTGAAATTGTTGCGTGTTAAAAACCAAAGATCTTACAATATCTTCTAAAGGCATACCTGAATTTGATGCTGGCATTGGTGGTGGTTGTTGTGCTGGCCTGTTTTGACTTGCAAATTGATATCTTGGCTGCCCACCTGGGTTCCCATAACTAAGATTTGGATGATCCCTCCAACCAGGATTATAATAGTTTGAATAAGGATCATATTTCCTTTGGGGTTGATTGGGATATCCTCCAATTGCATTTGCTTGTTGCATTATGTCCTGTTGCAAGGTTGGGCACAAATCTATAGGATGTCCAGGAATCGAGCAAACTCCACACACCTTTGCACGTTGCAATTGTCCTACAGCCATTTGACGAACTAGAGTAGTTAGATCAGAAATTTGGTCTTGAATACTGGAAGTACTTACCTCATGAATCCTTTTTGTTGTCCCTTCGGATCTTGAACCAAATTGTTGTGAATTCTCTGCCATGTTTGAGATTAATTGCCTTGCTGCAGTTGGTGTTTTGTTCACCAAGGCTCCTCCGCTAGCTGCATCAACCATGCTGCGATCCATCGGTAATAATCCCTCATAAAAGTATTGGATCAAAAGCTGGTCTGAAATTTGGTGGTGCGGGCAACTTGCACACAATTGGTTAAATCTTTCCCAATATTCGTATAATGATTCTCCACCAAGTTGTCTAATACCACATATTTCCTTCCTAATATTTGCAGCTCGTGAGGCTGGAAAAAATTTCTCCAAGAACAACCTTTTCATTTCCTCCTTGTAATGAAACCTGCAGAAAGATAATAAAGCCAATCTTTCGCCTTATCTCCCAAAGAGAAAGGGAAAGCTCTCAAATTAACTTGTTCCTCCGTCACTCCTTGTGGTTTCAAACTAGAGCAAACCACATGAAATTCCTTAAGATGTTTGTGTGGATCTTCACCTGCATTTCCACGAAAAATAGGCAACAAATGAATAAGTCCAGATTTTAACTCAAATGCTACTTCTAAATTTGGAAATTGTATGCAAAGAGGCTGTTGATTTAAAACTGGAGCAAGAAGCTCTCTCAATGTACGATCTCTTGCAGCCATTCTTTCTTCCTCAAGTGGTGTTGAATGAAATTGCAGCCTCCTTCTTGTTTCCTTCCTTAGTCGTCGTGCTTCCTTCTCAATTTCCGAAATGAACACAAGATCACCTTTGTGAGAAGCACGGGTCATGCAATAAAAATCACAATGCTAAATAAATAAAATAGCTCCCCAGCAACGGCGCCAAAATTTTGGTCTGGTTGTCGAAGCCCCCAAAATTAATTCAGATCTTTAAACTAACTACAATTGATTTGTAGTAATAGTGGACCAGTTCGAATCCCACGAGGAGCTATGTGTTGAGGGGGGTTTTTAGCACTTGAAATGAAAAGGAAATAAAAGAAAAGAAAAAGGTTAATACCAATTCTAATAGTAATAAACAAAGGAAAATTATAAAAGAAATTACTAGAAATATGTAAAAGAAATACTTCAATCTTACCAAACTCCGATCCAAGGAAGTGTAGTTGTACCGAATATATCTAGATAATAGGATTCTAAAGACACTTTTTCATTCAAGCATTTAACCGAAAATTTCGCAGAATAGCCATGACAAATTTTGAGTTTTCCTATTCTATTTGTTTGAACCTAGCATTCACAACAAACCTTACTACCAAATGACTGGGGGCGATAGCGTTCCATATCATTTGATAGTAGCACTAAGAACATTGAAAACAGTTAAAACAAAAATCAACAATTGAGATAGCTGCAATTGAAAATCTTTGTATCATTAATTCCCTTTAAATCATAAATGCATGATTACTGTCACTTTACACATGCAAAAAGATTTAAGTGCTACTTGGACTAATTGTTCCGGACAATTACGGATTAAGAACAAATAGATAGCTATAGGAAGAAAAATAAAAATAAGTTGTCAATTTATTTAACATTCAAAATCCATAAAAATAGAATGCAAGAACTAATGATTACTTGAATGCAAAAGATTATGAAACTATGAACAAAACCTCACTAAATATATTGGTATTAACACCCCTTGGAACGGAATGGAAATAGTTTAGCCACTTATATCAACAGCATCTATAATAATTTGATTGCTGCCATGATGGCTGTAAGCATTTGGTTTCACTGAATACTCCCCAAGTCTCTTCTTGTCCAAATGCTACATCCCCTGTTTGAAGATGAAATCTGCCCACTTGACAGGCTCAGGAACACTAGCAGTCTTGCTAATTCCTTTAAAATGTCAATGAACAAAGGTAAAAAAATCAGGAAGGCAATGATGGATTGGTGGTGAAGTTAGAACGTCTACGATCAATGGATATACTAGGCTCATCTAGGGCTTCCAGTGGCTTTGAGTGCTGAATTTCCGACAAGAAGTTAGAGGAGAATTCCTTTCCAGAGGGATCATCAACAGGGCAATCAATCCACACAAACCAGGCTCTATAACCAAAATCAGTCCAGAAAATGTAAAATGAAAATTCAGAAAAGATTAAAATTCATACAAGCACCTTAAGACCAGCTAAAATTTTATCAGACAAGATTAAGTAGTGCTGCCACTACAAGTGCTCCTCACTTTTGATCATTTCGTACAAAGTGCATCCAGATTCCAGGGGTAACAACTTTAAATCACACCATAATACAAAAAACCAAACATCCACATAAAAAACCAAATATTCTCCATACATAGCTAGCTCTCCAGATGCCCCAAAAACTAGAAAGCATTTAAAACTCTCCTAAATGTCATGCAAAGAACCAAACATCTAATCAATTCTACAAATAGAACTACTACATCCACATTCCAGCACAGCAGCATTTAACAAAGCACACCATCACATTCACGTCAACCAAATAATCTTTCTGACATAATGCAACCGCTCGGTTTCACCACTCCTGATGTCAACATCTCCCATCCCCAGAGCCCAAAAAACAAAAACAAAAAGCAACATCACGGCTCTAAATAAAACCAAGTTTTGAACTTTTTCATTTTTTCCAAATAACCCTTCAATTACTTTAGTGAAAAACACAGTGGCCAAATGAAACAGAATACTTGTTTCGGATCGGAATCTGAATCTTTAGCAAAAGTCACTACCACTTGAATTTGTATTCGTACTACAAATAAAGCTCAAAATTATTCTTCCACTGACACATATGATTAAAAAGAACGAACAATAAACAATCCATCCAATTTAAAAAAAGACTTCAATAGGAAAAAAAAATGACCTTGATGTTGGAAAACAGGACAGGGGATTCAAGAAATGACGTTGGACTTAGTCCAGGAGGAATAGTTAGAGTACAAGGTGACCTAGAGATCGGGAGCTTAGCGGGAGACATGAGCTTGTACCTAGCGCCACCTTCTCCACCGCCACCGCCACTGCCACTGTGTAAGCAGCAGCTGCTGCTGCAGTAGTAGGAGCTTCGGAGTAGTTCCCCCTCACCTCGGGAGAATGATTAAACTGACCCTCCATCTTCACATTCGAAGGAGCACGCGATGTGATGAAAACAACAAGATTAGGGAAAAAGAAAGCAAACTTAACGAAGAAGCGAAGAAGACGATGATGGACCCATTTTGTTATGACCCTAATTTAACCCGATTTAAGGATCCGCGTATTTGGATATTGGAATTTGAAATTTTAACTTTGACAAAGAATTCAATTGGTAAAATTAAAAAGAAATAGAATTGAAATAAATTTTTAATTTTTTGTTAAAACAAACATAAGAGTTGGAATTGAAGTAAGGATAAGAGAAATCCAATTTGAAGATAAGAATGTTAATCATTTCTGTGTAACCTACTCTACCCAACTCAACTATGATTCGCAAAAATCTCCTCACCGGATTCCACTTGATAGCACATCGAACGGGACCATAAAAATTGTTAGGATGGTTCATGAGATCTAATAGGTCTTGTAACAAGCCTTTTTGGTTTAATTAGGGGAGTGTCTAGCGCCCATCGTGTTATGTCTATTTTTTTCATAAAATATAAAATAATTAATATTTCATACAAATGCTAATATTGGGCAAAGTAAGGATGCTAAATTGCTAATACTGGGCAAACACATCTAAGAAAATCACCGAAAATATATTTGTTGGCCAATAGAGAAGTGCATATATCTTATGACAAATATAATATAGTAATTAAAAAAAAACATTTCTGGGCAAAAGTACATCTCGGATCTTGTGACAGCCATGTGAAGGTATTATAGTCTTACACTATTTGCGAACTATTGGTCAATAGAGAAGTGCATCTCGGATCTTCTACATCTTGAATCTTATGGAAGCTATGTGGAGATATTATAGTCTTACATTATATGCAAACTATTGGCCAATAGAGAAGTACATCTCGGATCTTCTGGAAGCCATGTAGGGGGTACTATAGTCTTATATTATCTGCACACTATGAGCCAATAGAGAAATGCATCTTGGATCTTATGGAAATCGTGTGGGGATACTATAGTCTTACATTATTTGCGGACTATTGACCAATAGAGAAGTGCATCTCAGGTCTTTTGCATCTCGGATCTTTTGAAAGTCATGTGAGAGTACTATAGTCTTACATTATCTTTGGACTATTGGCCAATATAGAAGTGCATCTGGGATCTCCTACATCTAGGATAATGTATATTTACTTTGAAGTCACAAATCTTACATTGCTACAAAAGCAAAGACAGAAATGAACCTCAAAAGCTGAAACTAAAGGCACATCAAAATGTCATGCTAAAGGGCATCCTTTACAAAGGATAATACTTTCAGCCGTTTTCTAGGTACATAAGGGCCCAACAAGCAAATATATTCTTAGAAAAGTGCATTAGGGATTTTATGAAAGCCATGTGGAGGTATTATAGTCTTACATCACCTATGGATTATTGACCAATAGAGAAGTGGATTTCAAATCTTCTTCATCTCAAATCTTATGGAAACTATGTTGGATACCATAAGGTGGTGTTTGGTTGGTGGGTTTGGGAGGGAATGGATTGGAATGAGAAAGAAAATTATTATTTGGTTAGTGGATTTAAGTTTAAGGGAATGGAATAAAACCCGTGAGGGTAGATTTTGTTGAAACTCTCTCCTCGAGTTTGGGGGAGGAAGGTTTCACCAAAATATCAAAACGACGTCGTTTTGAATTTGTTTATTTAAAAAAAATTTGGCGCTAACACGCTTGTGAGCTATAAACGTGATTGGGCATGCGCCACGTGTCATGATTAATGCAAACCCACCACTAGTTTGCAATGGCCATTTCACCTTTTTTTATTTTAAACAAATTTCACTAACGAGTAGAAAATATTTTTCTTTACAAATTAACATGCACTTTGCCTATTTTTAATACTAGATATGATTTTCTTAAATATAATATAATGTAAAATAATAATTTTTTACTATAATATTAATATTAAATTTTAATATAAAATCTATTAATAAATTTATTAATATTAATATTAAATTTTAATTTTAAGATAAAATCTATTCCATTCCATTACGAAATAATACCAAATAACATAATTACTATCATTCCATTTCATTTTAAATTTTTCCTTTTATCAAATTCATTCTATTTCTAAACCCATAACTTATACTAAACCAAATTCATTCTATTTTTAAACCCATAACTTATACTAAACGCCGCCTAATTTTACATTATCTACAAACTATTGGTCACTAGGGGACATCACACAGCACCAAACGTGGTGTGTTGTTATTCTACCTAGCATTAAAATTTTTAAAAAGAAATTTATTATATTGTATTTTATTGAAAGACTAAATTTAGTATGATTAATGATTTTAAAATTTAAACATATATGAATATTGATTTGTAATTATGTAGTAGTTATAAATCGTATTAGTGCATAACAAATTAAAATTTATTATTTAACTTGTTAAAATTTTGTTAATTATTGATAATATAGAGGTAATAATTATCATGCAAATCATTAAAAGACAATATATTACATATATTTAAATTGAACATAAATAAAATGGTTATTTAAGAATATATATTACATAAATTATTATATACATAAATTACGTACATTAATCAAACCCTAAAGAGGAAATTGATAGGTAAAAGTGTCATTCTCCTCTATGTCACAATCTGGAGATCATACCGTGATTTATGATGAAATAGAATATATAAAGCAAAGCCATGGATGCTGAAAGAGTAAGATTTTATTTTCATTACCATAGCTATTAGCAGGATTTCATATCAACCTCCCGAAATTTAATTAATAAGTTAACACTGACACAGAGTAGAAGATAATTGGATTGATGATAAGAATTCAAGGTTTACCAGGAGATGACCAGAGGGATGTCCTAATTGAGGAAATAAACCAAAAATACAAAACAATGACTCCAACAGAAAATTCATATGTAATTATTACTCAGCAGTTTGCAAATATAGAACTACCGTTCCACATAATTTTAGAACAAATAAAAATATACCAATAATCACAACCAGTTAAACAAGAGATCTAGGACGTGTTTCTATGCAGCTTTCCAAGATGACAGAGGTGGAGTGTTAGCAAACCTCCAAGTCCTAGCCATGTGTTCAGCAGAATATCTGTCACCCCTAACAGCCTCAGCTTTAGCAATAGACTCAAGCTCAGCCATCTCCTCTGGCGTCAATTTTACCGATAATGCCTTGATATTGCTCTCCAGATTTGCAATCTTGGTGGTACCAGGAATTGGAGAGACATCATCACCTTGATGATGAACCCATGCTAAAGCTAACTGGGAGGTTGTGCAACCCTTCCTTTTGGCCACTTCAGTAACCCTCTCGTACAGCTTGTTATTCTCCTCAACATTTTCCTTGTGGAATCTTGGGACAGTCTACAAAATTAGCAGGAAGGGTGTCTTCATTTCGAAATATCATATGTTAGAAACATAAGCATGTAGTACAAAATAAAGGACAAACCAACAACAGACAATAAGACCATTGATGATTTTAGCCAATTGACCGTCTTCAGTTCTTCAAATGGGACTCTGATCACGTCCTAACATGATATTAAAAAGTTTAAAGAAGGTAGAGAGAAGACATCATGCATTCTGCTTTGCCATTTCCATGTAATTTACAGATACCAACCCGTGCAATGACAAGCTAGAAGGAAGAGAAAATTTATGGCAGGGAGACAAAGAAGGGCAATAAATAGTTCATAAACTCTCAGTGAGTTGCTTCCAGATCAAAGCAGTGAGATAACATGAGAGGTGTAAAGACAAATCTAGCTGAGTTACGCTTCTACATAATGCACACTTACAAAGCAAAATCGCTAAGTGAGAAAGTGAACTTGAATGCAATAGTCAAAAAATAATGTTTATCAAATTTGCAGAGGCATAAAATAGACCATTTCACTCTTACAGGCTAAAGTTGAAAGAAAGTTTCAATTTCAAGTCTGCTCAAGATTTCTAAATATACATTTCAGAAAATGATGTCAAGCTTTAATCTAGTTTCAAACTCTGCAAGAAAAGAAGCCTGTTTTGTAGTGTTGTGGTCAAAATTCCAGGGAACCAGTGGCATTGCAAACAGAGAGATGAGCATGCATCCAAAACAGAACAATGTACCAATAAATGTGAAAAGTGCTAATACTTGTTAATAATGTTGCTATTGGGCCCAAAACAAAAGAATCCTTCCCAAATTCAACCAAAAACAATTTTTTTTAAGACATTAAATTATTAATTGAAAAACAAGTTCTTTCGTTCAGTTGGAAGACGTAAGCTTGAGGCAGGTTTCTCTGAGAAGCCCCAACTAGCTTAAAAATACATGGGTTTTGATACCTGCAAGGCCCCTTAAGTGCACGCACAACCATCTAGGGTGGTCTGGATAGATGACTACCAATACACAACATGATCAATATTGGAAGAATAAAGGAATAAGCCTGACATACCCGGCGAAAATCATTGCTGGACAAATTCTCAACAAGTTTAGCTCCAGATGTGAAGAATCCTTTGCCCAAAGGACTGAATGGAACAATTCCAATACCAAGTTCCCTACAAATGAGAAGGATTCATGAATGAACTCATCCTGAAAGAGTGAAATGAGGGGGCAAAAACAGCTCACAACAGTAAAAAAAAAAAAAAGTTGAGCAAATCCTGTAGATGACTCACCTGCATGTGGGAATAACTTCTTCCTCAGCATCTCTTGTCCACAAGGACCACTCCAGCTGGACAGCTGTTATGGGATGAACAGCATGGGCCCTTCTGATTGTTTCTGGTGAGGCCTCAGATAGACCTATGTATTTTATTTTACCCTCCTCAACCAGTTTCTTCAAAGCTCCGATCTATAAGTCAATTATTTTCGATGGATTTTATTAAAAACTCTATGAAACTCTATAAATTTTACCCAGCAACGAAAGAAGGAACAAAGTGAACATAAATTGTACACAAATCATAGGATCTCAATCCATGAATTTTTCTTGAAAACATCTTAAAGGCTATGTGATATTATAAAAGTCAATCAAGTGAAAACAGGCATGACTGCCAGTTGAACTGCTTTAATAACAAAAAAATAACTACAATCATCAGTTTTGGTGGTTTCAACAAATTAATTTTTAACTGCTTTTAGCTCGGATAGAATACAAATATCTGAATTAGAGATGCAAACCTTATAAAGCAAAAATCATTGAAAAAGAAGGTGAACTGTTTAAATTCCAATTATTTCCAAATAAAGCGGAAATCAAAGAGTGAGTCTTCAAAACCCATTCACAGAATTAACCAATTGTGCCTATTTGCACCCAAGAAATTACATCACCCAATTAAATAAACCAAACAGAAAGAATACATATCAGTGCTAATCAGGACAAACCAATACAACGACTGAAGAAGATAAGTAAAAAACAGATATGAGAACAAACCGTGATTTCAATTGGAACCCTGGTATCAATTCGATGAACATAATAGAGATCAATGTAGTCAACATCTAGCCGCTTCAAACTGGCTTCACAGGCCTGCCTCACATACTCTGGATCACCACAAATTTCCCTACGCCCATCTTCCAGAATCCTATTAGCAAATTTAGTAGCAAGTTGAACTTTCTCCCTTGGCACTCCCTTCAGTGCCTAAATCCGCAAAAAAGCCAGATACAATTCATCAAAAGATACAGAAAAGGGGGAAATCAAAGCCACATCAACAACACTTCAATCGAATTGCTAGCTCCAAACCACAAAATTAACATAATTTAAATAGAAAATCTAACAATAACACCAAAGCCCAAACAACAAACAAGCACTCTCTCCATATTGCATGAGCGATTTAACCACCACAGAACCAGTATTCCAAAAAATCTCAAAATTCAAAAGAGCAACAATAAAAACAATTATTGAACTATCCATGTTTAGCCAAACCATTAATCCGATCTTCCAAAACTCTCAAAGGAAAAACCCCCCTCCCCCAACCCCCCTTCCAAAAAAAACATAACAATAAAAAATCCAAACAAAAACAATTATTGACCACCATCAAAATTAAAAAATAAAATTAAATTAATACGAGGGTTTTGCTCTGTTATACCTTCCCAATGAGAATTTCATTAGCATGAGGACCATAGGCATCGGAAGTGTCGAGATGGGTGATGCCTTTACTGATGGCATGGTGGATGAGTTTGATCATTTCCGCCTCCGGCTTTGGAGGGCCATAGCCAAATGACATCCCCATACAACCAAGGCCTTGGGCTGAGACCTCCAGACCCTGCGAACCCAACTTGATTCTCTTCACTTCTGTCGCCATTTTCCCACAATTTCTCCCTCGCAGAACAGCAGACTGCAAACTGTGTGACTGGCTGTGCATGTCAATCAGTAGCATGCCTACATGGCTATATATAGGATTTCTGTTCACTTATGATGACGTCTAGGGTGAGGTCATAAACATGGCTGTATACGTGGCTACATTACTGTATATAATATGGCTATATATAGGGTTAGGTTACTTGATAGAGTGATAAAAAAGTTAAATTATGTTTGGACAAAATATTTTTATTTGTAAAAAATAAGAGGTTAATTTTTTTAAATAAAAATAAATTATTTAAATATATTTTTATTTTAAATTTTAAATTTTAAATTTTTTCACTCAAATTCTTCTCCCATAATTTTAAAAAATTTCTCTCTTATTTTTCTTTCTAAAATAGTTTTTCTATTAAAAAATACCCACTAAAATTTTTACATATTTTAATATAATTTTTTTCCAAATATATCACACTTCAAACAGATCCTTAGGCAATGATAACAAATTTCAAATTTTGATTTTATGTTATCATAATTTATTGTATTTTTTTTAATACCTAAAACCATCGGAATTTTTACGGGAAACAAATGAAAATAAAAATTACAATATAGCTAAATAATTAGGATTTTCCTTATATCAAGGTTTGCTTTTAAAATCTTTTGTTTGGAAAATTATGAATGTATTAAATTTTACAATTCTTTTATAAAATTTGATTTAAAAATTCAAAAATTTTGATAAACAAAAAATAGCTTTCACTTTGATGTCTTATATTTTTGATACTTCTCTATCTAAAAAAAAAAATTACAATTTTACAATTTTTTTATTTTAAAAAAAATTTACTTTTATATAAAATTTTGTATTATTTTTATTAATAATATCAATATATAAAAAATAAAAATATAAAATATAAAATTATATATTTAATAGTATATTAAATTTATTAACTCTTGTGTTTTAAACAAAATTGTATCAAATCAAAATAATTTTTTTTGAGACAAGAGTATACAGTAGTTATAATCTTATGATTCCAATTCTTATTACTAGTAATATTCTTTATTAATTATTAAATGTATAAAGCTTTACCATGAATTATGCTCTGAATTAATAATAAAAATTTAAAACCTAATACTACTAATAAAGAAAAACGAAATTTTGCTTACATTAGCGCTTAGATCATCCTTCGGGAATGTTCGTTTATCCACGTACATCAACCGACAGTAATTATTTTATTTTGTTATTTATCCTTTTAAAATTGTTTTTCCCCCATTTAATTGTTTTGTACTTTTTAAATTTTGGTCCCTAATATTTGAAAGGTATTACTCTCTCAGTACTAAAAAAAAATTCATTTTTAATTTAATATAATTTTTTTAAAATTACAAAGCACAACACATTTAATACATAATTAAATGTATAATTTTATATTTTATTCTTAATTTTTAATG
Organism: Gynochthodes officinalis; assembly: GCA_020080225.1. Taxonomy (NCBI): domain Eukaryota; kingdom Viridiplantae; phylum Streptophyta; class Magnoliopsida; order Gentianales; family Rubiaceae; genus Gynochthodes; species Gynochthodes officinalis. Next base: position 19,182,990 of record CM034619.1, read on the forward strand.
GAAAATTTGCAAATATAGCACATTTTTCAATTGATTTTGCAAATATAGCACCACCCTTTTTTGGTTTGCAGTTATAGCAGGTCAAGGTTGTTTGACATAGGAAAAATATAAATACTCTTTTTTTCTAAAATGCAAAGAAATAGCACTTCAGTTCCTTATTACATTTCAAGGTTTTAGAACGAATTTCTCAAAACTCATTTGTTTTCCTGCTTCATCGATTTAACAAAATTTGTCTACACGCTCTATTATTCGCATACCCTATTAGACCATCATCTTCTTCAAGCAAGAAGTGTTCGACCGTGGAGAAGAAATTACTAACATAGTACTTGACCTAACCTAATGCTCAATCTAACCTAGTACTTGACCAAATACTCGACCTAACCTAGTGTTCGACTTAATGCTCAACCTAATACTTGACCTTATCTAGTGCTCGACCTAACCTAATGCTCCCGTTTAATCGACTACGTACTCAACCTATTATGGACTTAGAGATTGATTATTTTCTCGTTCAAATTCAAACAAACCCAATTCAAATTCTAGCAAATTTCCACTAATCTCACGCTGATGTGATTTTTTCTCCATGGTCACAAGTTTCTTGCTTGAAAAAGATGATGTTCCAATAAGGTGTGCGAACAAATTTTGTTGAATCGATGAAGGAGGAAAATGAATGAGTTGTGAGAAATTTGTTCTAAAATCTTAAAATGTAATAAGGAACTGAAGTACTATTTCTTTGTGTTTTAAAAGAAATGGGCATTTTGATCTTTTCACTAGGTCAAATAACTTTGACATGCTATAACCACAAACAAAAAAAGGGTGGTGCTATATTTGCAAAGTCAACTGAAAAAAAGTGCTATATTTGCAAATTTCCCTTAATGGAAAAGAATTTTACCCTAAAAGTGGACTCTTTTCTTAAGATAAAAAAAATTTCAAACGAAATTTTTTTTTTAGAATGAAGAGAGTATTCCCTCCATCCCAAAAAAGAATCACTTTTAATTTGGTATAAGTTTTTTTAAATTATAAGTTATAACACATTTAATATATTATTAAATATATACTGTTACATTTTTATCTTTATTTTTTAATTTAGATTATACATTATCATTATTCGTAAGAGTAATATAAAAATTTCACATTCAAAGTAGACTCTTTTTTGTAGAACAAGCGAAAATTTTCAAATCGGACTATTTTTTAGAGACGGAAGGAGTATCATATTTTAAAAAAAAGTCATATAATAATTAATTCTTTATTTTTTCACTTGTACTTTTTTAAAAGAAAATATTTCAATTAGAATAGTAGAAAAGAGTTTACAAGTTAAACCAAACAGGATAAATTACATCTACCTCCTCTAAAGTTTTGGGAAACCTATCAAACAAATAACTTCTGTTAAATGAGATGTAATAACTTATATTTCTTCTATTTATGTTTTTATTTTCCATTTATTTTTTTAACAATCATTTTATAATTTTATTTTATATCATAATCCAAACGACAAAAAAAAAGTAAGAATAATTATGATCATATCAATATATACCTTTAGAATTTTTAAAACCAATTAATGAAATTAGTAAAAAAAATTACCAATTTTACTTTAGAAAAAAAAATTATTTTCTAATTCTCTTACCATGCCTTCACTATTAACCAACTACTACTATCATTTAAAAGGATTAAATGATTAAGTGATTGTTTTTATTATTTTTATATATTTATAAAATTTTAAGAAATAATTATTTACTTAAATCTCTTGCAATTTCATTTCGATTATGAAGATTTGACGTAATAGTTATAAAATTAAGAATAGTATTTATTAGATTGAATTTAAATTGTTTGAAAGCAAAAAGTTAAAAAATAAGTATCCTAAAAAATTGCAAAATCTTAACTATATATGTATTTAGATAATTAAGTTGTTTGATTGCTAAATAGTATATAGAAAATTATTAGACTTGTGTCTAAATTTTGATTGTCAATTATTATTCTTGAAATTATTTTTTGGTACAATGTACCATCTGTGCCTACATTTCCGAAGGCAAGCTTTAGAGTTTAGAATTTTGGATATTAGATAAATTTTATTTTAAAAGTATACTCTTTTTTGAATAAAGATTTTAAAAGTGAAAATTATCTTTTTGAGGGACTAAAGGAGTACTTATTATGTATTTTCTTTTTTTCTTTGAACTGAAAGTTCACACAAGTCGCGTGCGAAACTTAACAAATCTCATCTTTTTTAGTAGTCCAACCATAAATGTCTTATTCCTGTCAAGCCAAAATTAGTTTTCTTACCATGCTTACCTCTTTTTCCACTTGAATAGGGTATAGGGCCTTCTTCTTGTCTTGTGCGGGTTTTTCCCGTTTCGTGCAGACTTTTATTCTTTTGTGGGTTTCTTTATCTTTGTGGGTTCAGTTAAATACCAACTTCATAAAACTTAATTAACTTTTGTGACTATGTTTATTGGCTATTAGTGCCACCATGTTAATATAATATCGTTTTACGAAAAAAAAAAAAAAATAGGGTATAGGAACATAAAGGAGAATCTCCTCTTATTCATGGACCACCTACTGGGATCAATCATTAGGATATATTAATAAAGCCTCAACAAGTTCTTCCTGCTGATGACACGTGGACAAAAACTCCCTCTCCTCGCGCAGCTTTGGCCTCCCACGTTGGCCTTCCACGTAGGCTAAAACAGAAGTTGTGGCATGTACGTTTTCTCTCCTCCCATCTTTCTTCTCTAGGTTTTCACTCTTTCATATCGCCGCACCTCTATTTTTATCTTCTTCACCTCTTTCCTATCTAGGGTTTTTACCCTTTCCTACCGTCAGTTTTGATCATCCTCCTCGCGCAAGTTTGTGTTCCCACGTTGGCCTTCCACATTTGCTAAAATAGCCCTGTTTGCGTAGAGGTGAGTTTTTCTGCTTCTTTGCGCTGGTTTGGGTAGACGTATTGGTTTTCCTTACATTTTGAAGGCTTCTAGCCTTGAAAAATCAAGCTCTTAATCTTGGAATAAGGTATTCCAACTCTACTGCCTCCCTCGAATCTATCCATAAAATCCCGAAGCTTTTTTCCTCAAGCGGGTTTCAGAAATTTCTGCATTTATTTTCGGATTTTGTTGATTTAATCCTTATTCCAAGTTCCCACAAACCTAATTCTTGTGGGTTTACTCTAATTTCTGCGAGTTATTCCAATTTGCTGAATTTGTTCATGATTTTCTAGATTTTTTGCCGAATTTTTTCTGGATTTTTGCTAAATTTTTTCTCATGGGTTTTACGGTTATTGAATTCCGTCTCTCCCCCATGGTTTGCTGAATTCAGCACTTCAAAACCATGGGGAAGAAGAAAAAACCAACCTCAATTGCTAGGAAACATGGTAGAAATCCCACAAGCAGCACGATTTGTTCCAAGAAACCCGTGGCAGAATCTTCTTCAAATTGCAAGATGAATGTTGGTTTTGATTCTTACTTATTTGATTTTGATTCTTATTTTACCAATTCTATTGATGATAATTGTGGTAATACTGCTGAATGTGAAAATAAGGGCCCAACCGATGTTAGAATTTCTGATAACACAAATGTTGTTATGAATGAGGACAAGGTGCTTGACAAAACGCCTCAAAAGGAACTTAGTGTGCACCACAGCCGTTTGCCTTCAAATCTGAATTTTTCATTTGTTTTCTTTGTCCTTCTGTTTTTGTCTCTTTTTTTTTCTTTTTAACCTTTTTTTTTTCTTATTTTGTGTGCAGATGAAAGAATAAATAGGACATACAAGAGGAACTGGGGCACTGGCGTCAGTGGAGTATTATTGTTGTGATCGCCCGAATCCAATTTTACAGGTTTAATCCTATTTTGCCAAGACTTTACTGAGTTGATTGAATGATTTGAAGTTGTGAAAATTTTGCTTAGTGGGTTTATTGCCCTCGAATTGAAGTCATCATGAGTAGCACAGTAGAGTCAATTAGATATTCTAATGATCATACTTCACTTTGTTGTGCTTTACATTCTTGGCCCTCAATATAGGCTAAATAGCTTTGAAGTACATCCTTCCTTTTGCATTAGTTAGTGTGTGTTGGCCCAGTGCTGTTGAGACAATATGCGTGTGAACCAAAAAACTATAACTCCAGAGACTTATGGGTGTTTGAAATTTGGGAGAAGAAGACTTAATTTTGTAGTAAAAATATGTCATCTTAATGTCAAAGGCTTACAGTTAGCATCATGTTCTTGCGCAGTAATATATTTGGGTATAGTTGGAGCTACTTATTACTTAATTGTGAAGTCATGTTTGATTATATTCCGATTCTATCTTAGTGAAGTCCACGGTATTTTTCATCATAAACCTTCCATGAAGAAATTGAGTCAACTTGTTATCATTGATGCATAATTCAAAAGATAATTATGTGATTCCAAGTACACGAACTGTTAGCGATGTGATTGGTGTCATCTTTTCCTGTTGACAAGTTTTTGACCAGAACTGTAAACATTGAAAATGTATCTCAAGATATTTCGCTTATCCCTATGACAATATCATATTTTTGAGAAAGATTGTTCAACTCGCAAGATTCCAAGGTATTTCATTATTTTAATTATCTGACTTTGAGAAACACCTTTGTAGGTAATCCTATTTTGTCCCTTTTTTCTCATTCTTTTTCGGATTTTGTCCTTTTTTTTCTTTTTGTTTCTTTTTCCCACATTTTCCTTTCTTATTTTGTGCATAGATGAAAGAATAGAAAGGAGATGCAAAAAGGAAGATGACTTGTTGATTTCGCATAACAAGCTTTTGTTCGTTTGCCTTCAAATCCGAATTTGTCATTTGTTTTCTTTTTCTTCCGTTTTTGACTCTCTTTTTCTTTCTTTTTAACCCTTTTTCTTCTTATTTTGTGTGCGGATGAAAGAATAAATAGGACATACAAGAAAAAGATGATTGGTGGTTTTGCCATGAAAAAACTAATTTGCGTTGTGTGTAGTATTTCCTTTTTTATATTTATCGCTTCCTCATCGAATTTACTTTTCTTTTCGTAAGGTTGGATTTTAATGTCTAAAATTTTGTTAGATTTTCTTTCCAAAATGGCTCTTGCTTTGGTTGATGCTCCTATTGCTTTGTTCTAGGTCTTCTATTTTGTGCTGACTTATGTTGTCATTTTTGCTGCCATTTCCTTGCTTACTTTTATAGGGGCGGTTTGATTTGTTTCCTTGCCTTTTTTCAGTTACTATGTTGCTTTTTTTGGAATGTCTTTAACCCATTTGTTAGTGTTGGTTGCCTGGTTGGATTTGTCACTCTTTTTCCTTCGAATTTTGTCTTTTTCTCCAGATTTCGTCCTTTTTTTCTTTTCTTTCCACATTTTCCTTTCTTATTTTGTGCATAGATGAAAGAATAGAAAGAAGATGCAAAAAAGGAAGATGACAGGTGTTTTTCGGCATAACACACTTCTGTTCGTTTGCCGTCAAATCTGAATTTTTCATTTGTTTTCCTTTTCCTTCTATTTTTGTCTCTCTTTTTTTTTTTAACCTTTTTCCCCTTATTTTTACATGCAGATTAAAGAATAAATCGACATGCAAGAAAAGAAGATGATCGTGGTTTTGCCATGAAAAAACCAATTTGCGTTAGTGTAGTTTTCTGTTTTTATATTTATCTTTTACGCCTCATCAAATTTAGTTTTCTATTCATAAGGTTGGATTTTAATCTCTAAAATTTTGTTAGATTTTCTTTCCAAAATGGCTCTTGCTTTGGTTGATCGTCCTCTATTGCTTTGTGGCACATTCTTTGTTCTAGGTTGCTCCTATTCGTGTTGACTTATGTGGTCATTTTTCTTTGGCATTTCCTTGCTTACTTTTAGAAATTTATCGATTTGTTTCCTCTTCACTTTGTTCGATTATTATGTTGCTTTTTTTGGAATGTCTTTCACCCATTTGTTAGTGTTGGTTGCCTGATTGGATTTGTGACTTGCAGTTATATGGCCTTAGCTAATTTATTTCCTCTTCAACCCATCTGGTTTCAGCCATATGTTCCTTTTTTGTGTAATGTGTTTCGGTCCTTTGACAAGTTTATTTCCAGTTGGACCCATCTTTCGTTTTTAGATTTACAGATAAATGTCAGGCATATGTTTTGGTTGTTGTGAAATGTCTTTCACTGATTGGTCAGTGTTGGTCCCTGTGTTTTATTTCCTTTTTTGGTTATGACATGGACATTATACTTTCTCACCGTGCGCACCTGTAGCTTGCCACGTTTGCTGAAATAGAGTACTTCGCTCAAAACGTGTGTACTGTGCTTTCCTTGTTTCTTTTCGTTGCATTCTAACTATTTTCTTTCCTTCTATGTGTGCATTGAATGTAAAACATTTGTTGATGAGTGTTGAAAAACTAATTGGCTGATAAAGTTGCGCTTTAATAGGTAAAGTTTCTATTGATATTTTTCCTTCCTTTGCAATTTGGTGCTGTGTGTGGTTTTGCATACAAATGTTTTAACCTGTCACTTTCATCATTTCAAAATTATCACAGCTCGAAATTTTTAATAGGAATTTATTTTCCCTTTGTTTTGTAGCAGTGAGGTGCTATAGCCAATCTTTATCAATGGAAAAGGTAAATGTATTGCAATATCTTATAGATATTTAGTAGTTTGACCCTGTTTCTATTTTGCTGTTTTTTATTTTCCTGAACAATAATTATCCTCTGCCTTACATTTGTCAAATAGGTTATCTCCATTCGGTGTTGTACTTCCCATTATGTTCTGTTTATTTGTTTCTTGTATGTGCTAAGACCAAACTGAAAAGTTTCTATTCCTAAAAACATTTTATACAATGAATTTTTTCCGAGAAATTATATGATGGATTTTAGTTATGTCTATATTTGCATTAGGTGAGTTGCGATCTTGAACTCTTTCCGGATAAAAAGAAGGTCACAGATCACTTAAGCTAATGAGGTCTGAGGCTCCTACAAGAAATTGGCAGAGACATGCTTGTATTTTGGAAGAGAGTAGATAAGGAGATGGTAGCCTTCTTTTTCTTTTGGAACTCGTAGCTCAATTTGTTTCAAGCGCTTTATTTTCATTTGAATGCGAATCGAATGGGGAGGAATAAATCATTTTGCTAATGAACGCGATAGAATGCAAGAGAAAACATGGTAATTTCTTTATTGACTTGGTTTTCGGGTGGACTTCCACTAATCATTGGACATTGCTTTTGTTCCCTTTATTTTTGTTACTTTGCTTGGCTTTTATGCGTCTGCTTCATGTCCACTCTACATAAAATGGCCTTCCTCCTGGATTACATTTTTTGTTTTGGGGTGTAGCTTTGTATTTATGAGATGAAGCTTGTTTGAAGCATAATTCTTATAAAGGCCTGCCATCAGGTGAGCCAAGCGATACTAAAATGATGAGCCTTAGTTTGATTACATTTAAATTGATGTTGATTCAATCCTTTAATACTTTGCTTTCTACTCTGGGACTATATAATTTAAATTTAGAACAAGTTAGAATACATTTTTTGTATTTTACTTTTATGTTAATTAACTCTTACTATATAATTCTTTACGTTAATTCCTTATTTGTGTGCAGATCAAAGAATAAATAGGACTTTACTGGATTTTGCATTTTTATATGATTCCAAATTAAGTTATTAGGCTTTTTTTCTTTGTGAATTTTAGCTGGGTAATTGTTGATTGGATGAGAAATTTGTGAGACAAATTTTCTTGTTTGGTATTGGCTTATATGTTTTGTTAGTTTTTCATTTTAGACTTAAATATGTAGAAGGTTTTAATACATATGTGTTTAATCTGAATTGGATATAACCAATTAAAACAATACGAGGCTCACTTGTTTATTAAGCATATTGACAGACTATTTATCCTGCATCTGTGATAAATGCACAGAACCGCAAGTACTCAAATTTGGTTGTGGATGCTTATTAATTGATTAGTAAAGATTGAACCCAAATCTATGAAGTCATCATTTATTGGAGATTTGAGCCAAACTAGAGAAGTCTAATTTTCTGCTCGGCCAAGTTGAATTTAATTAGAATGGTAATGTTTGGCTTCTTGTCAAACTGATGTGAATCCGGGAAGGACTCAACTTAATTGTAGAATCGTCCTTGAATGATCTTGGGCAAAAACACCAATCCCAAGTGAACCCAACAACAATAGGATGAACCTATCACCTTTGAATCATACTTGGAGAAAGAAATCTTGAAATCTTCCAAGCCAAAACAACCTAACCAAACTAGACCCAACAACAATAGGATGAAACCTATCACCTTTGAATCATAATAAGGCTAAATAGAATTCACTATTCCCAACTCCTCTAATCTTCAAATCCAACAACACTAGGATGAACCTAACACCTTTGGATTATGAAATGAAAAGAAAAAGATGAGTAGAGGCACCACAACTAAAAGGAAGAGTTTTAGTTGATAAGCCTTGTAAGTTTTGCAAGCAATTTTGCAAGACTCAAACTAGCTCACAAAGAAACTAGCAAAGAAAAGGAAAAATCCTTAAGAAGTTTATTACTAAAACTCTTCCTTTTAGTTGTGGTGCCTCTACTCATCTTTTTCTTTTCATTTCATAATCCAAAGGTGTTAGGTTCATCCTAGTGTTGTTGGATTTGAAGATTAGAGGAGTTGGGAATAGTGAATTCTATTTAGCCTTATTATGATTCAAAGGTGATAGGTTTCATCCTATTGTTGTTGGGTCTAGTTTGGTTAGGTTGTTTTGGCTTGGAAGATTTCAAGATTTCTTTCTCCAAGTATGATTCAAAGGTGATAGGTTCATCCTATTGTTGTTGGGTTCACTTGGGATTGGTGTTTTTGCCCAAGATCATTCAAGGACGATTCTACAATTAAGTTGAGTCCTTCCCGGATTCACATCACAAACAACTTGAATGTGACTTTGAGTTCCAGATAGATATGAGTTTTAGTTGACAGCCTAGATTTTGAATTATTTGCATGCCTGTATATAGTATAGTGCTTCATTTGAGAATTGTTTGTAGAAGTGAAGTAATTTTTCTTTTCACAACTTTCTGTTGACTGACTGCTACTTTTTTGTCTTTCAGGCTGCTTCTCCCAAAATATTTCCCTTAAGGCATGAATCACTGAAAATTGGTAGCAATTTGGGACCTATTATAATACAAGATTATGCGATTAGGCCTAAAGAAAGGTTTATCTTCTTAAAGTGCAAATCCTGTTTAAGGTTAGAGGTCTTCTAGCTCTCTGGTGTATTTTTGTGTCTCTGATTCTGTTTATGTGGTAAAGATTTTGTTTCAATTTTTGACAGGATTCGGCAGCATTATTATGCCACTTTCTTTCTATTCCCTCTTTTCTGTCATCTGTCAGTGTTTTTTTAGCTTCACAAGAGCCATCTCCCTCTTCTTTTTTTTTTCTTATTTCTGCCATTATTTTTGCTACTTCTATAACTCTGTGTTTTGGGTTTGTCTTAGCCTTTTTCATTGTGTTTAGGTATGGTTTTGTTTCTCTTTTTCCCTAATCCTTTTCTTCCGTCTTTGTCTACATTTTTTGCCTTCTGGTATTAATGTTGTCGGTTGTTTCGCTTTCTTTGCATTCTAACTGCTTTTTTTATACTATGTGCATTGAATGAAATGTGATTGTCAATGGATGTTGAAAATGATCGGTGATATAGTTGCACTTCAAAAAGTAATGTTACTCTTGCTCTCTCTTTCCTTTCTCATCCAATTTTGCTACTACATGTGTTTTTGCATTTCCTTTTTAAATATAACGCTTGTGTGTATGAAATGAAGTATAATAAATTATTTTGTTCTGTCATGACATTGTTTATTGGATAAATGCCACCTTACTTTCAGTCTAATGACTTAAAAATGTTCGTGTCGCTTAAATAGAGTTTGCCTACCCAGCTGGTTATCGATTTGTGAAAACATATTATTCTCGCAAGAACTTTAATAGCTGATAGAAAATGTTTTGCTTATTTTTTCCTTGTTTGCCCGTGTACAGCTAAATGATAAATATTGACCTTCTTTATTTTCTTTTTTGTTTGTTACTTTATATCAGTGATAGTTATTCAAATATTTCTATGATTGTGTCTATAAACTGGATTCGAATAGAACCTGAAAATTGTTACTACTCAACTGGTTTTTGCTTTATAAAACATATTACAGTGGCGGCTACTTTACTTTTCCAATTGTTGTGTTTTTACCTTTCTTTGCGGCCGTGTGTATCTACATAATAAGTGATTGGTTCCTATATGTTTTTTGTTTCTTACTTAGTTTAAACAATCAGTCTTTTCAATATTCTAGGTTCTAAGCATTTTTTGCTTTTCATGCATTCTTTCCAATGGGTTTCAGTGTCCATACTGTTTGTGTAATTGCTTGGTTACTAGCTTTACCTATGTGATTTGTAGTGTGGTGTATCTTTGGATTCTAACCAATTTTATTAGGATTGTTTTTAAAAAAAGTTTGTCGTGCATTTCACTCCTGCATTCTGTCTGCATATTATTTTCTCTTCTGTGTTGCAAATTTTCTGTGATCTCCTGTGATAATTGTAATAAATTTGGGTTTTTTTGGCCTCGAATACAAAACCTTGTGCTTTTACTTTCTAATCACTTGTCTTGTTTGTTCCTTTTTCCTCATTGTTTTTATTCTTGAAATATTATCGAAGATTTGATGCTGTGCAAGGATATTCGTTTCTATATTCAAAACATATTTATATTTTTGAACGTTTATAGATTATTTAGTCCCGTTGAGATTACTTGCAAATAAGTTAGCTATTAAGTTTTGGCCATTTTTTTGTGTAATTTTCTTTGGTATCTTAGTAATGACGATAATCATGATACAATCAACTATGAGTTATCTTGGCTAGCTAACATTATTTACTTCTTTTATATTTCCAGTTATTTTAGGCCCTTGCAGGCAAACACCTTTGGGGTATCAGTATTGTATAACTGCTCTAAATGAATTGTTGCCTCTGTACTTGATTTTCATGAAGCTTTTCTTCCTTGTGTAATTCTTCCTTATTTAAAGATAGTCTGTGTTTTGATTTTTCTGAATGAATCAGTAAAGACTGCAATATTTTCTGCTACTTTTTTTGAATAGTGATCACTGCTGTTATTGATTCATCAAGTTCCTCAAAACTTGCCAGCTGTTCATCCTCCAATTACATGAAGCTTTTTCTCATGCAAGCATATTTGGGTTGTTTATCAATTGCTCCTTATGAATGCCAATGAACATATATTAGTAGATAATAGTGACATTGAGTTTAAAGTAACCTTCATATTTTAAATACCTTGCTGGCATTTGGTTTTATAGGATGCAATTTTCTACTAATGAGATGCCCCCATCAATTCCGAGAAAAACATTGTGACACTTAAACTGCAGCAGTTATAATCGTCATTTGAAATCAGTAAAATACATAAGAGCTATCTGTGATTATGGTAATGACAGGAGTGGAAATTATTGATGACTATTTGTCTATCATACACCATAAGTTGTTACCATAAAAAGAGCACTGACCAGTGCATACTCTCTAAATTTGTTTATGCTTTCATGTCTGGTGTTCTGTGTATATATTAGCATTTATATGTAACTATGGTTGTTCAAAATTTACACAATTATGTGAGCCGATGATATCTTTTTTTTTTATTTTTAACATGCTTAGGTGGTGAAAGTTTTCAAACGAATCAAGACAATAGTAGCACAATTTTAGCTCTTTAAATGTTAAGCACTAGAGAATTTCTATTGTCCATTTGGCGCTCATTAATGCTTTTCGTTTTGATACAAACTGTAGTAAAATTTAACTTACGTTCTTTTGAGAGAACCTCACCTCTTACCCTAACATCTCTGTTTACTGAAGAATCTAGCATGGTATCATCAGGTCTCTGCCAGTTTTGTTTTCATGAGTTTTCTGATTTGGTTATTAGTCGTCTTAGGGGTTTTGCGTTTCAATTATAGGGTATGATCATTATTTTTTTTGTGATTGATGGTATTTTGATGTTATTTTAGGGCTTCCAGTGAGCATATCTCAATGACTGATCCAAGGAGAGAAAACTTGAATGCAGGTGAGGGTTTGAACAGTTTTACTATTTGCTTGAAGGATTTTTTTCCCCCAAAGTTAATTTAAGTGGTTGTTCTATGGCTGACTTCGCTAGATCTGCATCTGTTTTTATTTCCTCATAGCATCTTATGTTCTTAAGTAATATTTTTGATGATCTTTAGGGTTGTAAGCCATTAAAATGATGTCAGATCTAGATTTGTAAAAGCTAGAAAATTCTAGGAAAAAAAAATCCATTGAACAGGACAGTGGGATTCTTTATTAATCGTTATTGAAGTCTATAAATTTGTGGGATGGATAATATATTTAAATTATACTTAGAAAGAATGTTATTTGATGAGTAAATTGAATAGTACTTGGTGAAAGATCTTGTCCGTTACTTGCAATGTCAAATTGGGAAAGATCCTCAAATTTTGCTTCTTCAAAGATAACTTCAGAATTTTTTCCCCAGAAGGGGAAAAAAATGATATAACTACATTGTAATGGAGTGAACCATTTTGATTGTTCGATTAAATATTTTTCCTTAGTAAAGAAATTATTGATTACCAAAGACTTCACAGGAGGTTGCATCTCTCTTAGAGATGTTGTCGTTAGTTAAGACTTGAAGGCAACTTTTGAGGAACTGCTAGGCCTTTGATGTCCTGATGTGTATTCAGATGCAAATCTGGGTTTACTCAAAAAGAAGGAAATGAAGGCTTATTAAATGCAGGAAATTTTCATGTTTGCCTTTCATGTTTATGGCATTTTGGCATCTCTGCATACGAAAGCATCATCTACAAAGATAATCTCCAACCTAAAACAGAAAACACGCCATTGCACATATAAAACAAGATAGCCAGCAGCTGAAGCCTTGTCCCACATTAACTTCTTTGGTGCTTTGTGAAAGAGGAAAACCTTCTGTCAAACTTAATATCTTTCATTTGTCATGGAAGGTTAAAATTTCACCAAAGTTATCTGGCCTGTTCTCTTCTGGTTTTGAATCACAGTACATATCACTGAAAGTGAAGCTCAAAGTATTATCTCTTTATTCTCTCTCGTCTTCTTTTTCCTTTTTTTTTTGGGTGAGTTTTGTTTTGGATGTATTGAGGCCTCAATTTTTTTCTTTCTTTTGGTTGCCCTTACAGGTATTTAAGCTTGCGTTTAAGTTTATGCATTTATGTTTGGTCTTGGAATTGTATTTCTAGAGAGCATCGCTCAGAAAAATAGAAAGTGTGTATTTGTCTATTATGTAATTTTCTTTTTAGATATTTCTTTCTTTTGTAATAGCATTGTGATGTTATTTTTTCAACATTATCTTAATTTTATAATCACTATACAATACAATGGGACTGTCATGGCATAGAAAGAAATTATCCATGCCAATTTAAATTTACAACAAACTAGATTCTCATTTTTTGCATTGCACTTTTATATTAATAAACTCTTATTATATAATTCTTCATTCCAAATTTTAAAATTCCTCAATTCTTAGTTCTACTATTAATTTATTCCCCCAAAATATCATTATTATCTTTTCAAATTGTCTATTCTTTATACAACCCAGTGGGCATTCAAAAAACTGCGCAAAGCGCAGTATTGCCTGCTAGTAACTTGTTAATGCGAGAAGTCCAGATCCATCAATAAGAAGAAGTCAAGTGTACTGTTTCTGAAGATAGAATTTATTTTTTTGTCTTTTTGTTAATCTACACTGGCCCCACTCGGATTAATACCTATACCCCTTCGCTTAGGATTCAGTCTCTCAGGTGACGCTTGATTCGGTTTTTTAATAGAAATCACAGTAAGATTCATTAAAAGTTCAATGATAATAGAAATATTCATTGTATTACTTGTATTTGATTCAAATTCTATAATGAGTATTAATATGAATGATAATATTTGGTTCAATTTAATTATAAGAATAAAAATCAGTTAAAATTTTAATTTTACTCTTATTAACAAATATATTATAAAAATAAGATTATAAAGTGATAAAAGAAATGAGAGAGAAAGTAAAAGTAAAAAGGGATAAGCGAAAAAAAGAAATGGGTGGGAAAAGAGAAAGAGAAGTGAGAAAGAATAGAGAGAAAAAATATCATTAAATGATAAAAGGGAAAGTAGAGTGAAGAAAATAATTATAGAGAAAGCAGAGTGAGTGAGAAGCAAGAGACAAAAAAAGGAATGAGATGAAAGAGGAAAAAATATTATAAAGTGATGAAAGAAAATATAAAGTGAGAAAAATGATAAGAGAGAAAGCAACAGTAGAAATGGATGGAAGAGAAAGTAGAGTGAGAAAATGATAAGAAGAAAAGTAACAATAGAGAGGGATGAAAGAAAAAGAAGAGTGAGAGCAAAGAGAGAGAAAGTGAAGCGAGAAAATGATGAGACAAAAAAAGAGAGAGAGAAATATTATGAAATAATGAGAGAAAAAGCAGAGTGAGAAAAATGATGAAAGACAAAGCAAAGTGAGAAAAATGATGAGAGAGAAAGCAAAGTGAAAAAATTAATGACAGAAAAAGTGGAGTGAGAAAATGATAAGAGAGAAAGTAAAGTGAGAAAAATCATGAGAGATAAAGTAGAGTGGAAAGGGAAGAGAGAGAAAAAAACATTATAAAGTGATAAGAGAGAAATTTAGAGTGAGAAACATAATAAGAGAGAAAGTAGAGTGAAAAAAATGATAAGAAAGAAAGTAACAGTGGCAAGGGATGTGAGAGAAAGAGAAGTGCATGGGAAGAGTAAAAAGTGGAGTGATGATAGAGAAAGTTAAGCAAGAAAAATAATGAGATAGAAAGTAGAGTGAGAAAAATAATGAAACAGAAAACAACAGTGATAAGAGATGAGAGAGAAAGAGAACTGAGTAGGAAAAGAGAGAAAGTGGAGTAAGATAAAATGATCTGAGAAAGAGTATAGTAAGAAAATAATGAGAGAGAAAGTAACAATGGATAAAAATGAGAGAGAAAATTGAATAATAAAAACGATAAGAGAGAAAGTAATAGTGAATGAGAGAGAAAGAAGAGAGAAACAATAATGTAGACAGATGAGAGAGAGACGAAAGAGAAAAATAATGTAGAAAAATGAGAGAGAGAGGTACAATGGTGATTTAGTATTAAGAGTAAAATTAGAATAACAAAATCAAATCAGTTGGGAGTCACCATGTCTGAGGGTAGGTCGGAAATAGTGGGAGCTTGTTATTGTATTTGTGGGTTGGTCTGTTTAGTTTTGCATAGATTGCGGTTGATATATCGGAAGTAGTGTGGAGACATAGTCAATGTTGTTGTTGAAGTTTGTTTTCCTACTATAACGGTTTATATCAGTTTTTTTGTGCAATCTCTTGTATAAGTTCTTCTGTCTAGGTTAGATTGGTTATTCCCAGTTTTTGTATTGGTAGTATCTCTTCCTCCGTGGTGATGATCTCATGCCAAGGGAGTACAAGTAGCCTCATTTTGGGGTTAAAGTGGTACAGTTTCATTCTCTAATGAAATTACTAACGTCCTGCAAAAAAAAAAAAAAAAGTTTCATTCCCTATAGTGTTAGTAAGGGCATGAACAATAGCCCCATTTGTGGAGAAATGCGGCCTGGCCGCATGAAGCCAAGTCAGCAATTTTGCTAACTTGGCATTGAACAGTAGCAGCCAGGCTACATTGCCTGGCCTCTGCACCGGCCAGGCAATGCAGTTTGGCCCCTTTTTTTTTTCTTTCACGCCAAAACGACGACGTTTTGCGTCCAAACGACGCAAAACGGCGTCGTTTGGCCCTTGTGTCAGCGTTTGGGCGCTGGCACACTAACCAATGTGGGTCAGTGTGTCAGACCCACGTGGCCAGGCCGTTGCAAACAATCCATTTGTTTGCAACGGCCAAAATGTTATTTTTTTCAAAAAAAAAAAATAAAATTTATCAAAAAATAGGAAATATTTTTCTCTACAAATTGACATGCACTTTGCCTATTTTTAGAGTAAAATATGATATTTTTATTTTCCATTCATTGTTTTAGGTATTTCATATTTAATTTAGAGTATTTTTTTATGTTTTAAATATATTATTAATTTTTAGTTTTAATGTAATGTAAATTTATTTTTCATTAATTATTTTAAGTATTTCATATTTAATTTAGAGTATTTATTTTTATATTTTAAGTATATTATTAATTTTTAGTTTTAATGTAATGTAAATTTATTTTTTATTAATTTTTTAACGTATTTTATATTATATTTAGAGTATTTATTTTCATATTTTAAGTGTATTATTAATTTTTAATCTTAAAGTAATGAAAGTTTTTCCATTAATTGTTTTTAAGTATATAATGTATGATAAAAAAATTATTCATGCTATTAAGAATTTTATATTTAATTTATCACATTTATTTTCATGTTTCAAGTATGTTATTAAATTTTAATTTTAGTGTAATGTAAATATATTTTCTTTAATTGTTTTAAGTATTTCATATTTAATTTAAAGTATTTATTTTTATTTAAGTATTTCATATTTAATTTAGAGTATTTTTTTTTATTTTTAAGTATAAGCATTAATTTTTAGTTTTAATGTAATGTAAATTTATTTTTCATTAATTGTTTTACGTATTTCATTTTTAATTTAGAGTATTTATTTTCATTTTTAAGAGTATTATTAAATTTTAATTTTAATGTAATGTAAATTTATTTTCTATTGATTGTTTTATGTATTTTATATTTAATTTAAATTCATGTAATGTAAATTTAAGTTTTTAATGTAATGTAAATTTATTTATCAAAAAATGTTTTTAATAATGGCCCAAAAAATTATTAAAGTTGTATTATTAATGTAAAAAAAGTTGATAATGACTGTGTGATAGTGCAGGCCAGGCCACTAGTATGAGTTAATTTTTTATGATAGTTGTGTGAATAGTACTGGTATGGCCTAAGCTGATGTGGCGCTGATGTGGCATGAGTGAGACCTAGCTGGTTCCAGGGCTACGTTGATGGCCTAAGAGCACCACGCACTTTTGGCCGCCGTAGGCCAGGCCACGCCAGATCAAGATTGACCGCGTGGCCTTCATTGTTGCATTTGTTTGCTTTGCTCGTCCGGAAAAACTGGGGCATGGCCAGGCCTTTCTTCTTTTTTTTTTTTGTTTTAACCTTAAACGACGCCGTTTGGCTTCCAAATGACGCCAAATGGCGTTGTTGGCTATCTAACACAACTGCAGCGCCTGTCACTTGTGTCAGATGTGACGCGCGCCCACATCACAAGGCTGTTGCAAATCAATTTTTGATTTGCAACAGCCTTTTCCACTATTATTTTTTTTCAAAAAAAAAAAAATTACCAATTAATAGGAAATATTTTTCTCCACAAATTAACATGCACTTTGACTATTTTTGGAGTTAAATCTGATATTTTTATTTTTCATCAATTGTAATAAGCATTTCATATTTAATTCAGATATTTATTTTTATTTATTAAATTTATTATTAATTTAGAGTATATTTTTTATTTTAATTTTAGTATAATGTAAATTTATTTTCTATTAATTGTTTTAAGTATTTCATATTTAATTTGGAGCATTTATTTTCATGTTTTAAGTATATTATTAAAATTTTATTTTAATGTAATAAAAAAATTCCATTAATTGTTTTTAGTATTTCGTGTATGATAATTAAAATTATAAATTGTATTATTAATATAAAAAAATTTAATAATAGTTGTGTAAATAGTAATAACTAGGCCTTGAAATAAAGGCCTGACCTTCACTATTCACATGGCGAAATTATTAAAATTACTCACGTTATTAAAAATTTTATGTTTAATTTATCGTAATTATTTTCATGTTTTAAGTGTATTATAAAATTTTAATTTTAGTGTAATGAACATTTATTAAATTTTAATTTTAATTACGCACGTTTTTTTTAAGTATTTCATCTTTAATTTATCGTAATTATTTTCATGTTTTAAGTGTATTAGTAAATTTTAATTTTAATGTAATGAAAAATTTTCGATTAAATATTTTTTAGTATTTAATGTATGATAATTTTAATTTAATGTATAAGTTGTATTATTAATATAAAAGAAATTTGATAATAGTTTGGAATATGGTGAAAGAGAGAGAATTAGTGACGTGGCAGAAAAGGCCAGGGGCTGATGTGAGTATTTTTTTTATGATGGCTGTGTAAATAGTATAAGATTGGCCATAACGTGGACGCGATGTGTGAGAAAAGGCCATGGCACGGGCGGTAGATGCTTGGCGTCACAAGCACTTTCCAGCACTGATTTGGGCGTGGGTGGCCTACGCCAAATCGCCAAGTGTCTTTGATTTGGCGTGGCCGTTTGCTTGCCATGGCTTTTTTTTGTCCAGAAACCGATAAAAGGCCGTAATTGTTTTTTCTCCGGATCAAGATCAAACGACGCCGCTTTTGCGTCAAAGACGCAAAAGCGGCGGCGTTTGCGCGTGTCGGCCGTTCGTGACACCGAGCCTACCATGACGACATCGGTGGTCGGCGAATTTTTCGCTGAGGCCAAACAAAACGATGTCGTTTGGCGCCCTGAAAGGGCCAAACGACATCGTTTCTATTTTTTTTTTTTAAAAAAAAAAGGGGCGCGTAAGCGCCCGGGGTTGGGCGCACGCCACCTGTATTTCCCGTTGCAAACCTTTAAATGGTTTGCAACGGGAATTGAGGGTTTTTTATTAAAAAAATAAATAAATTTACCAACAGCTTCGAAATTTCTTTCTCTATAAAATGACATATAATTTGCCTATATTTTGAACAAAATCTTATATTTTGCCCTCTCCAACTCTCTCAAAATCTCATATTTTTATTTATCAAACTCTCTCATAATCTTACTTTCTTATTTCCCAAACACTCTCCAAAACTCCTTTATCTTCCAAAAAATGGATCCTTTTTGGTATGAGTACAACTCAATCGAGGAAGAAATGGACAAATTGATGGATGAAACATTCGAGCAAATGATGGAAGAATGCGCCCGTGCGGAGAGTACAACAAGTAATTCGAGGCCTAGAAGAAAGCATAGACGTAACGAAAATCCTGATCGTCGTCCCGATAGGGATCGGGAAGTTGGTCATATCCGCCTTTGGAATGACTACTTTGCGGAACGTCCTATCTATGATGATAGGTTATTTAGAATTCGTTTCAGAATGGATAAAAGTCTCTTCTTATGTATAGTGGCTACTCTAGAGAATGTTCACTACTTTCAACAACGTCCTAATGCAAGTGGAAGAATGGGTTTTACAACTTTGCAAAAATGCATAGCTGCATTACGAATGTTGGCCTACGGCAATTCTGCAGATTCAATTGATGAGTACTTGCGTATTAGTGCTAGTACGTCCAGACAGTGCTTTCCCAATTTCTGTCAAGGCATTATCCAAAAAAATTTCATTAATTGTTTTTTAGTATTTAGTGTATGATAATTAAAACTATAAATTGTATTATTAATTTAAAAAATTTAATAATAGTTGTGTAAATAGTAAAGGCCAGGCCTTGAAACAAAGGCCTGGCCTGCACTATTCACATAACGCAATTATTAAAATTACTCATGTTATTAAAAATTTTATGTTTAATTTATCGTATTTATCCGAATGTTTTAAGTGTATTATTAAATTTTAATTTTAGTGTAATGAACATTTATTAAATTTTAATTTTAATTACGCACGTTTTTTTTAAGTATTTCATATTTAATTTATCGTAATTATTTTCATGTTTTAAGTGTATTATAAAATTTTAATTTTAGTGTAATGAACATTTATTAAATTTTCATTTTAATTACACATGTTTTTTTAAAGTATTTCATCTTTAATTTATTGTATTTATTTTCATGTTTTAAGTGTATTACTAAATTTTAATTTTAATGTAATGAAAAATTTTCGATTAAATATTTTTTAGTATTTAATGTATGATAATTTTAATTTAATATATAAGTTACATTATTAATATAAAAGGAATTTGATAATAGTTTGGAATATGGTGAAGGAGAGAGAATTAGTGATGTGGCAAAAAAGGCTAGGGGCTGATGTGAGTATTTTTTTTTATGATGGCTGTGTAAATAGTAGAAGGTTGGCCATAAGCTGATGTGGAGCTGATGTGGCAGGAAAGCGCTGGCACGGCTCTTGTGCATGTCTAAGGGCACCCAAGAATTTCATTTTGGGGTTGGCCGTGGGTGGTTAGGCCGTATCAGACATTCTTTGATCTGGCGTGGCCGTTTGCTTCTTCTGTTCTTTGGATTTGTTCGTCCGGAAAAACCGGAGCATGGCCAGGCTGTGCTTCTCTGTTATTATAATTATTATTTTTTGATGTTAAAACGATGCCGTTTGGCGTCCTTTGGACACCAAACGACATCGTTGCCATTCAAAGGCAACAGCGCCTGTTAGTTGCCTCAGACGTGATTGGGCGCGCGCCACGTCTGATGGCTGTTGCAAGAAAAAATATTACTTTTAAAGTATATTTTTATATTATTCTTATTAAAAACGATCATTTATAACTCACACTTAACAAATAACCATAAAAAAATTATGTATTTGATAGTTTTTTAGATGTGTTGTACTTTATAACTAAGAAAAAAATTATATTTTAATTAAAATGGATTTTTTTTTTAAAAAAAAGAGAAAGAGTATAAATAAACTTCAAAATGAAAATCCGTATTATTCATGGTATATTTTACAAGTTGTTATATCCGTTTCAGAAAAAGAATCAAGTTTGAAAATTTTTTCTTTATCCCCCCCCCCTCCAAAGGTTCACTTTTGATGTGAAAATTTTTATATTATCCTTATTAATAATGATATTATATAACTAAAATTAAAAAATAACGATAAAAATATAAAAATATATATTTAATTGTATATTAAATATATTATATTTTATAATTTAAAGAAATTATATTAAATCAAAATTCTTTTTTAGGAGGAGGAAGTATAAATTTACTTCATATTTTTTGTTCTTTTGGAAGGTTGGGGGACAGATTTTGTAGACCACCTTCAATAAGGGATGAAAACTTGTATACAATTGGAGTTAACCTTAGACACAAGTTCTTGAGTTAAGGGCAAATAAGTCATTGGGTTTAACTTATAAATTGTAATATTTTTAAAAGTTAATAGAACTATCGTAATTCGGAAAAAGGAGGGAGGGAGGGAGTATATAATTTCAAAAAGTTATTATTATTATTATTATTATTGTTAGTTAGTGGGAGTAGTGCCCCTCAACGACTCATCTTCGCTGTCCAAAAAAAAAAAAAAAAAAACGTCATGGCTGAGGTTCGCGCCTGCCCTTAGTCAATAGTGACGCTCAGCAAATGTAAACATGGGAAAACGCGCGTGGGGCATCTTGTCCTCCTTACCCATCTATAAATACCAAAGACACTGGCGTTGCTCAACACTCGTCCACTGCTCGTCTCAACTCTTTCCTTCTCTTCTGTGTACACTGTGTGACTGTGTGTATTTCTTGGACTGAAAAATGGCGACTGAAAAGAAATTGAATGTGCCCAGAATCAAGCTGGGCTCACAGGGGCTAGAAGTTTCAGCTCAGGGTTTGGGCTGTATGGGCATGTCAGCCTTCTACGGCCCGCCTAAGCCCGAACCCGAAATGATCGACGTCATCCACTATGCCATCGACAGTGGCATCACCCATTTTGACACCGCCGAGATGTACGGGCCTTACACCAACGAAATTCTCCTCGGCAAGGTAATACTGTTTTCAGTTAATCGGAAACTGTTGTGTACTTTATGCTTCAGCTGTTGTACGTCTTTCAAGTTGTTGAGAATGTTGACTTTGAGGTTACTTTGCTTCGAAGATAGTGCTCTATTTTCTTAATTTTTCTTAGCTTTGGGTAATTTATGTCCGGAGAATTATGAATGATTGGTTTGATCTTTATGACAATGTCATAGTGGATTTATTTTCTGTACTGTACTAATTAAGAACGAGTTGATCTTCATGGATGTATTAATATATCAACAGAGAATCGATCTTTGTCCTGTTCCTATATTGAATTGAATCTTCTTGAAGATGGGAGGAGTTTGGATTTGATTTATTTATTTTTTACCGTGTTCATGCCATTAATTTTTGCTTAACAAATAAAAAGTAATTTATAGCAAAAGGAACTATTGGGATCCGTAAACTTGTTGGTTTTTTAAATTTTTTCTACTCATAATTAATTATAATTCTCATTGAGCATTTTTAGCATTTCTTACTCATACTTAATAATTGGGAATGTGAATAGGCTTTGAAGGGAGGGAAAAGAGAGAAAGTGGAAGTGGCAACAAAATTTGGGGTTAGACTTGTGGATGGCAAGAGGGAAGTTTGTGGCGACCCAGAGTATGTACGGGCTGCATGTGAGGGCAGCTTGAAGCGGCTTGGAGTAGACTGCATTGATCTTTACTATCAACATCGCATTGACACGCGTCTGCCCATTGAAATCACGGTTAGTTCTACTTCTGTTGCGTGTTGTTATTGTTGCAACTCACACCTCAGGGAAGTATTATGTGTGTATTGTTTGATATCACGCTAGATGAAACGAGATGTCATGTATTTTGTTGAAGCAATAAGAGTTCATCATTTCAATTTCTAGAACCCTGGCAATAGATCAGGAAGCATAATTATATTTCAATACGAGATTATGAGATGATGAATGAGGGAAATGATTTTTTTTTTATGTCCAGATATGTAGATGAAACCTTCTAGGTCATTTATCAAAATCTAGAATCATTGTGGTATCCGCTGCTTGTTGTAGGTGCATTGATGGTAATGTGCACAAAGATACCCCTAATAAATTTTTTAGAGAGTCAGATTGCTTACTGATTATTACCTTAGGATCGTGAAAGATAGGAAGAAATTGTCATTTCTGGTCATTCAGAGAGCTTTCTGTAAAATTTGTTCAGAATAATAAAGGAAATCTCCCTGTATCTGCCTGCACAAACAATATCATTATCAATGATCAAAATTATGTTCAGCTAAAAGAAACAAAGATAAATTTGCTAAAAGAAATAAAGAATTACCTTAAGCAATGCAGACATTCATTCATTATTTTGAATCACACTCAACATGGATGTTCATTTTTTTGTTTGTTTGGAGCAGTTTTTATGATGCCTTTATGTTCTTGAATTTTCAATCTAGTCACAAACTATGTTGGTGCACGTCTCTTTCAGTATTTGGAAGCAAATGTCTCCGAATATGACTGACTATATTGTTACATTCAGCACAGAGACTCACAAATAAACATATGGTATAAGGGAATTATTTTATTCAGAGATAATTAGATAAATGATCTATAAATGCAACTGGAGGAGTACTACACTTTGTGTTACTACCAACTGAAATAATGGGACTGAAAACAATATTTGTTAAAAAGAAATGATGCATAAAAGACAGCTCGCATTTCATCTGTACCGCTTTCCTTGAGATGTGTACTTGTACAGAGTTGTGCCAATGGAATGTACCTTTGAGAACCACCTTTCAAATGCATTTACTTTACCTTGGTATTAAATGTACTAAATTGGACTCTTAATGACTGCATTCCCTTAATTATTGACATGCTCTTTTTCCCAGATAAGAGAACTTAAGAAGCTTGTTGAAGAGGGTAAAATAAAGTATATAGGTCTATCTGAGGCCTCAGCTTCAACAATTAGAAGAGCGCACGCTGTTCATCCAATAACAGCTGTGCAGTTGGAGTGGTCCTTGTGGTCCAGAGATGTAGAGGAAGAAATTATTCCCACTTGCAGGTCTGGTATTTATTCTTTTTTCCATCTTTGGTTTTACAAAGATTATTGTGTTTCTAATTACATTATTTGGATTTATCTTTTAGAGAACTTGGCATAGGCATTGTGGCATACAGTCCACTTGGACGAGGATTCTTTTCAACTGGTCCAAAACTGCTTGAGAATTTGGCTGAAGGTGACTTCCGAAAGGTTTGTGCATTGTCACCTTGGTTATAATTTTCTTAGCATAAAATTGGTTTATTAAGTTGCTATTGCAGATGGTCTCTCTTACCAATATACTTACATCCAATTAACTTACAGCCTTGGTTTATATATTACTTCTTTTTACATGCCAGTTGCTAAGTCCGGCAATTTGGCATAATAATGTTGTAAAATGATGAGATTGAAAGTTAAGGGCCATACCCTCTCAAAACTGTAAAAAGTGAATTCTACTTGGGTAATGCTTGGGCGACTTTCACTTCCTTTGTTTGGCCTATTAAAACACTCAAGTCAAACACTCCCCATAGAATTTGAAGTTTGATTTATGTAGAGCTTTCTGAGCACAGGTATCATAATACTAGATATCCTTTAATAGATGTTTGTTGATTTAGTGAAGCTATTTAAGTCTTCTTTCAAAGGCAGAAAATGACCCTTATACCTCTATTCAAAAGGTTCATTCATAGTTATTCTAAAAGGTGCTTTCATTTGGAGACTCACTAAAGTATATTCCTTCTAATTAATAACGTAACTGAATGCATTTAGTACTCCAGCATGTAGAGTGTGAAAACTACCTATTTTCCTGGTAAAGATTATAGATAAGGAAATAGATTATTTTGGGTGTTAAAGTCAAGAGAAACTAGAAAACTATCACTTAAGATAGCCAAAAGCACCTTGGTATGAAGAAAAATAAATCCTTAAGATTTAAGTATGAAACTATGAACAAAACAGCAATTGAATACCACCCGAAAAAAGAACAACAACAAAAAAATCAACCAATGATTCTGTTCATATTAAAACTGAACAGACATAGATTTAGCTACATGATGACGAAGTGAATAAAGATATCAATCATTCAAACACATGCAACATGATTCAGATATGAACTTGTGAAAACTTTGGTGCCTAAAGAAGTATTATCCTCTGATGACACCTGTGTTAATTTTGTGAAGTTATTAAGATATAAAGCCATTATGATTAAGCTGGTATTAGTCAGTGAAAGTTGTTCTTGTGTGTCATTTCGTGGCAGCACAAATCATTTAGCTGTAATTGACCAACGTGATATGAATATATATTACTGAATAACACAAGAATCCAATCTACGAATAATGCCTCCTTTCTGTAAATGAATTTTTTTTTTTCTTTTTATTTGTATAAATTTCTGCAAATCATACTACTGTCTCGGAGTACTCTGATCACCTTATCTGTTGAATTTGCACACTTAGAACAGATTCATTCTCTATAGTTTAGTTTACTGGCCTAGTGAGATAAAAATTCTGGTATGTTACTGTTTCTAAGAGAAGTTGAACTCTGTTGCAGTATATGCCGAGGCTTCAATCAGAAAATATGGAGCATAACAAGAAGTTGTTTGAGAGGGTGAATGACATGGCTGCAAAGAAGGGTTGTACTCCATCACAGCTAGCATTGGCCTGGGTCCATCATCAGGGAAATGATGTTTGCCCAATACCTGGTACTACCAAGATTGAGAATCTCAAGCAGAATTTAGGAGCTTTGGCCGTAAAACTTTCAGCAGAAGATATGGCTGAGCTTGAAGCTATTGCTTCGGCTGATGCTGTCAAGGGTGATAGATATGGCCCTGGTGCTAGTACTTGGCAAACTTCCGATACTCCACCTTTATCAACGTGGAAGGGTACATGAAGACTGCCCTTTGTCAGGCTAATATTTCCGTCTGATGCTACATCTTATTGTGTTTAAGGTTCAGAGGGTTGTATTTTCTCCAATAAATTGCAGTACTATTAATGCTGTTGTGCATTTTTACTCTGAATCAGGATAGATACCAAAAGTTATTTTACGGAAAAACAGCTGAATAAAGAGTTTGTGACGAAAATCTGGTTATGTAAAATGTTTTCCATTTTAACAGTGCAGATTGACCTTTTCTTTTTCTCATTGGAATTAAATTTATCTGTTGCATGTTATCTTGTTTTTATGTTCTCAGTACCACACCATTCATTGGATACCGCTGCTATTCTTACTAGGTAAAAGAAAGTTTAACAAAATTATTGCAAGAGATTGGGCGAGGGAAAGTGGAGGAAGAGGAGGGGGCCTGTTGGGTGTAAAAACATCAGCAAGTTTCCCTACAATCAAGGTTTTTTAAAAGTATAATAATAAACATAAATATATGAAATAGTTACTTCTAACAAAAATTAAGTTTAATTAAACTAGACCATTCCAATAATACTCAGAATATATAAAAGAATTTTATAGAATAAAATTTCAAACTTATTAAAATCAGCTTTCACAAATGTTCAATCGGCGAGTCATTTCCAATATTTGACAAGAAAATCACACTCTCAATATATTACGAGATTCAATAAGCAGTGTCGATAAAATTCACACCACATTTTAGAGCTTCCTCTTAGGAGAATGAAATATATATATTTGATAACAAAATACAAATACTACAAAATTCAAACCGTATGTCTTGTTTCAACAAAATGACAACATTCTCTTCTCTCTCTCAATAGCCAAATGGCTTTCTAAAAAATTCCATCAATTTTTCTTCACACCTCACACACACCCTTCAATCTCTCTATATTCCCCTATTCATATGATGTATTTGGGATGTTGGCCCACTAAGTCTAACCGAAGAGATCCAACTCAAAAAGGGTTTTACGCGTAAATGGAATGTATTCAACCTAAAACTTCTATTTCTATATGTTTTGCTAATTTTGAAGAACAAATATATATATTTCATGGTGACGATAGGTAAAGTGAAGAAAAAACTCTAACTCTTACATTCTATCGTACCTATTTACCCTAAAACCATGCCACTAATTTAGACATCGGAGTATCTACGTCGAAAACCAATTTGGAATATGTTTTGTGGGGTTCTTTCCAGCGATAAGGTTCGAAAGTCTTGGATATTGGATTGGGTGACGGATACCTACATTTATAGGCAGAATTGATTCATGGAGATCGGCTATGAAGAGCCGACTTTACATGTTCAGCTAATAGCCGACTTTAATATTTTTTTAAAATTTCCTTGCACAAATCCCGATATGGCTTTGATTTACTAAAAAACCATATTTACATTGCCTCCCTACAACCAAAACCTTCATGGTTGGTTATGCCAAGTAATTTCTTCAATTTCACGAATGTCTCCAGTTTTAAACCTTTTATAAAAATGTATGCTATTTGGTATTCCATCCTACAGTATTCAATATTGATTTCTTCATCTCGAACCAAATTTCAAAGAAAATGATATTGGATATCAATATTTTTGTTACGTCCATAAAAAAACTGGATTTTTCGATAACTTGATAGCGGATTTGTTGTCACAAAATATTGTCATTGGACTAGTCTGTGTATGTTGTAGAAAACTGAGGATCTTTCTCAACCAGAATGCTTGAGTAGCGCAATTTGTTGCCACAATATATTCTGTCTTTGCTATTGCTAATGCTATCATTGGCTGCTTTTTTGAATTTCAAGAAAAACACACCTAATTTTAAAAAAAAAATGCATAACCCATATGGCTCTTCCTTTCAACTATATCACCAGCCCAATCCATATTTGTATAATCAATAGTCTATTTTTTTTTATACATTTTGAATAAAGAATTCTATCTTCTCTTGTACCGTTGATATACCTTAAGATCCTTTTTGCTACTTGTAAATGAGATTAACGTGGATGCTCCATAAATCTGCTAATTTGGCCAACATTGAAAGTAATGTCTGGTCTTGTAATTGCCAAATATCATAGACTTTCCACCAAACTTTTAAAATAGGTTAGATCTACAACACCACCAGTTCCATCTTTGGTTCACTTCAATCTTTCTTCAACTGGGGTTAAAATTGGTTTGGCTCCATCTATATTAAAATTCTTCAATATGTCTCTTGCAAACTTTCTTTGAGAAATGAAGATTTCCAATCAGATTGAGAAACTTCAATTCCCAAAAAATAGGACATTGGGCCCATATAAGTCATTTCGAACTGTTTAATTATAGTCTCCCTAAATTTTGCAATCATCTTTGATTGTTTCCTGTAAATATCAAATCATTGATATACAAGCATACTATAGTAATATCTCCTATCGTAGAAGACTTTACTTATAGAGTGTATGCATATGGACACCTTTGAAAACCACAGGTTATAAAGAAGGTGTCAATGTGTGTGTACCATGCCCTTGGAGTTTGTTTTAAGCCATATAGAGCTTACTTCAATCTGTATACTTTATCTTCTTGATCTTTCTTGACATAACCTATTAGTTGCTCAACATATACTTCTTTTTCTATAACACCATTCAAAAAAACTGATTTAACATCCATTTGATAAATTCTCCAATCATTTTTGGCAACCAAAAAGATCATTAAACGAACAGTGTCAAGTCTAGCAACTAGTGCAAATACATCAAAATAATCAACGCTTGGTTTTTACTTATAGCCTTTCACAACCAATCTTGCCTTGTATCTTTCTACTTCTCCATTACGTTCTTATTTTGTCTTGTACACCTATTTTACTCCAATGGGTTTCTTTTCAATTGGAAGATTTGTAAGCTCTCAAGTCTTATTCTTCTTAATGGCATAAATTTTTTTATCCATTGCTTTTACCCAATGATCATCGTTGACTGCATCCTTGAACTCAACAAGATACAATCTACAAATAAGATAAAATTGACTATATCTTCATTAGATAAATTATTAATATCATCTCTAATGACATAATCTTTCAAGTGAGCTAGTAAACGCCGTTATTGTTGTGGATGTCCCGATTGTGCTAGTGTGTGTTGCACACTTGAGGAGGGATCTTGAGTGGGTTGCTGAACTGATTCCATCCGCTACTCACTAGATTCATTTTCATCAATATACTTGGGTGCTAGAGGTTGTGGAGATTCTGGTTCATCCTTCTTCTTCCAATCCCAAGCTCCTTGCTCATCAAAACTAACATCTCCAATAATAATAATTTTTCTTGTATTAAGATTATACAACTTATACCCTTTTATTTCTCAACTATATCCAACAAATATACATTTCTCTGCCTTGTCATCCAACTTCTTGCGAATAGTATTTGGAACATGTGCATAGGCAAGACAACCAAATACTTTTAAATGAGATACATTTGGTTTTCTACCAGTCCATACTTCATAAGGAGGTTTTTTGTAATTACTCTTAGCAAAACACTTGTTTAAAATATGAATGGCACAAGCAACTGCTTCAATCCAAAATCCTTTGGGCACATGTTTAGCCCTCAACATAGATCTCACTAAGTCTATTACTATTTTGTTCTTTATTTCTGCAACTCCATTCTGTTGGAGTGTGTATTTGGCTGTCATTTGGTGCTGAATTCCATTCTTTGCCAAAAATCATCACATACAGTGTATTTTAGTGCCTCAATCAGTTTTCAATGTTTTGATGAAGTACCCATTCAATTTTTCAACGTACACTTTGAAACTTTTGAAAGTGTCACATGCTGTAGATTTATTTTTTAAAAATTATACCCATGCTTTCTTGTTGAAATCATCAATGAGCGTGATGAAATATTTGTTGCCACAATTAGAAGGAACTTCAGCAGTGCATAGGTTTGAATAGACTAACTACAATGGGTATTTTGCTCTCCAAGCCTTTCCTTAAGGAAATGGGTCCTTGTGTTTCTTTCCAAGAATACAAGCTTCACATTATCGTGTGGTGAAATCAAGTGAAGGTAGTCCAAAAACCATCTTATTCTTTGCAAGAAAGTGCAAACCCCCAAAATTAAAATGTCCAAAGCGCATGTGCCATAGCCCTGTATCATTAAAAGAGGTGGAACTAAAGCAAGGGCATATCACCATAATTGATATTGAGAGGGAATAATCGATTATGGGACATTTTTGCTTTTACTATTCGTCCCAACTAGTCATTGTTGATAGTGTAGATACCCTATTCAAAATGTAAACCATATCCCTTCTTTTGGAGTTGTCCAATACTCAATAAATTTTGGCACAAATCAAGTAAATAGAAAACTTCTTATATGAATTTTTTTTACTCATTTTTCAAATAAATGGGTATCCTTTCTTTTCCAAGAATAGGTAATAAGTGATTGTTTCCAAATTTCATAGTTCTTTTAAAAGATTCATTCAAATCAGAAAACATATCCTTCTTTCCACATATGTGATTACCACAGCCTAAGTCCAAATACCATAATTTATCTTTTCTATTTTCAGATTTAGCAACAGAAAAAAAAACTTCTTGATTATCACCCTCATTTTATACCACTTGAGTATGGTTGGCTTTATTTTCTACTTTTTGTTGCCGAATAGTATTTTCTGTGATGCCCCAATTTACCTAGTTATAACATTTAATAGCACATTTTTGTTGACCTGTGTTGCTATAATTATCTGTTTGTTGAAATTGATAAGTAATTTTATCACGATTTCAATAGTTAATTCTACCTCTACGTCCACGTCCTCTGAAATTTTGACCTTTTGTCACAATTGCATTAGATGATTCTCCTTTCTCCTTTGTTTTAGTAGTTTGGATTTGCAACGCCTTCTCCACTGATTCCTTTTCTAGTTTCTCATCCAGTTTGCCATTAATTTTCTATTCGTGAAGAAGTTTCTTGTTTTTTGTTAAAGAGGACAAGTTTTTTGTTTCTTGCATAACTGCAACAATATGGTCAAATTTTATTGGTAGGGTGCTGAGAACTTTTCTAGCAAAAACTTCATTGGTGAGAATATACCCATTAAGCTCCATTTCATTTTTAATTTCCAATGCATTTAGAATAGGCTTCAATAATCTTTGATTTCTCCATGTACAAAGCTCAAATTTTCTTTTTAATGCCAAGACATTGTTTCTTTGGACTTTTTCAATACCTTTATATGTCTTCTCTAATATATCTCATGCCTATTTTGCGGTTTTAGTAGTGGAAATTTTGCTAAAAATTGATATATTAATAGCCTGATGAATTTGAGATAATGCCAAACTACATCTCTTTTCTATGTTTGATTTAGCATTCATGGGAATTTTCTTCTGAATAAATTGCAATAGATAGTGTGCTACCAAATGTATCTCTATTTGTGTTTTCCAAAAATTATAATTTTGACTTCGATAAGTTTTGGTACAACACAAGTAATATTTGTCCCTACCATAGCTGCCTAGCATACTTTGATACTACTTGTAAGAAAATGAAATATATATATTTGATAACAAAGATACAAAGACTAAAAAATTCAAACCGTATGGCTTATTTCAACAAAAGGACAACTTTTTATTCTCTCTCTCAAGAGCCAAATGGCTCAAACCGTATGGCTTATTTCAACAAAAGAACAACTTTTTATTCTTCACACCTCACACACACCTTTCAAGCTCTCTAAATTATCCTATTCATATAGCCTATATTTATAGGTAGAATTGATTCATGGAAGTCGGTTAAGGAGAGCTGATTTTAACATTTTTTTGAAAAACTTTTCCTTGCACAAATCCTGAGGCAACTTTGGTTCTCTAAAAACCTTGTTTACATCCTCATTTCTAAAAAGAAAGAAAGTTTAGAGACTAAAATATGGCAAGCCACTTTTGTCGATGGAAAAGGGTACTCAAATTGTGTCCCTTGAAGGCAACTATTTTCAGAAAAATCTTCAACTCCATGATTTTTATTTTAGATAGGAATAGAAACTCTAATAGTCTCTCTTAATTATTGAATAGTGGAGTTTCAATATGTGTGGCCTGTTGGTCCAATAACTTTGTATTTTCATTATTATCTTTTACTCAAATGCTGAAATTCTAAACCATAGATAGTTTTTGAGGAATGTTAAACACGATGTGATGTCCGAGGCCAATGGCTTTGTTAGAGAAGAAGTGGTTGTTGGTATTTTTATGTATTTTAAAAGAAGGTAAAATTTTGATTACAAAGCCTATTTAACACTTTATACTAAACAGCATTTTAGTAGGCTTGTGATGACAAAAGAAATAATAGTGAGCTTGCGTGTATAAAATGGGGTTGAATTAGACCAATCCAATCCAAAACTATGGACTTGCACACGGTCCAACTCAATTTTGCAAATTTTAGGGTTTATCAAATTCATTTTTATCTACAACTTAATATTGGGCTTACAATTTTGCACATTTTTGGGTTTATAAAATTTATCTAAAACTTAATTTCTTTTTACTTTTTACTTTTTAAGTTTTGACCACATTTTGCATGGAACCTGAAACCCTAACATGCCCAGAAAATCTCTCAAGCTTATCTTCATGGTTTTAGAAAATCTCTCAACCATTCAAAATGTTCATCCTTTTTTTTTCCTCATAATTTGTTGCCACTAGCACTATAAATAGTGCCATCCTCTAGGCTTTAGATACATACAAGAACACAAAGATCTATTCTAGCTTCATTCTCTTGCATTTGCTTTCCTCTCATATTCTGCTGGTCTCACTTTTTCTTAAATTTCTCCTACACTTGCTTTCCTCTTATATTCTGCCAGTTTCAATTTTTATTAAACTCTCAAACCTTGTTATTCTTCTTTCCCTTCTATTGAGGAAGACTTGCTTTATTCTAGAGAAACATTTTATATCCCATTGAAATAGTTTTTTAGGATAGTGCATTACTACACGATTCAAATATACTAATTTAGTTTTATTAATATTATTTTTTCCCTACAATCTAAAGAAATTATGATATTCTCCAGTACTAATACTATCTCTGCCAATGGCAATGATGCTTCCACCAGTAGTAACCAACCAACCCATGTTTCTGCTAATGAAATTTTCAAATGATGGCAATAATGTGTTTTCTCCTTGCTTGATGTCCATGGTGTAGTTCATGAGTTTCTGGATGCAAAACCAATTGCAGATGCTAATGCCAAACTTCAAGAATTAGGGCAACATGCCAACAAAGTATGTCATTATACTATTTTACAAACCATTTATAATAAATTGTATGATGTCTATATAGTTACAAGGAAGCCAAAGTTATATGGAAAGCTTTAATAAAAAAGTTTATCGCTAAGGATGCCACTAAACAAAAATTTGTGGTAGGGAATTCTACTAATGGCAAATGATTGGTGACAAAGATATGAAAATTCAAACAACAAGTATCAAATGAGTATCAAAAATTATTTGAAAATTTGAAAGTTGAAGAAATTGTGTTTTTTGAAAAGTTCGTAGTAGGCTTTCTAATTGAGAAGTTGCCAAACTCTTGGAGTGACTACAAAAACAATTTCAAACACAAGCAAAAGTCTTTCAGCACAGATGAGTTAGTCACTCACATACTCATAGGAGGCCTCAACATTTTCAAAATCAGATTTCTCTTAACCTCTTCTCAACATTAACTCCTCCTCAACATTTTCAAAATCAGATTTCACCAATAGAAAGAAGTCAAAAGCAGCCAAAACCAAGGAGATAAATCTCAAAGCAAACTTGGTGCAAACTAATAACAAGAGGTACGAAAATAAGTCCCAAAATTACAAGTCTAACAACTTTAGCTTTAAGAAAAAGAAAGGCTCGTATTTTGTTTGTAGAAAATTTGGTCATCATGCTCCTTAGTGTAAGAAAAGAGTGAGAAATGACAAATCCAAAATTAATCCTCCTAAAGCTAACCTGGCTGAAGGAAATGAAATTATTACTATAGTTATTTTTCAAATGAACATTGCAGCCAATGTCAAGGATTGGTTGGTAGATTTTGGGGCTACTTGGCACACATATGCAAATTGAGAAGCATTTTCCTTCTACACTCTAGTAAGAGATGATGAAAAAAGAGTCTACCTTGGTGACTCATGAATTATGAAAGTTCTAAGGAAGGTCAGGGTCATTCTAAAACTTACTTATGGAAAGACATTAACCCTCAACGATGTGCTGCATGTTACAAATATGAGGGCCAATATGTTTCTGTAGCCTTATTGGACAAAATTGGGGTCAAAGTGTCATTCGAGTCTCATAAGACTTTAATAACTAGAAATAAGTTTTTGTGGGAAAAAGTTGTTATAACCAGGGACTTTTTGTACTTAACAATGAGAATGCTTCTTTTTTGCTTACATGATTGAGTCATTTTCTTTATGACATGTAAGATTAGGACATACCAATTTTAGCTATATAAAGAAAATGTAATTGCTTCTTTATTTTCTGGTCTAAATTCAACTAATAATAATAATCCTAATTTTTTCTGGTATTGTATCATCTTACAAAGATAGGAACTAGTTTCCATCTTACCATACAAATTTAGAACAAGAAGCAATGATTTTCCAAATGTATCATGAAAGCATTATATATATAAAACCTTTTAGTCACACCCACAGATGACATTCTTAGAATAAGAAGTACATCTCAACGAAATAAAAGTCATGGCAGAAAACTATATAAATAGCATTAGAAACAACCGCTCAGAAATAAAATGAATCCATTCTAAAAGTTGGGAGAATCTGAAATAGCACAATCTCAAACCAATTACAGGTAATATTCGCCATAACTTAGCGACATCATTACATGCAAAAGGCAATGTATGAAACAGCAATACATGTTTTGTACAAAAACCGGAACTATACAATACATGTACCATCAATAAATTCTTAAAAACATTGCAATTGACAACTAATAGATGCATTAGACAAATACACTAAGTAGACATATTATATATTATGTCAGTGGTCTAATAACTAACCACATTAGAACTAAGGAAATATATTTGTAATAAAAGAAAAAAAATATTAACAAATCACTCCAAAACATTCCATGAGAAAAGGAAATAATGCAAAAGTAGTCTATTTCTGTAAAAATGGACAAAACGTTGAAAATGCAAATTTGGGCAGAAAAACAGCACAGAGTAGGAGCAAGGTAAAACAGAACCAAAGACAACTAAGAAACAAGCAACAAACAACTAAGAGGAAGATTTATTTTTAAAAAAGACATTAGCATATGCATTAAGGAAATACAATAAACAAATGAAGTATATATTGTGACATTTGCCTAATAACTAACAACATTGCAACAAAGCAAGTATATTTGTAATAGGAAACCACAAATATTAACAAATCATTCCAAGAAGTTCCATAAGAGAAAGAGGACTAATTGAAAGAAACATAATAGGAAACAATACAAAAAGAAAAAAGGGAAAAAAAAACAGTCCGATTGTATAAAAGTGAAAAAATGGTAAAAGCAAAGATGCTGACAAAAGGTAGTACACAATAGGAGAAGGACAGAACAAGGTGAAAGAACAACACGGCAGTAGTAACTAAAGGATGATTTTTTTTACTTAGGGCCAAAATTAAGTAGGCAAGTATGCTCACTTGTCTAATTCATTTAATGCACAAAACAACCCATAGCATTAATTCTAAGATGAGAAGAGAAGGAAGGCTCATCTAATAAACCAAGAGGAAAAGTGCAAAAAAAGTGCATGGCTAAAGAAAACAAAACAACAAGTTTAATAGGATTAGACAAAGGGAACAAACCTAAGCAAAGAGAACTAAGCTAAACCAAATCCTAAATGCAATCACAGCAAGAAAGAAGAGTGGTGGAAATAATAAGCAACAAAAATGGACATGGGAGGCTTACTTTCAAAACTGACAAATAAGAGTGATTAGAAAAGAAAGCGGGCTAATTGCTAAAAATTAGACATGACATGGCAACATTTTAATCGAATGATCAACATAAGAAACATTTACACATTAGACAATACCCATTAACCAGTCATAGGTAATAGTTATCACAAGACTTGATAGTAGAAGCCTCGTAGAGCAATAAAAAATACTTCTTGAGTAGACTTAAAATCAGCATCAAGCGGACTTAAAATCTTTGATCGAGCGCACTCCACACATTTCAATAATCATCATTAGTAATCAAAACATTAATGCATGGAAGAAAATAGATAATAATAATGCACATATACAATATAAAAAATAACACAGTAGGAAAAGAAGGAAAAAAAAAGTCAAAAAAGGGAAAAAAAAGTCCCCTGTTTTGACTTTGTCAAATCGACCGGCAAGACGATCTACCGTTCTTCAAGTCACCAAGTTGGACTGAATCCCCTTGACCGGAGAATCTCTAGATACCTGCAGAACACCTAGTCAGAAAGGCTTTTTTGTAAAAAATAATTGGAAATCCAACATAGCAGTGAAAATAAAGGAAGAAAAGTATCATTTTATTCGACTGGCCAAACGATCTGCTGCCATTCAAG
Source organism: Gynochthodes officinalis (assembly GCA_020080225.1). Lineage (NCBI taxonomy): Eukaryota > Viridiplantae > Streptophyta > Magnoliopsida > Gentianales > Rubiaceae > Gynochthodes > Gynochthodes officinalis. The sequence continues at coordinate 19,218,924 of CM034619.1, forward strand.
CCACCAAGTTGGACAGAATTCCATTGACCAAAAAGGCACCGAATACCTACAAAACATCAGGTCAGAAACGCTTTTCGTAAAAAAAAATTAAAAATCCAACACAGCAGTAATTTTTTTTAAAAAAAGTACCATCCTATTCAGCCGGCGAGACCATCTACCGTCATTCAAGCCACCCACTCGACCGCAAACCCCTTGAGCACAGAATTTCCAATCCCTACAAAAAATCTGATTAGAAGGTTTTTTCGTGGGCAATGAACGTGGAAAAAATTGAACACAAACAAAGAAGGTGCGACTTCCTTTTCTCAAAATGAGCCCTAACACTGGTCGACGAAAATCGAACAGAGACAACGAAGCAAAAACCCTAAATTGGTATATTGAACGGTAGATCTAGAAAAAAATTAAAAGTAGGCAACAGTCAGGCAAGAATTTTGAAAAAAATTAACTTGCAGAAAACATAAAAACCAAGATTGTCAACATCACAAAATCGCAAAAAAAAAAAAAAAAGATCTGGTCAGATAACACCAAAAAATAAAAGCAGATGTAGTTAACAAATTTATTTAAAAAACCTGTAAACTTATGACGCCCTTCCTCATGGCTGTCATTGGGATCGGCATGTTGGCCGACAAAGACACCCAATCCCCAAAACGGAAAGAAAAACCAAATTAGGGCAACATTTGGCCTAAAGAAATTCGAAGAAACTGGACGAGAAAAAGATAAGAATCAAGGATTGAGAGAAGAGCATGACTCAAAAAATAAAATTTGTGGGGGAAAAAATCCAAAAATTCTCGCTGAACGGCAAGAATGGAAGCAAAGTTTTAAGGATGGGGAAAGTGAAAACTGGAGAGAGTAGGGAAAACGCTGTCTGCAGAGATGGGGAACGACAACAAAAGAGGGTTTAGGGTGAAAAAACAGCCACGTAGATACTGACACAGAGAACACGTAGCTGACACATACTCTATTTCAGCAAATGTGGCAGGGGACAGGTGCGCATGGTGCGGACGTATCTTGTCCACCTATCCTCACCTGGTAGTTCTTGTTCACACATTTATAATATATGTTAATAACTTATAAATTAAAATTTTTTCCACCATTAGCTACCACTCCTAGCCATCTCACCAAAAGCCACCACTACCTGCCCTTACAATTAGCATCATTTGTGAATTTAGCATTTTCATCACATTTGAAAATTAGACCTATCAAATAATACTTCAAAATTTTCCTAATAATAACTAGATCTAAAACTTGAAAAAATAAAAAAATAGAATTCAAAGAGATCTCCAAAGGAGACCACAACACTCCACCACTAGGGAAAAGTAACACCTCCAAAAAGAGGACTAAACAATGAAAACAACTAAAAATAAATAAATAAAAACAAAGATCCTCCCCCTTCTTAAGAGAGGATTTTTTTTTTTTAATTTTTTTTATAAGGGGATGGGGTGGGTGGTGTTGGGGCTTGTGGGCGAGGGATGATGTTTTAGGGGTCTTGACAAGTTAGATTAATATTTTACTAATGCCATTAGAAGAATGACTAGCTAGGCGAGAACTATTGTCTCATGATCTCCTTAAAAATTCAAGCATTTAAAATTTACCAACTGTGCAAAAAAAAAAAAGAAAAAAAAAAGGCGATCCTCTCTATTTCCCATTAAGCGGGGAAAAAGGACACTTAGACTAAATCTTGTTCCTTTCATGTTCGTACTATTTACTCCACGATATGTCATTTTATTATGTTCACAATGTCTACTTGTTCCATGCACTCATGGCATTTTATGTCACTGTGTGAGAATAATCAGATTTCATTCCTTGTTTACTTCTCTTTTCTCACATATCTCGGGTAAGACTTTTTAATCAAGCAGGTTTTTCATATCACCATTTTGATTGAAGGACCAGGCCTAAGCACTGATATCCAGGAAAGTATCTTTCGAATCCATTCGCTTCAACAAAACATAATTTGTTGGGTTTATTTTCCAGCATCTCCAGGAACTTTCTTTTTGATAATTCATACACACGACCTAAACAGGGATACAATGTAATTGACCAGGATAATTCAATTGCCATCTATAATATCAACCATATGCATCTCCATACCTTTTGCTCATGCTACACAATGGCATTTGACACCCAAACAGTTTGATTTGAAACATCAATTTTTGGGGGTTGAAATGATCACAATGAAGTGATCATGAAGGCCATAAACAGGGCAAAAACACTGGATTCATCAGAAATTTCTTTAAGCTCAACTTCCATTTTTTGTGTTTTTTTCCCCCTGAAGCAGCACAACGTCCACACTAATATTATACAGTTCTGTCATTTTGAAACATGATTAAAAAATATACAAAATTCCTGCATGATTATCACTACATAATGTTCTTATATTCATTATTCGGAAACATAAACATACTAAAGGGCTTGAAACAGTCCACAAATTCATTATTCAGAAGCATAAAACAAACTAGCATGGCTTGAAAGAAACTACAGGAAGCTAATATCCTATAGGATATCCAAGACACCTCTGTATGTAGCTTTCCAAGATGAAAGTGGTGGAGTATTTGCAAATATTCATTTATTAGCCATAAATTTGGGAGAATATCTGTCACCTTTCACTTCATGAGCTTTAGCAATGGAATCGAGATCAGCCACATCCTCCAGTGTCAACTTTACAGACAAGCCTTGATGTTGCTATTCACAAACTAGCATGGCTTGAAAGAAACTCCAAGAAGCTAACATCCCATAGGACATCCAAGACACCTTTCTATGTAGCTTTCCAAGATGAAAGTGGTGGAGTATTTGAAAATTTCCATGTATTAGCCATGAATTCAGGAGAATATCTGTCACCTTTCACTTCATGATCTTTAGCAATGGACTCAAACTCAGCCATATCCTCCGGTGTCAACTTTACAGACAAAGCCTTGATGTTGCTATTCAGGTTTTCAATCATGGTCGTCCCAGGTATGGGACAAACATCATTGCCTTGATGATGAAGCCATGCTAAGGCTAATTGGGAGGTGGTGCAACCCTTCTTCGTGGCCAATTCATTAACCCGCTCATACAACTTGTTATTGTGCTCAACATTCTCACCTTGGAACTTTGGGATGGTCTAAAAAACATGGTGCGATTTATGAGTTATCAAAACAGACGTTGTGGAATTAAAATGCAAATGTCCCAATATATACGTGGCACAATGGCAAAGACATTGATAGATTTAAGTAACAAAATCTACAAAGAACCTCTTCTTCATTTCTTCTAGATGGGACAGCAATATCTAGAAATGCTATTGAACAGGAAACAAAGATGAGGGTTACACGAATATAATCTTCTGCACTATTTTCACATAATTTCTAGAACCAATCAAAAAAAAAAAAAAAAAAAAGAGTAAGAAATTTTGCTGGAGGGATAACTAAGATATAGACTCAGAATTTCAATCAACAAGTAATCATTTTGAAACTATAAAGGTATTAGCGGTAAGAACAAACCCAGCGAAAATCATCATCAGTCAACTTGTCCACCAACTTTACACCAGACGTGAAAAATCCTGATCCTAGTGGACTGAATGCAACAATTCCAATGCCAAGTTCCCTACACAGTAGAAAGAACTGTAATAAATTCATCCAAAACAAGTGTAATGAAGGTACCAAATAAGTTCTTTCGCATATTGTGTATGACTCACCTGCATGTGGGGATCACTTCATCCTCGGCATCTCTCGTCCACAAGGACCACTCTAGCTGCACAGCTGTTATTGGGTGAACGGCATGAGCCCTTCTGATTGTTTCCGGTGAGGCCTCAGATAGACCTATGTACTTTACCTTTCCCTCTTCAACAAGTTTCTGTAGAGCTCCAACCTAGTAGGCAAATTGTGTTAGTTGGATTCAACTGAAAAATCTTTGATTTATCAGAATGAATTACAATGGCCAAACATAAGGAATAAAGAAAATATATAAATACTATAGGTCTTTTTATACAAATGTTTCTTGAGGACATCTTGAAAGACATTGCACTATGTGGAAACCAATTAAGTTATAGCTCAATCATCAGTTTCAATTTCTAGCAGAATCACTACTCACTAAAAGAAAGAAATGATGTATTCTGAAATTAGGCATAGCTGCAATTTGATTGCAGAGAGTACAACCAGAACATGATATATAAACTTTAATCAAAGTTCCAGTTCTAAACAAGTGACGTGAAATTGAAAGATTCCACCCAACTGAAACAACGAATTACTAAAAAGGTCCTGGTCCGCCAGGCTGCAAAAATTAACGGGCAGGAACACTACACTAGGGGCGAATTGCATCGCACCGTTTCAGTAAATTTTTTTTTAGGTGTCTGCTACGACTTTGGTGGTGCGTTCTTCCCGGCATGCGGCAGTAGTTTGGTTCAAGCTATTCAACGTTTGCAAATTTTTCGGAATCATCACAAAATGCATAATGCAAGAACTAGGAACGGGCGTTCAGTTTCTTTCAACACATGTAGTTTTGGGATTTCCATTGAAGACAACACCTAGTTAGTAGTTTGTTGTAATTTTCGCACCCTAGGTCGTCTAGTGGTCGCTTTTATTTGTCATCTTGTGCGGCCTTTTTCCCGCTTGTCGGGTTTTATGACCCTTTGTGGTTCTTTTGACTCTAGTGGTCCTTTGTTTTCGTGGGTTTAATTAGAATCCAACACCACAAAGCTTCATTAGCTCTTTTGTGGCTATGTACTTGGCAATTTGCCTTGTTAATATATTATCATTTGAGAGAAAAAAAAAAAAGAAACAACAAATTACTCAAACATCAAATTGCAAACAATGACTCCTATTCATAATTAACAATTATGCAACACCCAAATAATAAAAACAAAGAAAACACATGGCAGCATGAATTAGCATAACCAAGATAAAGATGGATGAAAAGTTAAATAAACAGGAAAGCAAACCGTTATTTCAATAGGAATTCGAGTATCAACGCGATGAATATAATAGAGATCAATATAATCAACATCAAGCCGCTTCAAACTAGCCTCACAGGCCTCCCTCATATACTCTGGGTCACCATAAATTTCCATCTTTCCATCTGGAGTAAATTTATAAGCAAATTTTGAAGCAAGTTGTACTTTCTCCCTTGGCACTCCCTTCAGAGCCTACATCCATGGAAACCCAAACAAAATTCATTATGAAAGATACCCTGATAGAAACAAAAACCCCAATCCATGCCTAATTAAACTACCCAAAGTAAAAGAAAAAAAAAAAAAAACGATTGGAACTTCTAAAACGATTCCCTCGTTTACAAAATACCCAAACTAAGATCATTTCAGCAAACAAAAAATTAAAACATCAACAATAGACCATTCAGGAATAATCTACTGCCTCAAAAGGCCTCAAATTCCAGAAAACAAAAGCTTAAAAAACCCCCATCAAAACAATAGCAAAACAATCCACAAGAAATTAACCACTAACCTATTACTCCAAAAATTTTAAAAGGAAATTGAAACCCAGATAAAAATCATTTAAAAAAGAAAAAAAATTATCAATAAGATCAGATCGTAAGCAGTGAAACCAGATGAAAAACCCCAGAAACAAGTCTTGATTTCATACTTGGAACTCATAACTCACAAGCTCACACATAAATTTACTCCCATTACAATTGAAAATAAAAGACGGGTTTTGGTTTTGAGCTTGAATTTTACCTTCCCAATGAGGATCTCGTTAGTATGAGGACCATAGACGTCGGAAGTGTCAAGATGTGTGACGCCGACATCAATGGCATGGTGGATGAGCTTGATCATGTCTGCATCTGGCTTTGGAGGTCCATACCCCATTGACATTCCCATGCAACCAAGACCTTGAGCGGACACCTCTAATCCTTGAGAACCCAGCTTGATCTTCCTTACTTCTGTCCCCATTTTTCCTCCGCCAATCTTCTTTCTTCCTTTCTATCTGTTTCCCTTTTTCCAGAACAGAATAGCACGAACAGAGCACAAAGAAGCGATACAGTGATTATACTTCTTACATAGGTTTTTGCTGTGTTGGACCTATCCCTACAGTACTATGAATGGTGACGTCGTGCGTGATATCAAGACTTTGGAAGGACACATAGAACCAATGGAACAACCTTTCCACCAGAGCAAAGAGCACAAAGAATCTTTTCCCACACTTTAATCATACACATGTTGGGGCAGGGTTGTATTTTGTAGAGAGAAAATAGACAATAATACTTAAAGTATTACAATTAGGGTATCAAAATATGAAATACTTATCATTGCTGTCAGCAGCCCAGAATTATATTTGTTAATAAATTATTACCCAATTAACTTATAACAAATCTTCACTTATTGTTAATTATATTAGAACATATATTTAGAATTTCTTAAATTCTGTGAATTACGCTTGACTCATTTCAACTGGTTACTTATTGTGGACCATTGTTTTGATTTAGATACCTCTCAAATTCAATAATTAATAAATCTATGCTAGATTTCCCTTAGAAAATTTTCGCTTTACACCTGTTTCTCAGGTCAGCATTAAATATTCCTGGAAATTGAACATTCATACCAAATTCTTTTGATAAAAAAGGACAGAAAGTAATTGCTTACTTCGGCGCTGGTAATTGCGTACACCCTCCACGCTCTCTCTTCCACTCTTTCAATTTCAAGTGTGTGACTGTGTGTGCGTTTCTTCAAGTTTGAAAATATGGCAACACAAGAAGTGAAAGTTCCCAGGATCAAGTTGGGTTCGCAAGGGCTCGAAGTTTCAGCTCAAGGGCTGGGCTGCATGATCATGTCAGCCTTCTACGGACCGCCAAAGCCCGAGCCCGACATGATCACTCTCATCCACTACGCTATCGAGCGAGGAATCACCCACCTCGACCCAGCCGAGAGGTATGGGTCTCGCACCAACGAAATACTTGTCGGAAAGGTAACTTTACTTTCAGTTCTGAGCAAGTCTTTGATGTACATCTTTTTTTTAGTCCTTGTACATTGTTCAAGTTGCTACTTTCGCCTTTTGTTCGTTTTTTTTAGTGGGTTTTTTCAGGTGAATTTTGCATTTTTATAACATTTATAGCTCGGTTGCTTGTCTCACTTTTCTGTTAGTCCAGTGTTTAGGTTATTAATATTTTTTTATTAGGTGGGTTTATGTTTGGCTCTACATATGGATCATTACTTCCTGTAAGATATTGAATAATTGACTGTGTGACACTACGGAGGAGACTGAGGAAATTTGAACAAACCCTTTTAAGTGACTTAGGCAAGGGTGAGATGAAAGAATCCCACTTGTAAGTTGGAAAAAAAAAATAGAGAAAATTTGTGAGTTGACAGTTGGGTGTGTGCCAAAAAGGTAAATGTTCAAATTTAGCAAATGCGCCCAAGCTTGTTGGGCGTATTCAATAAATGTGAACATCACTTTTTTAGCACAGACCTAACTATCAACTTACAAATTTTCTCTATTTTTTTTTCCAACTCCCAAAAGTCAGCGACATGAGAAACTTCCTTTGCCATCCGCATCTTTTATAAAACCTCTATCCATCTCACCTTCCCATGGGTGCCCAATAGGGTTTGTTTTAACAAAATTTTTTTTTTATTTATAATTTTATAAATATAAATGTTGTTAATTATAATACATTTTATAATGAGTATATAAATAATTATAATGAAACATGAACTATAATGTTTTAATTTCTATTTTTTTACACACTAAAATTTAAAATATATAAAATACTACATATGTATATCAAATTAGCAATGGCATATAAATATTAAATAATAGATTATAAATACTAATAATATATTATAATGAAAAACTTATGAGTGAATAAATAATAATTCATAATTAATAGAAAAAAAATAGTAAACCAATAGTAACTAATAACTAATAGTGAAATATAATATAAAAAACTTCATTAGCATAATTTTAGTATAAATATAGTCTAATGATAATTAAAAAATAACTTAATAATAAATTAATATTCTAACTAATATTAGTAAAATATATATATATATATATATATATAATATAAATATAAATGATTAATATATATAATACGTATATTAAAATTTAAAAACATATATATTATATACATAAAAAAAATATTAAACAAATAAATGGGGCATGGGGAGCTATAAGGGGAAAAAAACCTTCCCCTAACCCATCCCTCCATCCGTTACACTAGCCCCCCCGGGCGAGGATCAAACGGAGTGGGTGCCCTCTGGTGAAGACTGAAATTGTCATTTCTAATTATTGTTTCATAAAAGTTCGTTTGTGAGAGTACTTAAGAACTCAAGGCCATCTATATCTCACATAGAAATCACATGCTTTTCATGTTAATATTAATTATATCATAACAATCTACCACGCAACACATTGACATTCAATGTTTATGCAGCTTTTCATGTTAATATTAATTATATCATAACAATCTACCACGCAACACATTGACATTCAATGTTTATGCAAAATTGTTAGTTTTGTACTAGACATATTTTATGGTAGATTTTTCTATTCAATCCTAAGCAAAGATCACAATTCTGGAATCACTAATTAGTCTTGGATTATCACTACAATTTTAGCATTACCAATCCCTGGCAAATATTTCAATACTGGTATTACCATATAATATTGAGCTAACACTATAATACTAATGTTGCCAATCTAGTTTTAGACATTTTGTAATACCAGAGTTGTCAATCGCAACACACAACTTGGAGGGTGGTGGTTGTTTTTTATACTATTTGTCATGAATTTTGAGAAAATCCATCTCAAAAGTTAGCTTTAGAAGTGGATGAATCCAAAATCATATAAACAACACATAGAAATTTCATGTATTTCATGTGGGAATCAACTAGATAATAACGCACTATTAACCCTTTTAAAAAATATTCTTTGTTTAAAAAAAAAGTAACATTTTTGTAAAATTTTTTGTATTACCCTTATTAATAATATCAATTTACGACCCAATTTAAAAGGTAATGATAAAAATAAAAAAAATTATACATTTAATGATGTATTAAATATGTTATATCTTGTAATTTAAAAGAAAATTGAATAAATTAAAAGTGAATTTTTTTTTAGACTTGAGAGAGTATTAATTTGACGTGTAGTATGTAACTTTTTTTTTGCTTATTTGCAATTACTTTCGAAGATTCTTCAATCACAATACAACAAAAAATTTAGCCGAAGTAGTATATAGTAAAATCATTGACTACTTGTATTTAACTTGTTAGATAATACACAAAGTTGACTTCTTTGTGCAATTAACATATGTTTTGACGTGTCAATTCTTTTACTTGCAATGTTCAAAATTCAAAATTTGACATTTAATCTTGAAATTCCTACACTTTCGTTGTCCTAGTTTTAGCAAAACTTGATGACATCCATCCATCCATCCATCCATCTATCTATCTATATATATATATATATGTAACTTTTTTTTAATAGGTCTTTTTTTTAGGTTACAAGTTACATTTTAATAAAAATGTAATTTTATGAAATTTTGAAATTATTTTATATCACTTTTAGTACATTAATCCACTTTAAAAAATTTTTATTTATTTTTTATTTTTAAGTTAATAAATTATTATTAGTTATTTAAATTTGAGATAATCTACAAAATAGTCCCTCACATATATGGAAAAGAACTTTTTAGTCCTCACAGAAAAAATGAATCAATCAGTCATTCACATATATATTTTTTAATCCCTCACATATATGGAAAATAACTTTTTAGTCCCTCACAAAACAAAACGAACCAATCAGTCCCTCACATATATAGAAAAGAACTTTTTAGTTTTTCACAAAAAAAAAAAGAACCAATCAGTCCCTTACTTTCATACATTTAATCTATTTTGGTCATTCCGTCAACTTTTATCAAATTTTTCGTCAAATTTGCCAACACGTGCCCTAAATGTGTTATTTGTTGAAGGCTTTTTTGGAATCACAGAAAATCATTATTTCTTAAAATGTTGATTATCTTAAGGGTGGTTGCCCTCTCTCTCTGCTTTTATTCGCTAATGATCTCAAAAGACAGCCATTTTTTCCGTTGATTTTTGAGAACCTTCTGGTAAATTGCAAAAATATTCCCTTGTTTTCTAGATCGATTTCCCTAAAAAAGGTCTATTACATCCACACCCTATTGATATATATCTCTCTATCTCTCTCTGAGTCTAGATGAGGCCGTAATGAATTTTGTAACAATCGCATAAAAAAAAAGGATTTTTCATACTTTCAAAAAAGGCTTTAGCAAATAACACGCTTAAGGAATGTGTTTTGAGTTTTAATAGAAAGTTTGACAGAAGTTGATGAAATGACCAAAATAGATTAAATGTATGAAAGTGTCAGTCGGTTATTTATTTATTTTTTTTTTATGGACTAAAACTTTCTTTTTCATATATGTGATGTGAGGGACTGATTGGTTCTTTTTTTTTTAATTTGTGAGGGACCAAAAAATTCTTTTCCATATATGTAAGGGATTAAAAAAATATATATGTGAGGGACTGATTGGTTCGTTTCTTTTGTGAGGGACTAAAAAGTTCTCTTCTATATATGTGAGGGACTTATTAGTTAGTTAGCTTTTTTTTTTTTTTTTGGTGAGAGACTAAAAAGTTTTTTTTCCATATATGTGAGGGACTATTTTGTAGATTATCTCTTTAAATTTTACTTCAAATGCAATCGACTATAGAATCTAAAATTTGTTATGAAATACATGAATGAATATTCATTATATTCATCCCTATCTAATATTTGTTTATATCCCTATCTAATGTAAGTACTTATCTCTATCTAATGTAGGTACTTATCCCTATCTAATGTAAATATTTATCCCTATCTAATGTATGTATTTATCCAAATACATTGATAGGTGCATCATTGTTCTTCTATAAATAGGAGTATAGCTTGGTCATTAGGATGGATGGTAAAGAAAAGTAAAATAAGAATTTCTCCTCTAATTTCCTTATTATCTTTGGTGTCTTTCCGCTTTCTATATTATATACTTTCTCTCCATTCTGTTCTATTATATACTTGTAATGCAATATTCTACAACACGTTATTAGCACGAAGATCTACCAATTGAGTAAATAATCTTTGCAAGGTAGGAGTTCTCTTGGTTTTCTTTAATCATACTCCATCTCCTTTTATCAATTCTTCATTTTTTTTTCTTGATCTTAAAATCAAATAATCCTTCTGCTCCTGAAGTGGCAGTGGATATTTTGAAAATCCTTCTAATTTTATGATACTTGACACCTGAAGTTGTCAAAGTAAGTGCAAATGAAAAATTTCGAGAAAAAGGAAGATGTTTGTTTGCTTGCTTGATAGTGCAACAACACATACCATCTTTCGTAGTAGACACTTTTTTTCAAGTATGACATTGCGTAAGACACATGTTTATACAATTTCATATCCTATTCCGATTATTGATGGTAGCGGAAATGCCACAATTGTTTTGCCAAATGGTACCATTCTCCATATTGAGGATGCGTTTCTAAACAATAAATCAAAAAAGAATTTGTTCAATTTCAATGATGTACGCCATAATGAGTACCATATTGAGACTATTTATGAGCAAAATAAGGAATATATTGGCATTATTTTTATAAGATGGGCCTGAAGACCATCCATAAGAAGCTAGAAGCTTCTTCTATGGGTTTGTATTGTTTTATGATTAAGGCCGTTGAAACCTATGTTACCATGTCCTGGAAATTGGTAAATCTTCATCAATTTGGACTGTGGCATGATCGCCTTGGTCACCCTGGTGCTTCAATGAGGTGTAAGAAAATTCAAAATACAAAAGGATATCCTTTAAAGAATACAAAGAAACTGCTGTCCAAAGATTATAATTGTGAAATTTGTTCACAAGGAAAACTCATCATTAAACCTTCTATAACAAAGGTTAATCTAGAATCCCCTTTATTCCTCCAAAGAATTTAGGGCGATATTTGTGGGCCAATACAACCACCAAGTGGACCGTTTCGATATTTTGTGATACTAGTGAACGCATCCTGTAGATGGTCCTATGTTTGCATATTATCTATGCGCAATGTTGCCTTTGCATGTTTACTTGCGCAAATTATAAAGCATTGTGCTCAATTCCCTATTTATCCAATTAAAAGCATAAGAATTGATAATGCTGGTGAATTTACATCAAAGAGCTTTGATGCGTATTGTGTTTCACTCGGAATCGAGGTTGAGCACCCAGTCGCACATATTCATACTCAAAATGGATTGGCAGAATCCTTGATTAAACGTATCCAAATCATTGCCCGAACTCTATTATTGAGAACAAATCTCAACGATACAGCATGGGGTCATGCAGTTTTGTATGCGGTAGCCCTAATTAGATTACGCCCCACTGCTAGTCTCTTACAATCTCCCCTTCAAATGGTTCTTGGTTATGAAGCTAATATTTAATATTTCACATTTACGCACCTTTAGTTGTGCCATACAAGTGCCTGTAGCACCACCGAAAAGAACAAAAATGGGTCCCCAGCGACGTTTGGACATTTATGTTGGGTTTAATTCACCATCCATCATTAGGTTCTTAGAACCAACTATTGGTGATCTTTCTACTGCTAGATTTGCAGATTGTCATTTTGATGAGATAGTGTTTCCATCAATTAGGATACCTACAACTTCCATGGCTGAAAGAAAACCAATTAAGGTTATCTCCTAGAATGAGACAAATTTATCTCAATTAGACCCAAAAGCTCTAGAATGTGAAAATGAGGTATATCGTATAATCTATTTACAGGCTATGGCCAATAGACTTCCTGATGCATTTAATGATGTTGTTAAGGTAATGAAGTCTCATATTCTAGCTACAAATGCTCCAGCTAAGATACTTGTTCCCGAAGAACAAGCTAAAATGGATCAAAATCCCTCACACTTGAAGCGTGGGAGACCAATGGGATCAAAAGATACTATTCCTCGAAAAACGAATGGGAAAGACTAAGGAATCCGCTCCAGAAGAACCTAAAAATCAAGAATCTGTTCTAGAAGAACCTAATGTCGTGCTTGCTCCCAAAGAACTTATTGCTCCTGAAGAGGCACAAACCCATGAAAATATCACTAACCCTGGGAGTATTGAAAATTCCATTACATATTGTAATGAAATTTGGGATAGAGATGAAATCATCATTGATGATGTTTTTGCATTTTCAGTTGTTCATAAAATTATAAAATGATGATTGTGAGCTACAATCTATTATTAAATGCCATCAAAGGCAAGATTGGCCTAAGTGGGAGGTAGCAATTAAGGTTGAATTAGCTTCCCCAACCAAACGAGAAGTTTTTGACCCTATAATCAGAATCCCTGATAAGGTAAAGCCCGTTGGATATAAATGGGTATTTGTCCGGAAACGAAATGACAAAAATGAGGTTATCAGGTATAAAGCCCGACTCGTTGTCCAAGGTTTTTCTCAAAGACCTGGGATCAATTATGATGAGAGATATTCACCTGTGATGGATATGATTACATTTCGTTTTCTAATTAGCCTAGTCGTCACTGAAAGATTGGAAATATGTCTTATAGACGTTGTGAAGGCATATCTATATGGCTCATTAGACTCTGATATTTATATGAAAATTCCCGAGGGATTCGAAATGCCTGATGCATACACTCCCTACAACTTATTCTCAATAAAGTTGCAAAGATCTTTATACGGGTTAAAGTAATCCGGCCGCATGTGATATCAACGCCTACATGAGTACCTAGTTAAGGAAGGGTATAAGAATGATCCCATCTGCCAATGCGTGTTTATTAAGAAATCAGAAATCGGATTTGCTATTGTAGCCGTTTATGTCAATGATATGAATTTAATTGAAACTCCAGAAGAGTTAGCTAAAACTACTGAATATTTGAAAAGGGAATTTGAAGTTAAAGATTTGGATAAAACAAAACTTTGTCTTGGTCTAGAGCTTGAGCATAAAGCAAATGGAATAATTGTCCATCAATTAGCAAACATTGAAAGATTACTTAAACATTTCAATATGGACAAAGCTCACCCATTGAGCACCCCTATGGTTGTAAGGTCTTTAGATCCCCAAAAAAATTAGTTTTGTCCTAGAGAATCTGATGAAAAGATACTTGATCCCGAAGTACCATATTTCAATGCAATTGGGGCTTTGATGTACTTGACATAATGTACGAGATTAGATATCGCTTTTGCGGTAAATTTATTGGCACGTTTTAGTTCTGAGCTAACTCGGAGACACTGGAATGAGGTTAAACATATTTTCCGTTATCTCCAAGGAACCATAGATTTGGAATTATATTATTCCAAAAATTCCACTACCTCTGGTTTAGTTGGATATAAATCTGATTCACATAAAGTTCGCTCTCAAACTGGTTATTTATTTTGTTATAACGGCAGTGCCATTCTTGGCATTCTACGAAGCAATCGCTAGTAGCTACATCTTCTAACCACTCTGAGATTATTGCTTTATATAAAGCTAGAAGAGAGTGTGTTTGGTTAAGATCCGTTATAACACATATTCACAATTCTTGTTGCTCAACCCCAGTTACAAATTCTTCCACTATAATTTATGAAGATAATGCTGCTTGTGTTGCACAAGTTAGGGGAGGATATATCAAAAGTGATAGGACCAAGTATATCTCGTCGAAATTTTTCTATACTCATGAACTCCAAGAAAGTCGACAAATTGATGTTAAACAGAATCAATCCATAAAGAATTTTGCAGATCTTTTTACCAAATCATTGCCAACGTCAACTATTGAGAAATTAGTATATGGCATTGGTATGCGGCGAGTTCACAAGATGCAAGATTGATTAGCCCCAGCAGTGGCTATATAGCTCAATTGAGGGGGAGATATTATGAACTATGCATTGCACTCTTTTTTCTTTCTAATCGATTTTTTCTCACAGGGTTTTTCCGACTTAAGGTTTTTAACGAGGCAACTAATGCATCCATAAAAGGGGGATATTATAAGATTTGTGCTCTGTACTTTTTTTCTCTTTTGTCCGGTTTTTTGTCTCAGTAGGTTTTTCCGGCTTAAGGTTTTAATGAGGCAGCATCATGCACATTCATAAAATAATGAATACAATGAATATTAAAGGGGGAGTGTTACGAAATACATGAATGAATATTCATTATATTCATCCCTATCTAATATTTGTTTATATCCCTATCCAATGTACTTATCCTTGTCTAATGTAAGCATTTATCCCTATCTAATGCAAACATTTATCCCTATCTAATGTATATATTTATCCAAATACATTGATATGTGCATTATTGTTCTCCTATAAATATGAGCATAATTGGGTCATTAGGATGGGTGGTGAAGAAAAGTAAAATAAGAATTTCTCTTCTAATTTCCTTATTATCTCTGGTGTCTTTCTGCTTTCTCTATTATATACTTTCTCTCCATTTTGTTCTATTATATACTTGTGATGCAATGTTCTACAACAAAATTAATCAAAGTTGATTTTTTCAATTTATATTATCATATAAATTTTATAATTTGCAAACACTTACATATTTCTTTTATATATATTTGTTTGCCCTTAGTTCTATTTTTTTAATAGAAAAACATGTTGGTTTAATTAGAAATGTAATGATATAAAATACTATGAAATTAACTAAAACAATATTATAGTTCACAAAATATAGTAAAATCAGTTAAAATACCAATTAAATCATTCAAAAATTATAAAGAAATTTCTTCATAAATTAATTTTTATTTATATTGAGAATTCAAAATTTTTGCTTAGAACTATAAATTAAAAACAATATAGAGTATAACATTTAGAATAGCTTTAATCCTTTCACATTTATCAATTTAAATATTTTTTACTCCAAAATGATAGTACTAACTCTAAACATTATTCGACGTTATCTCAATTTATTATTTTAAATTTATAATTATCAAAGTAAATTATGAATACTATCAAAAGAAAGAAATATTCTACATTTACATATTGTTATTTTAATATTTTATACCAATTTCAACTATTTCTATATATTAAGCTAATCATATTCATATATTTATAAAAATTAATTTGCATAAAAAAAGTCAATAACAACAACACCAACTAAACTTTTATTCTACTATAATGAGATAAACAATAAATCATAACCAAAGAAAAATGAAAGTTAGAAATTGTCATATTATGTATATATGTGTGTTTCACTTTCAACATGTGAATGTTAATTAAGTAAGTATTATATGAATTTCTCTATTAACATTCGACATATCAAGAAGTTTGCCCGATTCCATAAGTTTTCTTCACAGAGCTCCTAATGTTGGCATTTTCTTGTTCTTGAAATTCTCTTTTTCCCTAGATGATGTGCCGACCGGCCGGGGAAAAATTTTTTTTACTATTCACTAGGGCCGCAAAGGGTGCTAAAAAAGTGAGATTTGTAGCTACAGTATATATATATATATATATATGTATGTATGTATATGTATATATATTTTATAGCCTAAGGGTCTGGAGCTCGTTGGATTTTGATCCTGCTTTCATTCGGTTTTATCCTCCGTTAAGGGGATTTTTGTGTTCTAACTTGGGAGGAGGAGCAAGCACGATGACACGCAATGTAAGTCCGCGCATGAATAGGAAGTCGGAGTCCACCCAGTGCCGGTGTTCGAATCTACGGTCCGATTATTCGGTTGATGTTAAGGGGAGCTGTGCAAGCAGTGGCCGCCAAATTAAGGATTTATTTCTCTTAATATTCTGGAGTTTTGGGTTATTCAACGTATCCGATAGTAATTTAGTGCTATTCAATGGATGTGGTAGTAGTTTGTTAGCCACTGTGAATTCGAGTGTCAGAGGCCTTAACCGTCAACTTACTAGGTTTAGGTTAGATTAGTTAAGGCAAGGTCTTAAATGACCCTTCAATGTACTATATTGACTTGTTATTCACTAGTTAATACAATCAATTACTTTTGAAAAAAAAAAAAAAGAAATTCTCTTTTCCCAAATTGAAGAACTTAAGAAACTGGTTGAAGACTATGGGGGAAGTGAGGAACCCAACTGGATTACCACCAGATAGTCCTACTCAATTTCTAGAGTATGGGGAAAGTGAAGAATTCAACTAGATTGTATGAGGAGTTGAAGATTGAACCATCAAATTTAAGTAGTGCATAACACTAACTAAGTATTTTTAAACTAGCAGTAAAATTTGATCCTTATACTAACTTCAACTCAAGACTTATTGCTAGAATTGGTGGCCAACTTGACTAAGCTAAGTTAGTTTAACTTCATTGTTGGTATAATGTTTTAGAGAACTTGGCATAGGCATTGTTACGCACACCCCCTTTTTTGACTAAAAGTAATAATTGTATTTACTTTTTTAAAAATATATCACATACAAAATGCCCACTGATTAAAAGTTCCTTAGTGCTCATGTCGAGTCTAAATTTAAGGCGCACAGACCCCCTTGGAAGAGGATTCTTCGCATCGGGTCCAAAACTGCTTGAGCAATTGGAGGAAGGTGACCGACGCCGAAATGACAAAAGGTAATTGCTTACTTCAGCGCTCATATCATCCAAAGTAGGGAAATTCCATTTCCATGTGGGTCTTGATTCGTTAGTTTGGTACCCATGCGGATAAGGTGTCGAGATCGTAAAGGAGAATGAGCCGGCGGGCCATGTATGATAATCTTTCAAATTTTAATTTTTAATACATTTTTTATTTTATAATTATTATTTTAAAATATATAAAAGTATATTTTAAAATTTTATCCATTAAAACCAAGTCTAATGAATTTGTGAATGTTATTTCATTCTGTGAGAATTGTTATACTTAATTTAATTGTGGATTAAATTGCAAAAATGCTTATTTATATTTAGTAGTTTTATTTATTTTATATTTTATTAAACTGCATCGTATGGCACATAGATTGCTGAGGCTACTGATGATTCATTGGTTCAACATTTGTATTGCTTCATCCTGTTATGAATAATGACCTCTAAGAATTGATTTGTTGCGTGCCAACTTTGTTTTCTTACCGGCCCCCATCATGGAGCTAATCTTCGAAAACATCCAGTCACTTGTTCGAAAAAGAACAATATGTCATTATATTGCCCGACTGGGTTAGTGTGACAGCGAGCACAGAATTGTAAGGTTACGAGTTCAAATTCTCTATCAACACATTCTCAATCGAACCCGCCGCACAAGACTTGTCCAATGCGATTTACATCTCCTATGTAGTTTGCGGACTATTACACAGTGGCGAAATTTACCCAGCGCGCACCCTTGGTAGCAGCAGCGAGTTTCTTAGTTAAGAAAAACAATTTGTCATTATATCAACATTGAATACACTAGAAATATCATTGATATAAATGAATTGCCCAAAGTTTTCATTTAAATCCTTTTGGATATTTTCTATCCAAACTAATAAAATTGTATTTCTTATCTAACTTTATTAATTAATTTAAATCCATACGTGATTGTAGTTAAAAAAAATCCATGATGGAAAATAATTTTATATTAAAAAAAGTAGAGTTTTTACTAGATTTCAATGGATAAAATATTATAATAAAATATTCTTCCTTTGTTTTTCAGTGATGAAAAAAAGCAAAAAATAAAATAAAATTACAGTTATTAGAGTTTTCAATAATAAAATTATTTTTTTTCTTTTTTCCTTTTTAAAATGAAACACTTCTAAGCTATTTTGGCTGCATATATATTGCATTTCAAATTGTGTTTTTGAAAATGTGCTCTAAAATGTATTTTGAAATATTATGTGAAATGTTATTTAGATTAATAGTATGGAACATATTTTGAATTTAAATGTTGTATGGATTGCAAATTTAAAATTTTGAATTGAAATATTATATAAATTATAAAGATTATTATATATTTTTAGTAAAACAATATAGAGGTACATTTTGAATTGAAATATCTTGTTGGACAGAATAAATGAGAAGTATATTTTAATTTTATTTTTTTTAGATAAAACGTGTTTTGAAAGTTATTTAAAAGCATAGGTTAAAAACATGAATGTTGGATTTATAACATTTTAGACGTTGAAAAAGGTATATGTGAAGAAAATGAAAATGAAGTGGGCTGCCCCATAATCACAAAAAGAATTCTCTGTAATAGACTTATCTAGAATTGAGTGAAAACAACTCAAATTTCAAAAAAAGCACTCTCAAATTCTGTGAATGTTAAAATTGATTCATTTTGATTGGTTCAACTTTTATTGTGATTTTTTGAGAATTTTTGTATTAAAATGTGTAAAAATTTTAGTGAATTTTTTTTTATAGAAAATGTATTTTAAAGAAAAAATAAAAGAAATTTTTTAAAAAATTATGTGAAGAAAATTTAGAAAGAGATTTTGAATTTTAAATTTTAAAATGAAAAACTCTTTGAATTTATTTTTATTTGAAAAAAAACGTTAACTTTTTGTTTCACATACCTCACGAATTCAATAATTAATGTATACTAGAATTTTCCCTTTAGAAAATTTTCTCTTTGCACTGGCTCCTCAGATCAGCATTGAAAAATCCTAGAAATTGAGCATTCGTACCAATTTTAATATGTTTGAACTTTGATTTTACTTACAAAAGGTTAATTTTTTTAAATGAAAATAAAATATTTAAACATATTTTTATTTTAAATTTTAAATTTTAAATTTTTTTACTTAAATTTTTCTCACATAATTTTAAAAAATTTATCCTCTTATTTTTTGTTTCAAAATATTTTTTACTAAAAAATACTTATTAAAATTTTTACATATTTCAATATAAAATTTCTCAAATAAATCACAATTCAAACGGAGCTTTCTTTTAAAGGAAAAAAACAAAAAAAAAAGGGGCAAAAGGCAATTGCTTACTTCAGCGCTTATATCATCCAAATTCAGGAATAATCCATTTCCATTCTTCTCTAAAACCCAGAAAAAAAATAAAAAAAGAGTTGCGAATTTTTCAGGTTTTGTTAGCCATATAATCAATCAGAAACAATGGCAGGCGAAATTCCAGAGCAACAAGAAGGTGCGGGAAAGGTGGCGGTGGCAGGCGAGGTTCCAAAGAAACAAGATAGTGTGGGAAAGGTGAAAGTCATTAGCACTTGTAATGTCAAGCCAAGAAAGGCAGTGGGAAGACAAGAATGTCAACTGGTCACGTTTGATCTCCCCTACTTAGCCTTTTACTACAACCAAAAATTACTGGTCTATAAAGGGGTCGACCATTTCGAGAAAGCCGTGGAAGAATTGAAAGAAAGTTTAAGCATTGTGTTGGAGGACTTCCACCAACTGGCTGGCAGGCTGGGGAAAGATGATGGAGTTTTTAGAGTGGAGTATGATGATGATATGGACGGCGTGGAGGTGGTGGTGGCAGCGGCGGAGGACATTGCGGTGGCTGATCTGACTGATGAAGAGGGCTCAGTAAAGTTCAAGGAGCTGGTGCCTTGCAACAACATCCTCAACCTGGAAGGACTCCATCGCCCACTTCTGTTCCTACAGCTCACTAAGCTCAAGGACGGCCTCTCCATGGGCTGCGCATTCAATCATGCGGTGCTGGATGGTACCTCCACGTGGCATTTTATGAACTCGTGGGCCCAGATATGTAGTGGGTCCACCTCCATCTCTGTCCCTTTCCTCCACCGTAGCAAGGCCCGCAACACCAGAGTCCAGCTCAACCTCTCCAAACCATCCGACGCTCCCGAGCATGCCAAGTCAGCTGCATCCAATGGTGATGCCAGCGTAAAGACCTTGACCCCACCACTCAGGGAAAAAGTGTTCAGGTTTTCAGAGTCAGCCATCGACCATATCAAGTCCAAGGTCAACGCCAAACTACCATCGGATGGTTCAAAACCATTCTCAACATTCCAGTCTCTTTCCACCCACATGTGGCATGCAGTCACGCGGGCCCGCCAACTCAGGCCCGAAGACCACACCGTCTTCACCGTCTTCGCTAACTGCAGGAAGAGGGTCGACCCTCCGATGCCGGAGAGCTACTTTGGCAATCTCATTCAGGCCATTTTCACCGTGACCGCAGCAGGGTTGTTACTGGCGAACCCGCCAGAATTTGGGGCGAATTTGATTCAGAAAGCTATCGAGATGCATAACTCGAAGGCCATTGATGAACGTAACAAGAAGTGGGAGAGCAACCCCAAGATTTTCGAGTTCAAAGATGCTGGAACGAACTGCGTGGTGGTCGGAAGCTCCCCGCGGTTTAAGGTCTATGATGTGGACTTTGGGTTCGGGAAGCCTGAAGTTGTGAGGAGCGGGCAGAACAATAGGTTTGATGGAATGGTGTATCTGTACCAAGGAAAGAGCGGAGGAAGAAGCATTGATGTGGAGATCACCTTGGAGGCTAATGCCATGGAGAGGCTGGAGAAGGATAAGGAGTTCCTCCTCTTAGAGGCTTAATTAATAATTTAATATGGAAGTAGTAGTTTCAGGAAACTCAGAATTGTGAGTTTGTAATGGATTGCAAGTGTTTTTAAGTTTTCATTTCGTTATAATTTGTTTGGGATTTATGGCAATGTTTCAGGAGTTCTGTGCTTGTGCTAATAAAATAAAATAAAAAAACGCACTTGGTTTGTCGAGGTAATGGAACTAATCATGAAAATAATAATAGTGAAAAATAATAATATATTTTTTTATTATAATTATGTTGTTTAATTTACATTAGAAATTAATAATAATAATAATAATTTTCTAAATATGTAAAAAATTCATTCCACAACCTTAGTTCAGAAAAAAAAAAAATTATGAATAATCACTTCTTACCCCCCAAAATGGAAAAAAATGAAAAATACTCTAATTTTTAGTTAACATTAATGCAAGTCTTAACATTAAATGTTACTCCATCGAGCATTTGATATGCATCTATTTTCCACTCACATTTATCCCCTTTACAATATGATTTGATTCTTGCCCTTTCATTTTTTACCATTATCATTTGAAACCCTACTGTATTGAGTACTCATATAGCACATTTCTAAACTTTTCTTCACTCTCAAACATTATCCCTTGCAATAGCTTGAATTTTTTCCCTTTTGGTATGCGAAAATCAGCCACATCTAGACATGCACCGATTAGGTCATTTTCAAATTCGATATCTGAGTCATTATAAGTCTCAACTTCATCATTAGACTTATACTCAGACAACTCACCGCCACTATCACTACCATTTTTGTTTCTTCATCTACATGTTTGTTGAATAATTCATCATTATTGTCAAGGTGCATTTCATCATTATCACTCAAAGCATATAACTCATCACTTTCTTCATCTTCATCAAGGTGCATTTCATCATTATCACTCAAAGCATATAACTCATCACTTTCTTCATCTTCATCATATGGAATGCATTCATTTGTAGCATCAAGAGTGTTACGTTCTCTTCTACTGTTTAATATTGTGCTTCTCCTATTGTTATTTTTTTTAGCTTATACTTTCTCACTATTATTTTGGGTCATGGGTTTGACTACATAATCTGCACTCAAATCAGTGTTTGCATGTGTAGTATTCACTTCTATGCCACTAGTTATATGATTGCAATGCACACTATCAGCAGCATAAGTCACCTACACATTTATGAACCCGAACTTAGCATGCATTCTAAATATGTTTTGCACATGATCCTCATTGCATATCATCATTTTATCACAACTACCTAGAATGTCACACTGAATAGATGAAGAGAGTTCTACTGTTTTTCATAAATTTGGATCATTAAAGAAGTGTCCAATCATGTCCGAAAGCAAAACAACACGGGAGTATTTATCTGGATCAATATTTTTAATTGAGTATTATTGCATTCCATAGTGCAACCTGATCTCATATTAACATTCGACATATCAAGAAGTTTGCCCGATTCCCAGATATTTCTTCACAAAGCTCCTGATGTTGGCATTTTCTTGTTCTTGAAATTCTCTTTTTCCCATATTGGAGAACTTAAGAAACTAGTTGAAAACTATGGGGGAAATGGGGAACCCAACTGGATTATAGTCCTACTCTACTTCTAGAGTATGGGGAAAGTGAGAAATCCAACTGGATTGTATGAGAAATTGAAGATTGAACTATGAGACTTAAGTGATGCATGAAACTAATTAAGTATTTTTAAACTAGCAGCAAAATTTGATCCCTATACCAACTCTAACTCAAGACTTATAGCTAGAATTGGTGACTAACTTGGCTAAGCCAAGTTAGTTTAACTTCATTGTTGATATAATGTTTTAGAGAACTTGGCATAGGCATTGTAGCACACATACTCCCTTTTTTGACTAAAACCAATAGCTACATTTACTTTTTTAAAAATATATCATGTACAAAAAGTATACTTACTAAGGTTTTCTTAGTGCTCATGTAGAGTCTAAGTCTAAGGCGCACAGAACCCCTTGGAAGAGGATTCTTCCCATCGGGTCCAAAACTGCTTGAGCAATTGGAGGAAGGTGGCAGCCGCGAAAGGACAAAAGGTAATTGCTTACTTGAGCGCTTATATCATCCAAAGTAGGGAAATTCCATTTCCAGGTGGGTCTTGATTCGTTTGTTTGGTACCCATGCGGATACGGTGTTGAAATCGTCAAAGAGAATGAGCCGCCGGGCTCTGTATGATAATCTTTCAAAATTTAATTTTTAAAATATTTTTTATTTTATAATTATTATTTTAAAAAATATAAAAACATATTTTAAAATTTTGTCCATACCAACCAAGTCTAATGAATTTGTGAATGTTATCTCATTCTGTGAGAATTGTTATACTTAATTTAATTGTGGATTAAATTGCAAAAATGCTTATTTATATTTAGTAGTTTTATTTATTTTATATTTTATTAAACTGCATAGTATGGCACATAGATTGGTGAGGCTATGATGATTCATTGGTTCAACATTTGTATTGCTTCATCCTATTATGAAAAATGACCTCTAAGAATTGATTTGTTGCGTAGCAACATTTTTTCTTACCGGCCCCATCGTGAATGGTATCTGTGAAAACATCCAACCACTTGTTCCAAAAGGAACAATCTGTCATTCTATCAACATTGAATACATTAAAAATATCATTGATATAAATGAAGTGCCCAAACTTTTCATTTAAATCCTTTGGAATATTTTCTATCCAAACTAATAAAATTGTATTTCTTATCTAACTTTATTAATTACTTAAATCCATACGTGATTGTAGTTTTAAAAAAAAAATCCATGATGGAAAATAATTTTATATTAAATAAGTAGAGTTGTTACAAGATTTCAATGCATAAAATATTATAATAAAATATTTTTCCTTTGTTTTTCAGTGATGAAAAATAGCAAAAAAAAAAAATCACAGTTATTAGAGTTTTCAATAATTAAATTATATATTTTTTCCTTTTTAAAATGAAACACTCCTAAGCTATTTTGGCTACACATATATTGCATTTCAAATTGTGTTTTTGAAAATGTGCTCTAAAATGTATTTTGAAATATTGTGTGAAATGTTATTTAGATTAATAGTATGGAATATATTTTGAATTTAAATGTTGTATGGATTGCAAATTTAAAATTTTGAATTGAAATATTATATAAATTATAAAGATTATTATATATTTTTAGTAAAATAATAGAGGTAGATTTTGAATTGAAATATTTTGTTGGACAGAATAAATGACAAGTATATTTTAATTTATTTTTTTTAGATAAAACGCTTTTTGAAAGTTATTTCAAAACATAGGTTAAAAACATGAATGTTGGATTTATAACAGTTTAGATGTTGAAAAAGGTATATGTGAAGAAAATGAAAATGAAGTGGGCTGTCCCATAATCACAAAAAGAATTCTCTGTAATAGACTTATCTAGAATTGAGTGAAAACAATTCAAATTTCAAAAAAACAGCACTCTCAAATTCTATGAATGCTAAACATGGCTCATTTTGATTGATCCAACTTTTATTGTGATTTACTTGAGAATTTTTGTATTAAAATGTGTAAAAATTTTAGTGAAAATTTTCTTATAGAAAATGTATTTTGGAGAAAAAAAATAAAAGAAATTTTTTTAAAAATTAGGTGAAGAAAATTTGGAAGGAGATTTTGAATTTTAAATTTTAAAATAAAAAGATCTCTGAATTTATTTTTGTTTTTAAAAAACGT
This sequence comes from Gynochthodes officinalis, assembly GCA_020080225.1. Classification (NCBI taxonomy): domain Eukaryota; kingdom Viridiplantae; phylum Streptophyta; class Magnoliopsida; order Gentianales; family Rubiaceae; genus Gynochthodes; species Gynochthodes officinalis. Next base: position 19,243,924 of record CM034619.1, read on the forward strand.
TAACTTTTTGTTTCACATACCTCACGAATTCAATAATTAATGTATACTAGAATTTTCACTTTAAAAAATTTCCTCTTTGCACTGTTCCTCAGGTCAGCATTGAATACTCCTAGAAATTGAACATTCGTACTAATTTTAATATGTTTGAACTTTGATTTTATTTACAAAAATGTTAACTTTTTTAAATAAAAATAAAATATCCAAATATATTTTTATTTTAAATTTTAAATTTTAAATTTTTTCACTCAAATTTTTCTCACATAATTTTTAAAATTTTGTCTTCTTATTTTTTCTTTCAAAATATTTTTTTACTAAAAAATATTTATTAAAATTTTTACACCTTTCAATATAAAATTTATCAAATAAATCACAATTCAAACTAACCTTCTTTTAAAGGAAAAAAAAAAGAAAAAAGGACAAAAGTCAATTGCTTACTTCAGCGCTTATATCATCCAAAGTCAATTGCTTACTTCAGCGCTTATATCATCCAAAGTCAAGAATAGTCCATTTCCATTCTTCTCTAAAGAAGGACGCACTTGGTTCGTCGAGATAATGGAAATAATAATGAAAATAATAATAATGAAAAATAATAATATATTTTTTATTATAATTATATTATTCAATTTGTGTTAGAAATTAATAATAATTATTATTTTTTTAAATATGCAAAACATTCATTCCACAACCTTAGTTCAGGAAATTTTTTTTTTATAGATAATCACTTCTTATCTCCCAAAATGGAAAGAAATGAAAAATACTCTAATTTTGATATTTGAAATTACTATTCAAATAATGATACCCTCATTTAAATATTATATTTCATTTCATTCCTACTTATTTCCTCCCAAACCCCTTAACCAAATACATTCTAAATAAGCAAGTATATCAGTCAATGTGGGTCGTTGATTCATTTGTTTGGTACCCATGTGGATAAATTGTTGATTAAAGTTTTAATTTGTCAAACCAATATAATATTTAATTGGTGTATTAAGTGTATTGTATCTAATAATTAATAAAAAAAATATATCTAAACAAAAATGGATTTTTTAGGACTGAGAAAATATGATTAAATGTATAATTTAATATAAATTATATAATGCAAATTTTGTCTAAAAAATAATTTCTAAATTTTTTTATAACAGTTTTAGAATTTATATAAATAATAGTTTAAAATTTATTTTTATAATTTTTAATATAATAATTATGAAATAGAAAATATATTTAAAAATAAATAATTTCTTAAAAAAACGTCTTAAAACAATGTACTAAGGGCATCATCAATAGCCCCATTTTTCATTCTCTTGAGCGTCAGCATAAAAGCCAAGTCATTGCCGACTTGCTTGAACAGCAATGCTGCCTCTCCTTTGCTCGGCCAGACGGCCGTGCAAAGGAGCCCGGCCTTTTTTTATTTGTTTCTTTTGCTCTTGTGTCGCGCCGACATTGCGTACACACGACCCACACGTCAGCGTGTCGACGTGACTCGCCCAATGGGCGCGCCACGTGGTAAATGCGCCTGCAAATAATTCATTTGTTTGTGACGGTTAAAATGTTATTTTTTAAAAAAAATAAAATAAAATAAAATTTATCAAAAAATAGAAAATATTTTTCTCTACAAATTGACATGCACTTTGAATATTTTTAGAGTAAAATATGATATTTTTATTTTTGAATTGACATGCACTTTGAAAGTATTTATTTTCATTTTTTAAGTGTATTATTAATTTTTAATCTTAAAGTAATGAAAGTTTTTCCATTAATTGTTTTTAAGTATATAATGTATGATAAAAAAATTATTCATGCTATTAAGAATTTTATATTTAATTTATCACATTTAATAATAGTCCAAAAAATTATTAAAGTTGTATTATTAAATGTATTTTTAATGTTAATATAATGTAAAAAAAATTAATAATGATTGCATAAATAGTGCCAAAGTACCATACAGTAAATTTTTATAATTACCGTGAATAAGATTTTCGCCACAAACCACGATGCACGATGACGATGGCGAGGCCCCAAAGAGGGGCTACCGTTCTTGCCCTAACATGCCACAAATACAAATAGTGATGGGATGTTACAACGTTGGTCAGTGCGCCTCCACGGCAAGAAAAATTTATCAGATGGGCCCGCCAGAAAAGCTCCCACTCATTATAAAACCCAATAACCAGCACTTCATTCGTCGCCCTCCAAACTCTCTCCTCCACTCTCTCAACTGTGTGACTGTGTGTGCGTTTCTTCAACTTTGAAAAAATGGCGACGGAAGAAGTGAAAGTTCCCAGGATCAAGTTGGGTTCGCAAGGGCTCGAAGTTTCAGCTCAAGGGCTGGGCTGCATGAGCATGTCAGCATTCTACGGGCCGCCAAAGCCTGAGCCCGACATGATCAAGCTCATCCAATACGCTATCGAGCGAGGAATCACCCACCTCGACACCTCCATGATGTATGGGCCTCACACTAACGAAATACTCATTGGAAAGGTAACTTTCAGTTCTGAGCAAGTCTTGCTTCTTTCCATATGTGTTGTACGTCCTTTTTTAATCCTTGTACCATCTTCAAGTTGCTATTTTCCCTTTTTTTTTTTTTTTTTGGTTAGGGGGTATCTTCAGGTTAATTTTTTGTTTTTTATAACATTTGCGTGTAATTCTGCTACCTGGATTGCATGTCTCACTTTACCCTTAGTTCAGGTTTTTTTTACCTGGTTTTATATTTAGCTATACATAGATTATTTAAAATATTAAAAAATTCACTAACTGACACTAAAGAGATTGAGGGAATTTAAACAAGCCCTTTTGAGTGATTTAGCTATATAAGGGAATCACTGTTTCATGAATTTTGGAATCCAACTCAAAAGTTAGCTTGTGAAACAACTAATGGAAATCACATGATTTTCATATGAAAACCAACTAATCATGACAATCTACCATATGGTGTTGACATTTCGAGTGCACGAGGATTTATTGGCTTTGCATTGAAACCGCTTTATACTAGATTTTTTTGCAAACATAGCAAATTTGGGATCACGAATTAGTCTCACATTAACACTACAATTTCAGCATTACTGACCTACAAATCTAGGATCACTAATTTGTCCTGAACTAACACTACAATTTCAACATCGCAAATCTAGTCCCCAACAAACATTCTAATACTGGGAACCATTTAATCTAGTGTGAACGATGTAATACTAATGTTACCAATCTAGTTTTAGACAAACTCTATAATACCAAAGTCATCAACTGCATGACATAACTTGTAGGGTGCTGGTTGTTTTTTATATTATTTGACATGAATTTTGAGGAAATTCAACTCAAAAGTTAGTTTGTGAAAATGATAAACCCAAAGCTACATAAATCTTACAAGGAAATTGCATGCCTTTCATGTGGGAATCAGCCAAATAATGACACACTGTTATCCCTATTAAACCTCGGGTTTAGTGTTAGAGAATTAAGATATGCATGTGGTATAAGAATAGAGTGGTGGAAGTTAAACTGTTTTGAGGCAATTGAAATTAATACTCCCTTTGGTCCAAAAAAGTGACCAATTTAAAATATTTTCACTCCTTCCAAAAATAAAAGTCTAAATTTTCTTGACATTTTTGTATTGCTCTTATCAATAATATCAATATATAACTCAAATTAAAATGTAATACCTTTATTAATAATAGGAATGGATAACCCAAATTGAAAAGTAATGACAAAAATAAAAAAATTGTACACTTAATGGTATATTGAATGTATTATATCATGTAATTTAAAAAAGTTATATTAAATCAAAAGTGAAAATCTTTTTGGGCTGAGGGAATATGAATTTGAATTGTAGTTTGTAACTCTTCTTTAATAATTTACAATTACTTTTGAAGATTCTTCAATCACAATAGAATAAAAACTTTAGCCAAAGTAGCATGTAGTAAAACTATTGACTTCTTGTATTTAACACGTTAGATAATGGACAAAGTTGACTTCATTGTGCAATTAACTCATGTTTTGATATTCATGTGTCAATTCTTTTATGCACAATGTTCAAAATATTTGATTGAATCTTGAAATTCCTATAATTTCATTTTCCAAGTTTTAGCAAAACTTAATGACATGTTCTATAAAGAAAATGGCGATCCTACAAGAAAAAGGCAATAATGAAAGTTAGATCATAAGCAACTGAAAAAATCCCATGTACTGTGTCATTTCATTGAAAACTATGATTATGTTATCTAAACGATTGGCACACCATAAGCAGTGGAATTGGAAAAATTGAGATACATTGTGCAAAGTACTGATCAAGAACCTACTTCTGTAAAATATGTTAATTGGTATTGATGTTAAGAAATAATATGTATAGGCTTTGAAAGGAGTGCCAAGAAAGAAAGTAGAGGTTGCAACAAAATTTGGGATCTTATTTGTGGACAACAAAGAGACGATTTGTGGTGATCCAGCCTATGTACGAGAAACATTTGAGGGCAGCTTGAAGCGGCTTGACATTGACTGCATTGATCTCTACTACCAACATCGCATTGATTCAAGTATACCCGTTGAAGTCACGGTTCGCTCCCACTTTCCTTTTTCCTTTTCTTTTCTGAGCTTGAATTTGATGAAATGAATTTTCAGATATTCCTCAACCTTATGAAAATTCATGATATCTATCTGGTAGACCTTCCTAAGCCCAAGAAGCAGGCAAGGTTAGATTGGGAAGCTGTAGTAGGTTGTAGTATAAGAGGCTGACATGCTACAACTATATGGAACCACAGCAAACAAATATTAGGCACTTTTCTTGCTAACATCCAAAACTTTTGCTAGATTTGACCATGATTGAATAAAAAAGAAGAATAACAGTTTATTTCTTCAGCTCTGTGGACAATTTCTTTATTGATAGCAGTTTATTTCTTCAACTGTGTGGACTGTATCTTTATTGATAGTTGTCACCTTCTGAATCTGTATGAATGTGTGGGATGGTTATTGTCTCATGTATGTGCTGGTTTTAGGTGTCTTTAGGGTCATGGCGATACAATCAAAGATACTTTCTTTTTTTTTTTTTAAGAGAATTGCAGATTAGTTTACTGATTTCTCACTTCAAGTTGATCGGTAGGAAAGATGTTTGCCCGATTCCCAGAGTTTTCTTCACAGAGCTCCTGATGTTGGCATTTTCTTGTTCTTGAAATTCTCTTTTTCCCAGATTGGAGAACTCAAGAAACTGGTTGAAGAGGGTAAAATAAAGTATATAGGTTTATCTGAAGCCTCACCTTCGACAATTAGAAGAGCGCATGCTGTTCATCCAATAACAGCAGTACAGTTGGAGTGGTCCTTGTGGTCCAGAGATGTGGAGAAAGAAATAATTCCCACTTGCAGGTTTTGCACTTTATCAAGCTTTATTACCTTTGAGGTTTGCTTTAATTGAGGAGTTCTAACTTCTTTGTTGGTATAATCTTTTAGAGAACTTGGCATAGGCATTGTAGCGTACAGTCCCCTTGGAAGAGGATTCTTCGCATCGGGTCCTAAACTGCTTGAGCAATTGGAGGATGGTGACGTCCGCCTAAAGGTCGGTGCTTCTTCACCTTGATTATAAGTTTCTTACAAGAGAATATATACTGTTTAAGTTACATATAACAGAATATGAGTTTATTGGTAACTTGGCACAGAAAGGTTTTAAAGTTTGTTTGCAATTTGTTGATACAAAATGACAAGTGAAGTTGAAGTTCCATGCCCCTGAATGCTGTAAAATAGAAATTTTACTTCAAAACTTCTATATGTGGGATTCTCACAAGCTTAATTTTAAAAATCTCCATGGTCATTCTCACCTCGGTTTTGATGGTAGTAGAAAAACCTTTACTCAGAATATGTTTCCAAAGATTTTAGCAAGTTTAGGAAAAAGAATATCGAGGAAGTTAGTTATGCCTTTTTTCTTTTCTGCAAATTTAAGATGTGACACGTGAATTTTATTATGTCTGTTCAAAAGGCTCCTTGCATAGTAATTCTGATAATTGCTTTCATTTAGTAGTGACTTAAATAATTCCATTTCGAAGTGGCAAATACGTATTTTTGGTTCTATTGCATGATAGGTGCAGAAAACAAATGCTATCACATTTGCTGGTTTAAAACTTTAAATATCTCAAGGAATATCAAGCGAAATTGTTAAGATACTTATTGAAGAAGGCTGAGCATATGAGGATAAATGATCAAAGCAGTTCTTAAGACTCTACCGTGTGACTATTAGAAGTTATGGTTGGATGCTAGAAGAAGTATTATGTAAGATTAAGCTAGCACTCAACAGGGTTGAATATGAATTTACAAAAGATTTGATTCCATACTAAGTTTGATGCAATCAAGAGAGCAAGTGGTTGTTCAGTGAGACTTAGCAAGATAGACAGTGAATTTCATTAAGCTAGTATAAGTCATAGAGGAGCCATGGTGTCCGTGGCTATCTTTTAGCACAACCTGCATGATATGGATATGTTTCTAAATATGACTACAATCTGACACCAGAATCATGGCTACTTTTTGCAAATGATAATACTGACTTGGAGTACTGAGTTCAAATCATTTGAATTTGTGAGCCCACAACAAAATTCCCTTGGTTCCCATAAAGTTCAACTTTTTTTGTGTAAATGATGGAATTATTTGATCTGCATAGAGAGATTGAATTTGTGGCATTGATGTTTGTCACTGAAGTGGCACTCCATCTGTTGCAGCATTTTCCGAGGCTCCAATCAGAAAATTTGGAGCATAACAAGAAGTTGTTTGATCGGGTGAATGACATGGCTGCAAGGAAGGGTTGTACCCCATCGCAGCTAGCATTGGCCTGGGTCCATCATCAAGGAAATGATGTTTGTCCGATACCTGGTACTACCAAGCTTGAGAATCTCAAGCAGAATATAGGAGCTTTATCTGTGAAACTTTCAGCAGAAGATATGGCTGAGCTTGAATCCATTGCTTCAGCTGATGCAGTAAAGGGTGCCAGATATGGGCCTGGCCATACTACTTGGGAAAAATCTGATACTCCACCTTTGTCAACATGGAAGGGTACATGAAGACTCTGCTGCTATTATGTCGTTCAAGCTCTGTGTGATGCATTTCATTCTCTGAGGTTTTACGTTGTTTCAAATAAATTGCAGTCCTTGCAATACTATTATGCACAGTTTCTTTCTTGAGAGGCATGTAATCTTATTGTACAAGACCTGAAAAATTGGAGTTTGTTATTTATTAGGATTTGGTTATTGTGAGGAAATTGTTTTCTCATTTTTGCAAGACCATGAACGGGTGTACGTATGTTTGAGGCAGCAAAAGTCACTCCCCGCTACTAAAGCACATCTGAAAACGTGGTTATTTGCACATTTTCAACATGCCTCTTTTAAGGAGCATCATTTAAAAGACCTCAGTAATGGGAAAGTCTGTCATTAAACTAAGCAGTTAAGACGAGTTAAGAAGAATGTTGGTCCAGTTCTTGATACTAGAGGCATAAATCCTTGGTTCTCTCCTTTTTCTTCACAACGTTAAGCACTGGCCAAAGTACGACGTAAAAATCAACCTTAGTTCTCTTCTTTCTTCTTGACAAAAATGGACAAAATACAACAGGGTGAAAACTAGAAAGCATATGGTCTACATAACATCATCTATTCGAAATTTGTAAGCGAAAACGTAATGGATAGATAGCAATGTGGATTTAAATTGCCAGATAATAAATAATGCAAACGAAGCACTGTATAACAAAAGCAGAATTGATATTAGACTGGAACTAGAAACAATGAAATTATGAAAAGCAAAAACTTCTAAAAAAGTCATGATAGGCTGGTCCTAATGTTATTCTTTTGTCATCTTTCGAGTTTTGTTGACTCTCTCAAGAATCTTATTGACTGCCAAGTCAAAGGCATCTTCAGAAATGTTCAATCCAGGCTTTGGAGCCACATATATTGATACGAATTCAACAAGCATTGAAGAGACTTCGAACCCGAAGAATGATGACAATAGCAAGGTCTCGAGAACAAGCTTCGATCCACTTCAAGGTCTTGATGGACCATGTGAGAAAGCTAGAACAAAGAAAATGAAGGCGCAGAATGGACTTATCCACACGGCCCAAAAGGATGGGGAGAAGACCAAGAGTGACAAGACCATGTTTATTAATGTACTAAGTGTAATTGGGTCTTGTTAATGGGTTTAGTTTTAATTATATGGTAATTTGAGTCATGTAGCCCATTTTGGCCCTAAAGAACTCCTAGTGCAACCCTAATTTGTAAACCCTACCTTGTATCCATATAGTGGCCGCCATCTTGGAGGGCGATTTTGATGAATGAAAATTTGGTTCTTGACATTACAAGCTTGAGAGAATTGCTCTCTAGTTTACGTAATTCTTGCAAATTACACAAATTCGGAATTTGTGTGTTTGTTGTTCTTGATTTCCTAGATTTGTTCCCTAGGAAATTCGGATTCCATCCTTCCATTGATTCCAAGGTTTCTTGATACGGGTTATCAAGGGGTTGAGGACCTATTCCATCTTCAAGGAACATACCAACTCCAAGGGAAGAATTTTCAGTTGGGTAGATCCAAGGGAATTTCACGCCATATATGACTTTGGCAATTAGTCTTATGACCTTGTCTTGCATCTTTGGAACTTCATTTTCCACTATCCCAAGCAAAACCTTCTCTTTGCTGACCTTGCCATTTCTAACATCATTCTCTGGAATGAAAACTGAATATGCTGACTGATTCTTTGGCAAATCTGATACAAATTGGGTATATGCAGCATCTGGATGGCAGAAAAACAGGAATACATCCTCCTAAAATCGAGTCAAAAATTCATCGTCTAGTATATGAGTCCCCTGAAGGCTGCAAACAAAATCTAGAGTTCGGGAATGTCATCATCATAGCATTTATTATGACATCGCAGTTAAAGAATTTGCATTTCTCTCCTAAAGCCAAGCATTGATCAATAATCACGCCCGAGATAGAATCTTGCATTTTTTGACATGATGCACCCACAAATGGGTACAGATAAGGCTTTTCTTTTTTCTCTAGATCTTCTTCTGCCGCTGAATTGCAGCTTCTTGACAATATGAATGGGAATAAGAATATGGAACTGCAATGCTATTACTATTATCTGTATTTGATTAAAGTATCAAAACAGTGATAATTTTGGTTTCAGGCAACAGCATTAAGCTGCTGCCCCAATCAGAATTCATAGGGGTTAAAAGTTTTCTTTTTCTGGTTAATATTTTCTTAATATTATTTTGATTTTAAGGAAAATTATGTGATGTTGGTAAGTTTCGTTTTAGAGATGGAAAATGTTAATTCGGAGAAAAAAGTTGAGAAAAAAAAAAGGAGAAAGACTTTGGGCTAGGACAATTTGTATCTAAGAGGAAGACTTTATTCATTAAAAGGAAAAAGAAGTCACTCCAAAGTAGGCTTCTGGTAGCCAACAAATGAAACCAAAACCTTCGGTCAAGCGAAGTCAAACAGAGGTGGAATTCTGGAGCCAACAAAGGAAACAAGAAAAGGGGAATCCAGAGGTTGACTTCTGGCAGAGTTGTTAATAAGACAAAAGATCAGCCACTTTTGGGTTTTGAAAACGTATAGAACCGGGCAGGAAGAAAAAAAAAAAAACCGTACGGGAGAAAACAAAATAGAAGGAGAACCGAGCAACAAAACGAGGAAAAAAGACACGAGAGCCAAGGAACAGCACGAGGCCCAAGAAGAAGACAAGAGCAGCCTCTCAACTCTTTCTTTTATTTTTGTTTTTATCTTTTCTCTTTCAATCATATTTAAAACTTTTGTGATGTTCTTCCACATTATCATGAACTAATTTGTTTTTCTAGGACTACGATGTAATTTAACTATAGAATCTTTATTATTTTTTTATTAATATAGTTTGAATTAATTTTTTATTTATCTCTGTGCTTAATACTTCTAATTAACTGATCAATAATTAGATGATTTGTTAATCATAACGAACTGGGGGGAGTTATGTATCAAGTTCATTGGGATAAATGCTATGAATTGCATGTAGGATAGAAATATATCTATATGGTTTGTGTAGTCGCTACATAGGAATTCATAGAAATTAATAATTTCTTAATTGTTGTAATTCACATAGGAATATAGTGAATTAGCAATTAAGGGGATTTTAATTAGATCTCGGGAAAAAGTAGTAAATAAGTTAGGGAACCTCGATTATCGGAAAAATAATTTTGAACTATAGAGATAGATTAATTAGGGTGAAATCAGAATCTCTAGAGTTTTAGCCACCTTGATTCACTACTTTGCTTAGTTTAATTTAGAATTTAGTTTGCATTTAGGCTCCGTTTAGTGACTTAGAATTAGAATTGAATTGGAATTATAATTATATAGAATTAAATTTACAACATTAGAATTCTAAATCATTTGAATTCTTATGTTTGGTAAGTCACTTAAATTAACATGAAATTCATTTATAATTCCAAATTCTTTGTTTGGATGTTAAAAAATTATATGTAAATTGAAATTTCAAATATAATTAAAATTTACTAATTACATATAAATTAAAATTTCAAATACCTTTCCATTGACTTTTTGAATTTCCACCATCCTTTAACCCTTTTTTTTTTAGTTTAGCTAAAAATTTTCTTCATCCATGTATTTATTGATGAGATGTATACAAAATTTTAGGTTCTCGAAAAAGATGTTTAATTATGGTATTTTTTATTCATTTTCTTTGGCTTCATAAAAATCACACAAATAAAATTTTCAATAACATCCTGGATTCGGGATTTTATGGTTGCCTCGGCACCCGTTGGGTGCACATCGTCAGGTGGCCGGTTGCCGTCGGGTGCCTCGTGTCTAGCTGTCCTAGGTTGAGGCATTTTGTCGAGTATCTTGTCTTCATTCACAACAACATTTGAGTTTTCAGAAATTCTAACATCAGTTGACCCCTTATTTTCAGATTCAGTAGTACTACCACAATTATTATCACCAAAATTGGAGAAATCAGAATCAGAATCAACATTCATCTTGCAAGATTCAGCCACTGGTTTCTTAGAACGAACCGTACTACTTGTGGGATTTCCCCCATGTTTTTTAGCAATTGATAATTGTTTTTTTTTTCTTCCCCATGGTTTTGAAGTGCTAATTCAGCAAACCAGGGGGGAAGAAGATTTTCCAGAAACCCAGAACAAAAATTAGAGCTTCAGAAACCTGTCACTTTGAAGAAACCCGTAGAATGTTGATTCAGGAGAAAATAGAAATCCCAACACACCTCCAAACCACTAGAATTAGAACACGAGAATCAGCTTGAGAACTAGAAATCCAAACCAAAAAACTTCGGATTTTCAGAAACCCGATATGTGCATATTTAGAATTTCCGAAATAAAGCACTGATTTTTTTGGAAATAAAAGCATCGGAATCAGGAATTTGTAATAATTTCCAGAGGAAGAAGAAGAAGAGAGATGATGATGCTACAGTCGAGAGAAAGAAGAAGAGGACGGAGAAGAAGATGAGGCTACACTTTTGACCAATTTACCCATTTTGTTATAATCCAAAAATTAAATATTTTTTTTTCCAAAGAAGAAGCATTCATTTATAGAAACTTTGTTTCCAAAGTAGTCTGATACAACAATGGTTCTTCCAATTTAGAACCCTCCTTGACTCTACTCATTGGCCAAGGCTTACAACAATTTCCTACTATCCTAAAACAGCTTTCTTAGAATCCAAGTGGCTAAACTAATCTTCCTATTTTTGAAAGTTTACCAAAGCCACTCTTTATCTTAAGTAGCTATCAAAACCTTCCCTCAAGCAACCACTGACCGAATTCACAAAAAACAGTCCTAGTTACACGTTTCTTCCCATGCACATTACATTATTGAATTCCATCCATTCATCTATAGCCCTATCAACTATGTTCTTTTCCTTCATCCATTCTCCTAAAAACAGCCATGCATTCCTAGCTTTCCACAGCATCCACAATAGATAAACAATTAGTTGGCTCCTTTCTTGCCCCATGAAAGTCTTTGAGTTGCTGCTGATCTGTTGCCACCACTCTTCAAAATTTCTCACTTCTATTTCAGAGTTGTGCCATTGTACTGGAGCAATTCGCCAAACGATTTTAGCTCTGGAACAGTTAAAAAGAGCATGTTCAAGACTCTCTTCTTCCTCCCCACAGCTATGGCAGATTGTGTCAATGATCATCTTGCGCCGTTAAAGCGCTTTCTTTGTTGGCAAAATGTCATGGCAACACCTCCATATGAAATGTTTCAGCTTGGTTTTGATGTTTAACTTCCAACTGAATTTCCACATATAGTTTTTTGACCTCTCACTGTTGCTAGATGCATCTCTGTGTTGCTGAACTGTCAATCCTTCCATGCTAAGTTGATATGCAGATTTCACAGTAAAACAGCCTGTTAGATTATTTTGCCATACTAGCTGATCTTTGCTTCCTGCAGGTCCAATTGGTAAACCCAGGATTTCTGTTGCCTCTTGCTTTTCAAAAACAGTTGAGATCAACTCTTTGTTCCATCCTTGGTTCTGTTTCATAAGAAGCTCATTTACCCATGTTACCTTCTCCATATTAGGATTGTTTTGCTTCGGTTTAAAGTCTTTGCCGCCTGGAAGCCACGGAGATTCCCAGATCCAAATCGATTTACCATCTCTCACCTTATACCTTTCTCCTTGCTGTAACAAGTGCCTTGCTACCATCCACCCTTTCCATAGTCATGAGCTATTCTTTTTGATTTCCATCTTCAATAGCCCTCTTTGGGGAAAATATTTTGCTTTAAGAATTTTGCTCATAAGAAGATGGGGTTGAGTGATTACCCTCCATAGCTGCTTTGCCAACAATGCTTCATTGAATCTTTGTACATCCTGGAAGCCCAACCCTCCATTGCATTTTGTTTCTGTGAGGCTTTTCCATGCTTTCCAATGAACCTTTTTCTTGCCTTCCTCATTGCTTCCCCACCAAAACTTAGCTGTAATGCTACTAATATCTTTGCATACTGCCAAGTGAAGCTTAAAACAGCCCATAATATATATTGGTAAAGCATTAAGTATTGATTTAATTAAAACTTCCTTACCTGCAAGACTTAGGAATCTTGTCTTCCAACTTTGGACTCTTTTTGTTACATTCTCTACCACATAGTTGAAGACTTCTCGTTTTGATCTTCCAATATGCATTGGTAGTCCCAAGTATTTGGCTTTATGGTGTTCCTTCACTCCATCTAGTGCTTTGCAGATTGTATCCTTTAGAGTCATGGACACATTACTACTGAAAAATATAGCTAATTTCTCCATATTAACTAATTGTCCCGAATGTGTGCTATATGTCTCCAGTATTTCTTTCAATTTCTGTACCTGTTCCATGTTAGCTTCACAGAAAAATAATGAATCATCTGCAAAAAATAAATGTGTGATCATAGGGCCATTTTTGCTCACTCTCATTCCATTATAATCCCCTATTAATTTTGCTTGTTTAATTAGATTTGAAAGGGCTTCAGTCACAAGCAAAAAGAGATATGGTGATAAAGGATCACCTTGTCTAAGTCCTCTTGATGTTTTAATAAATCCACACTTTTCTCCATTTATATTGAAGGACATAGAAACTGTACGCACACATTGCATAATCCACACTACAAAGGTTCTTGCAAAACCCATTCTCCTCATCACTTTTTTTAAAAAATCCCATTCCACTCAGTCGTATGCTTTAGCCATATCTATTTTTAAAGCCATATACCCCTTCTTCCCTTTTTTCATTGAGTGGAGAGTATGAAAACATTCATGCGCTACCACTACATTATCATGTATTTGTCTGCCAAGAAGAAATGCAGCTTGATTAGGACTTATACAATCATGAAGGCACATTTTAAGTCTTTCAGCCAAAATTTTTGATATGATTTTATACACAACATTGCAAAGACTAATTGGCCTATATTGTGATATAGAAGTAGGATTATGCACTTTCGAAATCAGTGTGATTAAAGTTTGATTTAAATTTTTTAGCATTCTACCTCTATTAAAGAAATCTTTGATAGCTACATATATATCATAACCAACCACATGCCAAAATTTCTGAAAAAATAATGGAGTCATACCATCTGGCCCCGGAGCTTTGTTTGGATTCATTTGAAACAATGTTGTTTTGATTTTTGCATCTTCCACTGGTTTGGTTAGGTTTTTGTTCATATTTTGTGAAACCGATGTAGGAATCCCTTCCAATCCTTCTTAACCTCTTTGGGAATCATTAGATGTAAATAGCTTTGCAAAATAGTAAGTGATCTCCTGTTGTATTTCTTCTTTCTTTTCCTTTACATCCCCTTGCTCAGTCACCAGCCTGTATATCCCATTGGTTTGCCTTCTTTGAATAGTGCTTGCATGGAAAAATTTGGTATTCTTATCCCCCTCCTTTAGCCATTCTAATCTGGATTTTTGCTGCCAAAAAATTTCCTCCTCATTGTAAGCTGTATCTAATTCTCTTTTTAATCTCCCTCATAGCAGCCAGTCCCTTGATCCCCCTTTTTGACTTAAAACCTCCATCCTCTCTTTAAGTTGTTTGATTTTCCTAGCTGCATTCTGATCGTTTTGCTTACTCCATTGTAGTAGATCCCTTTGGCATTGCTGAATTTTCCCACATACTTGGTACATTGCAGATCCTCTTTTTGTATACCGCCAACTTGCTCCTACTCTCTCCAATATCCTTTCCTTTTGGATCCATCTTTTGTCAAAGGAGAATCTCTTTTTAAGCCTCTGATTTGTAGGTTTAGTATCCATCATGAGTAACTTGTGATCTGATGCTTGTTTATCCATGTGATAGACTTTGGCATTCTGAAATTTTAGCATCCATTGGGGTAAAACAAAATATGTATCAATTCTCTCCTCTACATATCCTTCACTCTCCCTATTATTTGCCCAACTATATTTATGGCCAATGAAACCCAAATCAGCCATTTCCATTTTTCGGATGAAATCATTAAATTGCAAAAAACTTGTAGCTGATCTCCTTCTTCCTCCCTTTTTCTCCTCTGGATCACTTATGTCATTGAAGTCTCCTCCTATGAACCACAGATCGCCCCATTTTCTCTTTTCATTTTCCAGGTACTGCCATTGCTCTTTTCTTGTTTCAGCTACTGTAGATGCATAAATAAAGATTGCCCACCATTTTCCTACTTCTCCTTCTGTTTGGCATTCCAGTTGCATTGAAAAAGAATTTGTTATACGTCTCAGTATTTTTATTGAAGCATCCTAGCAAACTAACAATCCTCCACTCCTTTCTATTGGTTCCACTACTTCCTATCTATTATGGAACTTCAGTCTTTTGCACACTGTCTTTACAAATTGCTGTTTTTGTTTTGTTTCTGAAATAAAAAGTAGTGCTGGTCGGTGGAAGGACACAGCCTCCCTCAACTGGGAAATTGTAGAGGGCCCTCCCAAACCTCTACAATTCCACACACATACTCTCATTTATCACTTTGAGACCATTTATGGCTGGTTTCTCCCACCTTGAGCTTGTTGTCTACTTCATGTTCCTGTTTTCTCCCTCTTTTATAAAGCTTAGTTTCCTCCATTTCTGACTTCTTCTCTTGTTCTCTTCGCATCCTTTTGTCTCCTATTCTGATCCCACCTTGGAGTATTGGTTCCTCTTTATCCCTTTCTTTGCTTTGTTGTTCTTTCTGTTCTTCCATTTTCCTCTTGCTCTCTTTTGTTATCTCTTTTTCTTCTATACCCTTTGCTTTCCTCTGTTGCTTTGCTTTCTAATCCTACCGCCAACTGTACTTTATATTGGTATATTTACCAATGTATCATCTGATGCCTTGTGACTTATTTTTATCCGTTACCTCATTCGGATCTTCCTCCATTGCCTCTGCTTAAATATCAAATTGCTCTTTAGTGGTGAAGTACTTGCACTGTACCATGTATTCTGACCTCTCTTCTCCTCAAGTACTAAGATCTCTCCACTCCACTCATCTCCACTGGACCTTATTTCTCTGTTCATTTCATTTTTCCCTAACTCTTCCCTTGTCCCTCACTTGCTTGTTTTTCTTCTTGCCCAATCACCTCTCCCTTTTGCCTTCCTTGTGTCTCTTCCACGCTTCCACTACTAGAGTCTTGAGTATGGTTTCAGTCCCTTTCTTTCTCTCTGCATTCCCTTAAGCCTTTTTCAATTTTCTCCTTTCTAACACTGTAGCTTTTAACCAATCTCCATACGCCCTTCCACTAGCTCTTCCTCATTTGATCTTCTACTTTGATAAAATGACTTTGCTCTTGATGTCCTATTTTCCCACAATAGTTCTGAAACACATTAGTTGTTCATATTTAAAAGATGCCCTGTATCACTCTCTAGTCGTACTACCATAGTCCTCATTAAGGGTTTCATTAAGTCCATTATTACCAGCATTTTGATGTGTCTACCTTACATACTTTCACCTCACGGTATTATAATATCTTGAACCTTCAAAAAAGCTGAACCTATGCGATATGTTGGTATTTAGTAAGCCAATGTATGGGTAGATTCAGTTGCACCATATATCTACCTATTAGAAATCCTTATCTCTGTGTGTGATATCTTGATCCATTCCCTCAAAATCAGGTACTGTTGCTCGAAAGTCCAACATTTCCCTTTCAGAACTCTCTTTTTATCTTCCTGATTTGTGAAGACAAACTGAAAATAATTTGCTCCAATTTCCCTTATTTTAATTGATTATGTGAGTTGCCAAATCGCTTGCATAGTGTGCTTTAATCCTAAGAAATTTGCTTTTTTTTCCCCAAAAATCTTGCCAATCAGATTTTTCTTGCCTTCCTCTTTCCCTCTTACTACATCTCCTACCGCCAGCACCACTCCTCTTTCTTCATCCCTAGAAAATTTCAGTTTTCGAACCAGCTCTTCCACCTCTTTTGCTCCTGCAGAACTTTCTTCACTGTCCATCCTGTATACTATTGTTGACTATGAGCTCCCTTGAAACTGTAAACTATGATTGCTTAGTTGTTGATCTCCCCCCCGTTCTTTGAATGCCTTGCGAAAGATCTGGCCTTTTACTGTATTAACAGATGGGTGTGCTTAAAACTTAGCACTAATTATCTGTTTAAAGTGTAAAGTTTGTTTATGAGCAGCTGTGTTGTAGCCGTTGTTGACTCCAACGTTTACCTTCCAGACACAAAGTAAGATACTCTTTGAAAAAATCCTTGACTCCGTTGAAGCCGTTGTAGCCAAGGTTGTTAAATTCGAGTTTTTACGTAAAATCGGTGGAGGGTCCACAAAATCGGATCGTAAACTCGTAAGAGTTTACAAATTATAAAAAATAATATAATAAATATATTATATATAATATATGTTAAATTTATAAATTATAAACCTGTTCAAACTTATAAGAAATAGTGAAATACACAAATTTCAAAAAAAAATATTATCAATCACACCTAAAATTAAAAATTAATAATAATCATAATTCATTAACAACCATGTCCATTTGCATTGTGGTTGTTACAACTTACAAAAAGTAAAACATCAATATTCCAAATGCAATACTACAATAATCAATAAAGATCATCAACAGAAAGATTTAAATCCGCATCCAAGCTCAAATCATCTTCATTGTCTTCATCTTCATTTTCTTCAATATCATCATCACCTTCGTCCATTTCTTTTGAAAGATCTAAAGGTTCATTCGACCTATCTTCAAGATCAATCAATGATGCACCACTGCCACCAACATCAAAAGCCACATATTCTTCATTAGTATCCAAATTGTTTGCAATTCCTTTTTCACTTTCAACCAACTAGTTACATGAAATAAAAACAGAAGAAGAATTACAAAAATAAATCCAGCAAACAGACAAGTTCCAATAGAGTAATCCAGCAAACAGAGTAATCCAGCAAACAGAGTAATCAAGTTCCAACTAAGTAATCCAGCAAACAGACAAGTTCCAACTTCTAAGTAAATAATCCAGCAAACAGAGTAATCAAGTCAGATTGTAAGACTGCAATTTGGGATATTAAATTAAACAATTCAGAAGTTGCAAAAATCCATTAAGGTCAAACAAGGATTGTTCAATCCCATGAATTTATCAAGTCACTAGTTCTATCTACACATATGGACAGATACAGCAAGGTTTGGACGAAAGTCCTTCTGCAGTACTAATTCTAGAAAAATGAGTCAATATACAAACATTCTGAGCTTGAAGGATTTTATTTTCCACCTGCTATGTGCATCTCTATCATCTAATAGAATTTGTACCAATGAAATAAGCATTTTTGAAACTACACCTTAAAATAACACATGCGGATGTAAGTATATTAGCCTTATTAGGACATACTTGATCTTAATGCTATTCGGATCAATGACACTTTCCTCAAATCAATCGGTAAAGCCTTTGTAAACAAATCCCGAAAGCTCCAAAATTTCCAATAAATTCCATAGCTTACCAAGAATATTCGTTAGCGGAATGAAGGTTCACAACCTATTGAAGAAAATTTAGTCGCGATTGGCGACAAATCGAAGTAAATCCGCCAATTTGGAGCTTGAATAAAGGTTCGCAACCTCTAAAAACTCCCAATAAATTTCAGCAAAACTCAACACCACCCTCAAAATCCGGTATATGTAAGCAAGCATCGATTCACTCAATATCGGGCAAAATTGAAAACTGATGGAAGTTCGAGAAAATTTGAAAAGCCGAACAAGCTTACACAATGAAATCGGTAGAAACCATGAAGTTTTGTACAAATTCATCCGGCCATCTAAATTCCACACCAAACAAGCATACACACCGAATGAGGAAGTAGATTCCACAAATATCCGGCAATGCCAAGTTGATTTCAAATTTCCGAAAAAATGCAGTCTTCGGGTTTCAATAATGGGATGGAAGGAAGGAGGGAATGAAGGAAGGAAGGAGGGAATGAAGGAAGGAAGGAGAAGAGATCGGTCGGCCGGCGGAGAAGCGAGGCTGCTTTTGGCGGAGGCGAGAGGCTCAGGAAGAAAAATTGAAGAAAAGTCGAATGGAAAAGCCTAGGAAGAAAGTCGTCGGAAAAATTGAAGAAGAAATGGATTTGAAGGGACTACAAAACGACGCGTCTCTGCGTTTTGGTAAAAATGGAACGAAGCTCGAGTTTACGTTTGTACGAGTCAGACTCGCGATTTTTACGATTTTACCCCCAATTGCGTTTTTACCTAAAAACTAAATCGGAAACTTGGTTTTGGATCGTAAAAACGTAAAAACGTATTAGTAAAATCGAGAGTTTAACAACATTGGTTGTAGCTGTTGCCAGTTAAATAACTATTACTATTACCCCTAACCCAAGTAATAACCTTGGCTTAGGACTAACTAATCCTTCTACCAGAAAACTCCACTACTCTCTCTGTCCGAGAGAGTAACTTAACTTTCTCCTGAGAGAAAATTGCCCAAAAATTAAATATTTGACCCGACTGAAAGATCTGCGTTTTTTTGAAATTGGTGAGGAATTAGATTTGAAAATCTTGAGTATAGGTAAAGAATTCAATTTGTAGAGTTTGAAGGAAATAAAATTGAAATAGATTTGTAATTCTTGAACTTTTTATTAAAACAAACACCAGAATTGGAATTGGGGCTTCCAATTCCAATTCTAAGCCCCAATTCCATGCAACCAAACATAGCCTTAGTTCATTTAGAAATATTTTATTTCAATCATTCAAATAATGTAAGAATTAACCGAATTTTGGTAATTAATAAACAATTAGTCATCGTGAGAACAATACTTTATATTCACTCTTTATTACTTGTTAACGATAACGTATACTTGCGTGTGTAAAATTCGCAACAAGTTTTGGTGTCGTTGCCGGGGATTAATTTGCTTTTATTAATACAGATACCAAGTAGTTTTAGCTTTAATTTGAACTTTTATTTTATTTTTAAAAATTTGTTCTTTTCTCTTTTCAGGTATTGATTTGTAGTGTATGAGAAGGTTTGGAAGTGATAATATCCTCCCATTTGATCCAGAGATAGAAAAAACCTATTGCTTGAATAGAAAGGAGAAGAGAGAAACTTCTGCATAAGCTCATAATGCCATGGCTGAACAGGAAGAGAATCCCTATCGCTAATGTGAACATTAAAGCATTACATGACTATGCTTTGCCTACTGCTACATATGATCTCCAGAGTGTCATACATCCACCTGTTGCTGCAAATAATTTTGAATGGAAATTAGGCATAATTCAGATGGTCCAAGCTAATCAGTTCACTGGGTTAGCACACGAGGATCCTAATACTCATATAATGAATTTTCTTGAGATCTGCGATACATTGAAAATAAATGGCATTTCTAAAGATGCCATTAGATTGAGGCTTTTTCCATTCTCGCTGAGGGATAAGGCCAAGAGCTGGTTGCTTTCTTTGCTAGCAGGAACAATCGCTACATAGGACATGTGTAAACAGAAATTTTTGACAATATTTTACTTCCCACCTACCAAAACTGCAAAGATGAGGAATGAGATCACCACACTCACCCGCATGAGATGGAATCACTATCTGAAGCATGAGAGAGGTATAAAGATTTGCTACGAGCATACCCACATCATGGTATCCCGGATTGGTTATAGTTGCAAACTTTTTATAACGGGTTGACTCGATCAACCAATATACTAGTAGATGCTGCAGTAGGGGTTCATTAATGGGGAAGACATATGAGACTACTTATGTATTATTGGATGAGATGGCATCTACAGACTACTAATAGTCTTTAGAGAGATTCACATTATAAAAGAATCATGGCAAGTATGAGGTTGATACTCTCACTGCACTATCAGCCCAACTTGCTACACTGTCAAAGCAACTTAGTATGCTCAATGCAAATGCCATCCATATTCCTCCAAAGTCTTGTGATATTTTTAGTGGACCTCATACAATCGTTGAATGTCAAGTGGGCAATCCTTTTGCCCTATCTCAGATGGAACAGGCTTAGTTTGTAGGGAATTCAAATAGACAGTATAATCCATATTCCAACACTTACAATCAAGGATGGAGAAACCATCCCAACTTTTCTTGAAGAAATAATCAGCTCGTCGATAAACCTCATAGATTTCAACATTCACAGCAAATTCAGCCCCTTGCACAAAAGGTACCTTTAGAAGATACTCTTGCTCAATTGAGTATGAACACATCTCAATTCATGACTAAGATTAAAACCACATTACAAAATCAAACAGCATCCATTCAAAATTTGGAGGTTCAGATGGGACAACTTGCCAGTTCATTAAATTCTAGACCACAGGGATCATTGCCTAGTAATACGAAAACCAACCCTAAAGAACATTTGAAGGTAATTAAACTGAGAAGTGGCAAAGAGTTGCCTAAATCTAAGCCATAGAAAAAGTCAGAACAATAAGAAGTGGAAAAATCGAGAAACCCAAATCGAAGTTGTTTCCAGATAACCCACCCCCCTATGTGCCACATTTGCCATATCCTCAGCGATTCCAGAAACATAAACTAGAGAAGCAATTTTTTAAATTTCTTGATGTTTTTAAGAAATTACATATTAATATCCCTTTTACTGATGCTTTGGAACAAATGCCTAGTTATGTGAAATTTATGAAGGAGATCTTTTCCGACAAAAGAAAGCTAGAAGACTATGGAACTGTTGGACTTACTGAAGAGTGTAGTGCTATTCTGTAGAAAAAGCTTCTGCCTAAGCTTAAGGATCTAGGAAGTTTTGTTATTCCTTGCACTATAGGATATTCTTATTCTAATAAAGCTTTGTGTGATCTTGGTGCAAGTATTAATCTTATGCCTCTCTCTGTTTTCAAGAAACTTGGCTTAGGAGAAGCCAAACCCACCACAGTTACCTTGCAATTGGCAAATAGATTATTAAAATACCTAAGATGTGTTATAGAAGATGTGCTTGTCAAGGTGGACAAATTTATCTTCCCAACTGATTTCATTGTACTTAATATGGAGAAAGACCAAGAGATTCTTATTATTCTTGGTAGACTTTTCTTGGCTATAGGGAGGACCCTAATAGACGTAGAAAAATGGCAACAAACCATGAGGGTTCAAGATGAGCAAGTTACTTTCAATGTCTTTAAAGTACTGAAATTTTCGAGTGAGATAGACAATTGTATGAAGGTGGATACAATTAATGGGTGCACTAAAGAAAAATTCTAGGCTAGCCATCCAAAAGGTCCCATGGAAGCATATTTTGTGAGTATAGAGAATTCTGAAAATCAAGAGGTAGATACATGCTCCAAACAACTAGAGGCCTTGGCACTTGTGTTCATTAAAATACCATTTGAAGACCTTGGAAAATGTATTTCCAAATCACTACATTCAGTTGAGAAGCCTCCATAGTTAAACCTCAAGCCATTGCCCAAGCATCTAAGGTATGCATTCCTAGGTGAGTCATTTACTCTTCCTATTATTATTTCTGTATATTTGAACGAAGAGCAAGAGGATAAATTGCTAAGAGTGTTGAGGGTCCTCTACTTGATAAAGAAACAATTGGGCAAGATTGAGAAAGCAATGGTGACTTGTGTAAAATCAATAAAGAAAATGCAGGTGTGATCTAAGCGATTAGCAAAAATTTAATAACTTGAGCGATAGAGAATGTCAAGCATAACGACGTTAAACAATTGCGCTATTTGGGAGGCAATCCAAAGGATTTTGTTTTTTGTCCTTAATTTTATTGTTCTTTCCTTTATTGTCTTTAGAGAGCTAGTTTTTTATTTTTATTATTTTTTTGTAGTAGGAAACTTTTGTTTACATAGGCATGATCATGTTAAAAAAAAAATAGAGAGAACAGAAAAAAAAAAAATCCAGAAGACTTCACCTTCTTAGGCATGCCCACACCTTATGAAGGATGGTCTTTTGAAAATTTTCAAGAAGACCTTAACTCCTTAAGTGTGCTCACTTCTTAATTTCAGTAGTCTTCTGGATTTTATTTATCATGTTCACCTGAAGACTTCTTTTTCTTAGACGTGCCCACGCTTTATTTTATCTAGTTTTCTTTTTTTCTTTTATGAATTGCAAAAAATAAAAAAAATAAAAAAATCGACCCAGTTCTCAGATAAGGGTTTTAAAACCCAATTGTCTTCCAATTTCTTTTGTTCTTTTCCATTGCAGCACAATCTCTTGCAGCTGCCTTAGTTTCACCCTAACTTCCTCCGCCATTGCTCATCATCCGTGCCTTATCCCGCACCGTCACTCGGTTATTGTTCGGCTGCTATTTCTCTATCCCAAGAAGAGACCAGCACCACCATCGCTAATCTTTAGATCGTCTTTCAGCATTAGCCGTTAGCAAATTCATTCGCCGCTTTACATGCCATTCCATCTATTTCGCTCCTCCGCCGTTCCTCCATTTCGCACGGCTCCTTTGTTTTTCTTTGCCAGGTTTCCTTTTGTCTCTCAATTAAATAAATTTCTATTTCTATTTCTATTTTATTTTATTATCTATCTCTTTTGTTTTCTTTTGTCTTCATATAATTAAGGAGTCATTCGTTCTTTTTAGTTTATTATTTGCTCATATGTTTCTTTTTCGTTTTTTTTTCAATTTTTGTGCAATTCTTATTCCATGTTCCATGCATTGCTGCTATCCTAATCTTTTTGGAGCTGTACTTAATTGTGGCCTTCTTGAGCTGGTCATCTGCTTTGTTCAGTCCTTCGCCATACCCCCTCTCAACATAGCACCTGTTGCTGTGCCACAATTCAGGGGAGTTTCATTTACCCTTGCCTTTCTTTTTCCTTTTTCTTTTTTGAATTGTGTGTATATTCTTTATACATTGCGGACAATGCATGATTTAAGTGTGGGGGGTGTTCTTGTGCTTTTATGGTTAAATTTTTGCAAATCCTACTTAACTATTTGTATATCTTTCTTGAAATTCCTAACTCTTTAATACTTGTTTCGAATACCTTTTAGTTAGCATGCATTAGTGGTTGAGTTAGAAAACATGAAAAGGGGCGAGTATGATTAGCCTTTGTGTTAAAAAATTTTGTTTAAGCATCTCGTTGGTCTCCTTTGATTGTACCTCTATATACGGATCCGCCAATCAAACAACTAGAACTAAAATTATCTGTTGCTAGTTTAAGTTCTTCATATTTGGAAAAGAGGGGTCGACTAGTGAGGAATTAAACAAGAATAGTTGATGGGAACAAGCATGACTTTTTTGGTTTCAAAGATAGCATCTTGAGAGGCAGAGTTCAGCTAGGAGAGCTGAGATGGAATTGTAGCCAACAAGGTTGAGATTGAAAAAATAGAATTAAAGAATGGTAGAGATCTGAAGGTCAGGTAAGCCTGGCAGCTAGTAGCGGCGCCAATGTTGGTAAGGTAGTTTGCAAACATGAAAGGGTGTCAAAGTATGAAGAGTTGTGACCCAATTTGGTGTTCTATCAAACAACAAAGTCTGAAGAGTTGTGACCTAATTTGATTTCTTCTCTTTCAAAGATGTCTAACCTTTTGTAACTGTTGTACAACGGTTTGTAGATGTCTTTAAATACAAAGACATGATGGAAAAACAACACAAAAAGTAGTACTTTCTATAGAAACCACAAGAACTTGCTATCTTATTGAGTTTCTATTGAATTTCTTTTATCCTAGAGGTATATTGCCAAGTGGTTTTTGTTAGCAAATAGAGAAGGCAATAAACACCTTAAGGAAAGTGATATCACGCCTGAAATTCATCACTTTCTTCCCCACTCGGTTAAAGTTCTTATTACTGCATTTTCTGGATTCTCCTTTCTCTTTTCTGTTTTCTCTCCCAATTTTTCTTGAACAATCTTAAGCTGTTTATTAAGATGGAGACCACGAAGGAGACAACCATGAAAGTGATGAACAAAGATTTTATGAAGTTTGATAGGCTTAATGGAACCAGAACCAACTTCAACCGATGGAAAAACAAACTCATGTTCTTTCTTACTGCTTTGAATATTGCTTATGTACTCAATCCTGATTTGCACGAAGTTCCAACACCAAAAGAAAATGATTCTGACGAAATCAATGAAAAGAGAGAGAAACAGATTAAAGATGAAGTGCTTTGTAAGGGGCAAATATTGAATACTTTGTTGGATAGCCTTTACGACCTTTTCACGGCCATCAAATCGCCAAGGGAAATTTGGAACACTTTTGAGAGGCAATATGCTACTTCAAAGCAAGGCTCAAATAAGTTTCTTATTAAGAAGTATTTTGAGTTCAAATTTCTTGATAATATTTCTTTGATGGATCAAATACATAATTTGCAAGTTATAGTCTCAAAACTTAAAGATTTGGGGGTTGAAATTTCTGAATCTTTCCAAGTTGGTGCAATAATTGCTAACTTCCTTTGTCATGGAATGATTAGCAGAAAAAACTCTTGCATACATATGAAGTTTTGACTATTAATAGTGTCTTAAAACATCTTAACATTGAAAAGGATGCTAGAATACTTCAAAAGAAAGAAACTGAACAAGATACTAAAGTGAATCTTGTTGAGGAAAAGCATCCTAAAAATTCTAAGAGCAAAAAGACTGAAAAAAGTGATGCAAAGGACAAGAAAAAGAATAGGATATGTTATAATTATGGCAAAAAATGTCACTATAAATCCGAGTGCAGGGTTGCTAAAAGGCAAAAGACCAATGGTGCGCCCAATGCTAATCATGTTGAGAAAGACTCCGAAATCATTACCATGGTGTTGTTTGGGACTGTCATGGAACTTCATATGGCTACACCTTATTCTTATAAAGACTGGTGGTGCGATTCGGGGGTAGCCGTGCATGTTTGCAATGATAGAACACAGTTCAAGTACTATGAAGTTCTTGAGGGACATGAAGTGGTAATGGCTGATGGGCAAAGAGTCAAAGTGCTTGGGAGAGGAAATGTTGAGATACATTTCACTTCCGGTAAGAAAGTGGTTCTCACCAATGTGCTTCATGTTCCAAGTGTGGTAAAGAATCTTGCATCGGTGGATATTCTCAACAAGAAAGGATTGAAGGTTCTTCTTACAAGTAACAATGTTATCTTGTCCAAAAACGACATCTTTGTAGGAAAAAAATATTCATGTAATGGCATGTTTAAGTTGAGTATAAATAAAGTTGAAAGTTCCCTTTATTTGGTTGACTTTTCTTATACTTTATGGCATAGTAGATTAGGACATGTGAATTATAAAGTATTGCAATACATATCTAAACATGGATTAATATCAAATCTAGGTGATGTAAATAAAAAATGTGAAATTTGTACACAATTGAAAATGACTAGATTACCTTTTCCTAAAGTAGGAGGAAGCACAAATTTGCTTGATCTTGTTCATTCCGATGTGTGTGAATTAAATGGTTTTCGTACTAGAGGTGGAAATAGATATTTCATTACTTTCATTGATGATTGCTCTAAGTATGTGCATGTATATCTAATGAAAGTAAAATATGAAGCTTTTGGTTTATTTAAAGCTTATAAATCTCTAGTTGAAAATCAATTGAATAAGAAGATCAAAATTTTGAGAAGTGATAGAGGAGGTGAATACTTCCCTAATGAATTCTCAAAATTTTTTGAAAAAAATGGTATACTGTATCAGACTAGTGCACCTTATACTCCCCAACAAAACGATTTGGCAAAAGGGAAAATAGAACTCTTCAAAATATGGTAAATGCCATGATTGTGAGTTCTAGTTTGCCAAAGAATTTGTGGGATGAGGCACTATTGGTTGTATGTCATCTTCATAATCGAATTCCATCTTTAAGGACTAAAGTGTCCCCATATGAGTTATGGAAAGGAAGAAAACCAAACTTAAGTTACTTAAAGGTTTAGGGGTTCTTTGCCTATTATAGAGTCTCGAACCTTAAAAAGAACAAAGTTGGGATCTAGAGCACATAAAAGTGTGTTTGTGGGCTATGCTGAAAATTATAAAGCCTTTAGATTACTTGATCTTGATTCCAATGTGATTGTCGAATTAAGGAACGTTGAGTTTTTTGAGGATAAATTCCTTTGAAATTCTGAGGTCACACCTCGGAGCCCCAAAGATACGGGGACCTTGGAGCCCCAAAGATGTTGAAAATTCTGAGGTCACACCTTGGAGCCTCAGAGATGCTGGACCTTGGAGCCCCAGAGATGCTGGAAATTCTGAGGTCGCACCTTGGGGCCTTAGAGATGCTGGATCTTAGAGCCCTAGAGATGCTGGACCTTGAAGCCCCAGAGATGCTAGAAATTCTAAGGTTATACAGCAGGAAAAGGGATCTCTAAACCAAGAAAGTAATGTTCAAAAAAGGAAGGAACTTAACTCTCCTAGTGAAGTTCTTAGTGAACCAAGGAAGAGTCAAAGGCAAAAGAAAGAAAAATAGTTTCCTTCCGACTTTATTTCTTCACAAGCGATAGTCTTCTTAGTTGAAGGAACTAGGGACTTCGTGCTGAATAAAATTCTTATTTTATTTAGTGTCGAAGAAGATCCTAAGAACTTTAGTGAAACAATGAAGTCTAGGGACATGGCTTTTTAGAAAGAAGCAATAAATGATGAAATGGACTCAATATTAGCAAATAATACTTGGGTCCTAGTAGACTTACCTCATGGCTCTAAACCAATTAGTTGTAAGTAGGTATTTAAGAAAAAAAATACGCCACTAGTGGAACCATTTTAACCTACAAAGCTAGGTTGGTAACTAAAGATTTTAGACAAAAGGAAGGAATTGATTATTTTGATACATATGCACCAGTGGCTTGCATCACCTCATTGAGATTGTTATTGGCACTTGCATTCATATATAAGCTACTTGTGCATCAAATGAATGTTAAAATAGCATTTCTAAATGGTGATCTTGATGAAGAGGTGTATATGGAGCAATCCAAGGGGTTTGTGCTGCCCGAAAATGAACACAACGTGTGCAAGCTAGTTAAATTGTTGTATGGCCTAAAACAAGCCCCAAAACAGTGGCATGAAAAGTTTGATCTTGCCTTACTCTCTCATGGTTTTAGATACAATAATGTAGATAAATGCATTTATTCTAAATTTTGTGAAAAGTATAGGGTAATTGTATGTCTCTATGTGGACGATATGCTCATTGTTAATACCAACTATAAGGGCATACTTGAAATAAAGAAGTATCTTTCTTCTCAATTCAAGATGAAAGATCTTGGTGAAGTAGATACTATCTTAGGCATTAAATTTAGGAAGCATAGTGGGGGTTATGCCTTGTCTCAATCACATTATGTTGATAAAGTCCTAGAGAAGTATCAACATTTGAATGTGAAGGAGGTTAGTACTTCCGTTGAGCCTAACTTCAAGTTATATGAAAATGTTGAAAAACCTGTTGCTCAGTTGGAATATGCTAGTGCAATTGGGAGTTTAATATATGCAATGAGCTGTACAAGGCCGAATATATCATACACGGTGTGTAGACTAGCTAGATACACTAAAAATTCGGGACAAGATCATTGGAATGCTATAACTAGGGTCCTTGGTTACCTTAAATGAACGAAGGATTTGAGACTCTTTTATAATAGTTTTCCTAGTGTGCTTGAAGGCTTCTCAGATGCTAGTTGGGTTACTAGCATAAGTGATCAAGTGCCTACAAATAGATGGATTTTTATGCTTGGTGGTGGAGTTGTTTCTTGGGCCTCAAAGAGACAAACCGTAATATCTCACTTCACCATAAAAGTTGAGTTTGTAGCTCTTTCTTCAGCTTGCAAGAAGGGGGAGTGGCTAAAAGATTTATTACTTGATATATCTCTATGGCCTAGACTTATGCCGGCAATTGTCTTGCATTGTGATGTGAAACTACTATGTCTAGAGCATTGAATAAAATTTACAATGAGAAATCTAGACATATAAGCCTAAGACATACTCATATGAGGCAAATGTTGAATGATGGTGTTGTCACAGTTGTGTTCGTAAGAACTTACAACAACTTGGCGGATCTATTAACAAAGCCTATAGCATGAGACTTGGTGAATGTGACAATTTCTAGAATGGGATTAAAATCCTTCAACTATAATCACTAGCAATGAGAACCCAACCTTTTTCTAGTACTACTCCTAGATTGCAAAGTTTAAAGAGTAAAAACAAGTTACTAATAAGTGATTGTGGGCACTACAATATTGTTGTATATACCATTCCAAAGTGTAGTGCCAAAAGTAACTCTTAAGTGAGCAAGTTGAGATATTCCCTTAATGAACAAAATTCTAAGTGATTTGATGTTTGATCCCTAGGAAGTCGACAGACCAAAGGTCGGGAACTCCGAGTTGTGCGAGATCTTCGCACCAAGATCTGACTTTGACAGACCAAAGGTTAGGATCTCAGCTATTGGCATGTTTCTAAGTGAGACATCAGCTTTTAGGCTAATATGGGACCTTCGCTCTAAACTCTGATCTTGATAGACCAAAGGTCCGGATCTCAGTGCCAAAGGTCCGGATAAGCAATTAGCATGTTCCTTGGTGGGACCTCTGTTTTTGGGCTAAATGTGTGGGACCTTTGCAATTGTGGATCAAACTTTCTTTAGTGATCAAATCTTGAATTTTGGTTCACCTATATGATCATAAGAAGTGGTGCTGCTTTCAACAAGAGTTTAGAATGATCTCTTGTATATGATCATGAACAAGGATGAGCACATGGCCGGTAAAAGTGCTAAATTGTTATTTGAAAGTATTGTGAATTGATTGGTTCATGTATATATCATTTCTATCCTAATTTTTAAATCTAGGTTTAAGCAACTTATCTACCTATGACTTAATTAGAACTTGTGATATGAGTACACTACGAACAAGTTTAAAACTTATGTTACTTGTCTTTATGCATGATAATCATCTGTGTTAGTTTGGCTTTAATGTTACAAACTAAGTGGGGGAATGTTGCTAAAGTAGTTTGCAAACATGAAAGGGTGTCAAAGTATGAAGCGTTGTGACCCAATCTGGTGTTCTATCAGACAACAAAGTTTGAAAAGTTGTGACCTAATTTGGTGTCTTCTCTTTCAAAGATGTCTAATCGTTTGTAACTGCTATACAGTGGTTTGTAGATATCTTTAAATACAAAGACATGACTGAAAAACAACACAAGAAAAGAACAACACAGAAAAGCAGTACTTACTATAGAAACAACAAGAACTTGCTATCTTGTTGAGTTTCTATTGAATTTCTTATATCCTATAGGTATATGGCCAAGTGGTTTCTGTTAGCAAGAATAGAAAATGCAATAAACACCTTAAGGAAAGTGATATCAAGCCTAAAATTCATCACTTTCTTCCCCCACTCAGTTAAAGTTCTTGTTACTTGATTTGCTGTATTCTCCTTCTCTTTTCTGTCTTCTCTCCCAATTTTTCATCAACAGCCATTGCACGTATAACCTAGGACTGAAGATGAATCATCCCTGCTGCCACATATTGTATTGTTCTTCCAGATATACGGCAGTTGGGATTGAATCAGAGAAGAGTTGAAGACAAGAAAGACGAGAAAAACTAAAACAAAACGCCAAAGATCCATTCTTTTGTAAATTTGATAGGTTTAGGTTCATTCGGATCAGATCGGATTGATATGGTAATCCGATCCAATTTATTAAAAAAAAGATTTTGCTTGCTTTGATCTGTGTTTTTTTTAATAGCCCTATCTATGGGGTGCTATTTGAGTTGGCTACAAAATTAATTCTAATTTTCTCTAGAGTACGTCTCTCATGCTCTAAATCTAGAAGTCCATAGAACTAGAAAAAAAAAAGGGGGTTTGATTAAAATTTAAAAAAAGCACCCTTGTTGATCCCTTTTCCCTTTTTCATAGTAGATACATAAATTAATCTTTAACAAAGTTTTTTTAAAAAAAGTTTTGATGAGCTCCAAAGATCCCATCATGATAACAACAAAGACAAGAACAATGAAGATCAAGTTGTGAATAATGCTTCTCAAAATGAGGCTCCTTCTCCACCTCATGCACTTGATGGCATGGCTGGTCCTATGACTCGTTTAAGGAAGAAAAGGATGGAAGAATCTTTGTCTAATTTGATCATTCAAGTCCATGACAAAGAAAGGACCAATGCTACCAAAGTTCAACCCACTTGTTACAACATTTTGCAAGTCTTGGACCTAGATTCAAAAGGGGCTAATTAAGTGAGTTGTTGCTGATTCTTAACCACTTTATTTGGTCCAAAATAATGCAATTTTTCATTAAGTCCCAAAAGACAATCAACAAATCTGCCCAAAAACAACCCACATTTCAAGTCCAAATTCAACTCACCAAGTGATAAATTTTCAAGACAATTCAAGAAGCTTCTAAGGATCAAAAGCATGGTGAAATGGACGAAATTATGGAGTATTTTGAAGGTCTCATCTGATTTCCTTGGTCAAAATTCAACTAGCAAGTGAAGGAGTGAAGACTAGTCAAAGAATTAAATTAGAAGTTTGAAGGTCATTTTGGGAGCTGAATTTTTGGACGAATTTCCAGCTATTTTTTTGAAGACTTTTTAAGTTGTTTTCTGCATTTTTAATATTCAGATTAAGTGTTTTAAGTTTAAGAGTCTTTTTGGGTCATAGAGCTTTTCTTGGTCAAAGAGAAGATTTAATACTAGTCTTGACCAAAAAGTTCAAATTTACTACTTTAATCCTTTTGTAATTTTCAACCTTGGTCCCTCTTGAAACACTATAAATAGGGGCCTTGGTTAAGCATTTTCAATTAGATTGAAGTAATAAACTTTTAAGGATTTTTCCTTTATTTACTAGTTTCTTAGTGAGCTAGTTTGAGTCTTGCAAAATTGCTTGCAAAACTTACAAGGCTTATCAACTAAAACTTTTCCTTTTAGTTGTGGCGCATCTACATCGCTTATTCTTTTTCTTTCATAATCCAAGGTGTTAGGTTCATCCTAGTGTTGTTGGATTTGAAGATTAGAGGTTAGAATAGTGAATTCAATTTAGCCTTATTATGATTCAAAGGTGATAGGTTTCATCCTATTGTTGTTGGGTCTAGTTTGGTTAGGTTGTTTTTGCTTGGAAGATTTCAAGACTTCTTTCTCCAAGTATGATTCAAAGGTGATAGGTTCATCCTATTGTTGTTGGGTTCATTTGAGATTGGCGTTTTGCACTAGATCATTCGGGGACGATTCTACAATTAAATTGAGTCCTCCCGGATTCACATCAAGTTTAATCTATTATATGTAGATATAATGTTAAAAGTGAAAATACACATAATAAAAGTTTTAATAAAATTTGTCAAACCAATATAATATTTACATGTAAGAAATAATTAATTATTAGATATTGTAATTATTTAATAATTACAAAATTTTGCTAAAATTAAAAAATTAATTATTTTAATTATTTAATAACCAAAAGATTTTATAAATTTTTTTTATATAAATATTATTATTGTACCCATAATCAATAATAAAATCTCAGGATATCTTTATTAATAGTAGTTGTGTATACTCACAATCAAAAATAAGAATAAAAATAAAAATTCATAATTTTAATTGGTGCATTAAGAGTGTTGTATCTAATAACTAATAAAAAGTTATATTTAAATCAAAATAGACATTTTTTTAGAAACGAGCGAGTATTATTAAATATATAATTTTATATTTATATATATATTTTAATATAAATTAGATGATACAAATTTTGTCCAAAAGTAAACTTTTTTTTTTTTGAAAGTTTTATAGCCTATATAAGTAGTATTTTAAAATGTATTTTTATATATTTTAATATAATAATCATAAAATAGAAAATATGTTTAAAAAATATATATATCTAAAAAGGTTTCAAAATACTGTAAAAACATGCCATTGAAGAAGTAGTGTATGTTACTACTACATTGATGCTTTGATTCGTCCCAATCTCCTGCTTTCTGCCTATGAAAACCTACCCCTTCTGCCTTTCCTTGGGAATTACATTGGGGTGGCGCTATTTCCCATTGATTAACTTCTGTGTAGATGCAATTTGGCTGCAAACAGAATTCTCATCATGAAAAAGCCATAACAGGTATGAATATTGATGGTTAACTCTACAATGATAAGAGTAAATAATATACCTCCAGAGAGTAGCTCATACAACAATGAGTACCCCTGCAGAGATTTATTTCTTTTCTGTTTTCAAATCCAACATGTTGTGTTGCTGCCCGAATGCTGCTATTCCAATAGGCCAGCGGGCGGAGCGAGGAGAGGGCCCGGCAATCATATCACGGCGGTCAAAAAAGCGTGTTCCCTTCAGATAAGACGCACCGTAGGCCATCCTCGGCCTTCTTAGTTTTGGATAAAAACAAATCAAATCTCGATCTCCAAAAGCGTTTTCCTTCCCCCGCCGCATCTCCCTCCCTTCGCCGAGCCCTTTTCCTTTAATTGTTGGGGGAAAGCATTCCCTTATCTGAACTTGGCGGGCATTTTTTCCATCCTTAGTCAAATAGGGGGTGGGTTTAAACATAGGCCCAGACATGATTTGAAGGGTCCTAGCTACGCCATGCGTTCAATATGATGGGTGTTTTTTCCTTGGCTTTCTGCTGTATTGCTTTTGTGGTTCGGAAGTCTGTTAGTGTTGGTTCAGGAACTCTTCAGACTAATGATGGCCTATAAACTGCTTGACAAAAGTCCTGTGTGAGAATTTCAGCTTCCTTTCGGTTGACATTTTCAAATCTCTTGTGTTGCTGCTGTATGTATTGATGATGGGTTTTTTTCCTTTGGCTGGGAGCAACTCTTCGTGTGGTTTTATGGCGATCTTTAGTTCTATTGTCATTTGTGCTAGATGGACGCAAGTTTGCTGGTCTGTTGGGATGCAAGATGGTCCTGTCTGTTGTTTCCATCACCGGCATGCATCTATTTACTCTTGGTCCTGTTTCTTGTGTGTCTAATGATCTGGCTAAGGCTAATGCTTCAAGAGGGAGCTGCTGCTGTCCTGAGGGGCAGGTCGGAAATAGTGAGAGCTTGTTATTGTATATGTGGGTTGGTCTGTTTAGTTTCGCATAGATTGCGGTTGATATATAGGAAGTAGTGTGGAGACGTAGCCCATGTTGTTGTTGAAGTTTATTTTTCTGCTATAACCGTTTATATCAATTTTTTTTGTGCAATCTCTTGTATAGGTTCTTCTGTCAGACTGTCAGATTGGTTATTCCCAGTGTTTGTATTGGTAGTATCTCTTCCTTAGTGATGATGATCTCATGCCAGGAGCGCAAGTAGCCTCATTTTGGAGTTAAAGAGGTCCATTTTCATTCTTTAATGAAATTACTAACGTTCCGCAAAAGAAAAAAACACAAAAAATAGTGTTTGTTATAATGTTAGTAAGTGATCCACAACACCAAGAAAAAATTTATCAGATGGGCCCGGCAGAAAAGCTCCCACTCACTATATAAGGCAAAGAAAACCCAATCACCAACGCTGCTCTTCTCATCAGCTCCATCCTCCATCAGTCACCCTCTCCATACTCTCTCCTCCACTCTCTCAGCTGTGTGACTGTGTGTGCGTTTCTTCAACTTTGAAAAAATGGCGACGGAAGAAGTGAAAGTTCCCAGGATCAAGTTGGGTTCGGAAGGGCTCGAAGTTTCAGCTCAAGGGCTGGGCTGCATGAGCATGTCAGCCTACTACGGTCCACCAAAGCCCGAGCTCGACATGATCAAGCTTATCCACTACGCTGTCGAGCGAGGAATCACCCACCTCGACACCGCCGAGGCGTATGGGCCCCACACCAACGAAATACTCGTCGGAAAGGTAACTTTTCTTTCAGTTCTGAGCAAGTCTTGCTTCTTTCCCAATGTGTTGGACATCCTTTTTTTAATCCTTGTACCATGTTCAAGTTGCTATGTACCCTTTTTGTTTGTTTTTGTCGGTGGGTTCTTTCGTGTTAATTTTGTGTTTTTTATAACACTTGCGTGTAATTCTACTAGCTGGATTGCATGTCTCACTTTACCGTTAGTCCAGATTTTTTTTACCTGGTGGGTTTATGTTTAGCTGTACATAGATTATTTAATATATTGAAGAATTCACTATGTGACACTCTGGAGATTGAGGGAATTTAAACAAGCCCTAGCTAAGGGGATCAATGTTTCATGAATCTTTGATTCCAACTCAAAAGTTAGCTTGTGAAACAACTCAAATTCAAGCCATATACACCTCACATGGAAATCACATGCTTTTCATATGAAAACCAACTCTGTGTACTATCTCTTTAATAATTTACAATTACTTTTAAAGATTCTTCAATCACAATAGAATAAAAAATTTAGCCAAAGTAGTATGTAGTAAAATATTGACTTGTATTTAACATGTTAGATAACGGACAAAGTTGACTTCTTTGTGCAATTAACGTATGTTTTGATATTCATGTGTCAATTCTTTTACTTACAATGTTCACAATATTTCATTGAATCTTAAAATTCCTATACTTTCATTTTCCAAGTTTTAGCAAAACTTAATGACATGTTGTATTAAGAAACAAGAGAAAAGCAATGATGAAAGTTGGATCATAAGTAACTGAAAAATAATCCCATGTACCGTGGCATTTCATTGGAAAAATATGATTATGCTATTGAAACGATTGGCGCATCTATGAACAGTGGAAATTGGAAAAAAATGAAATACTTTGTGCTGAGTACTGATCAAGAATCTACTTATGTAAAATATGTTAATTTGTATTGATGTAAGAAATAATATGTATAGGCTTTGAAAGGAGTGCCAAGAGAGAAAGTAGAGGTTGCATCAAAATTTGGGATCAAAATTGGGGACGGTCAACAGGAGATTTGTGGTGATCCAGCCTATGTACGAGCAACATGTGAGGGCAGCTTGAAGCGGCTTGACATTGACTGCATTGATCTCTACTACCAACATCGCATTGATACACGTATACCCATTGAAGTCACGGTTTGCTCCACTTTCCTTTTTCCTTTTCTATGAATTTGATGAAATGAATTTTCAGAGATTCCTCAACCTTATGAAGATTCATGATATCTATCTGGTAGACCTTCCTAAGCCCAAGAAGCAGGCAAGGTTAAATTAGGAAGCTGTAGCAGGTTGTAGTATAAGAGGCTGATATGCTACAACTATATGGAACCACAGCGGACAAATATTAGGCACTTTTCTTGCTAAAATCCAAACTTTTGCTAGATTTGACAATGATTGAATAAAAAAGAAGAAGAGCAGTTTATTTCTCCAGCTCTTTGTACTATCTCTTTATTGAGAGCAGTTTATTTCTCTGTGTGGACTGTATCTTTATTGATAGTTGTCACCTTCTGAATCTGAATGAATGTGTGGGATGGTATTTGTTTCATGCATGTGCTGCTTTTAGGTGTCTTTAGGGTCATGGTGATACAATCAAAGACACTTTTTATTTTTTTTAAGAGAACTGCAGATAAGTTTGCTGATTTCTCACTTCAAGTTGATCAGCAGGAAAGAATTTTGCCCAATTCACAGAGTTTTCTTCACAGAGCTCCTGATGTTGGCATTTTCTTGTTCTTGAAATTCTATTTTTCCCAGATTGGAGAACTTAAGAAACTGGTTGAAGAGGGTAAAATAAAGTATATAGGTTTATCTGAGGCTTCAGCTTCAACAATTAGAAGAGCGCATGCTGTTCATCCAATAACAGCAGTACAGTTGGAGTGGTCCTTGTGGTCCAGAGATGTGGAGGAGGAAATAATTCCTACTTGCAGGTTTTGCACTTTATCATGCTTTATTACCTTTGACGTTTGCAAGAATTGAGAAGTTCTAACTTCATTGTTGGTATAATCTTTTAGAGAACTTGGCATAGGCATTGTGGCATACAGTCCCCTTGGAAGAGGATTCTTCTCATCAGGTCCAAAACTGCTTGACCAATTGGAGGAAGGTGACTTCCGTAAGGTCCGTGCTTCTTCTCCTTGATAAGTTTCTTTTGAGAGAATATATACTCTTTTAGTTACCTATAACAGAATATGAGTTAATTGGTAACTTGCTACAGACAAGTTTTAAAGTTTATGTGCGAATTTGTTTATACGAAATGACAAGTGAATGCTGAAAACTGTAAAATAGAAATTTTACTTCAAAACTTCTCAAGGCTTCTATATGTGAGATTCTCACAAGCTTAATTTTAACAATCTCCATCGTCATTCTCACATCAGTTATGATGGTATTAGAAAAACCTTTCCTCAGTATATGTTTTCAAAGATTTTAGCAACTTCAGAAAAAAGGAGATTTGAGGAAGTTAGTTATGCCTTCTTTCTTTTCTTCAAATTTAAGATGTGACACATGAATTTTGTTGTGTCTGTTCAAAAGGCTTCTTGCATAGTAATTCTGATAATTGCTTTCATTTGCTAGTGACTTAAACAATTCCATTTCCATGTGGTGAATACGTATTTTTGGTTCTATTGCAAGATAGGTG